>JBAMJR010000042.1:1082500-1392500 GCA_038501785.1 Myoxocephalus aenaeus
ACATTCCATTCTGTCCCTGCCGACTGTGTCCGTGTAGACAGCACACATTAAGCCTCGCGGCCCAGCCTACAGGAACACTTCGGTACCCGCAGACGGACACAGGGAACGGGCCTCATGGAAAACAAGCCAAACCTTTTTATTTTTTAGTTTAGTTTGATCTACCGGAAGGATTGACACAAACTTTTGTACAGACAGCCGTTCTCCCAGTTTAGGTTATCCTGGGACTTTTTTCTACAGCGCCACCATGAAATTGACATTTTTGTTTTGGGTTGAAGTGTTTCAACAACTATTGCATGGATCGTCAATTGAATTTTGGTACAAACACCAATGCCCCGCTCCGGATGAAATAACTAAGCAAATGTGTCATGAGTCCAATATGATATATCCATCGGATGGATTCCTGCATACAGGCAGAAATTAAAGCTCCGTCAGCCTCTTCGGGCGTGTTTAGACTAGACTGGGATGTTTTCAGGACTGCTACCAACAGTCTGGATGAGTACAAGGAGGCTGTGACTCCAGCTTCTGTGAACACAGCTGTGTCCCGAGGACGACAGGCCCTGGTTCACAGATAAACCCAGACTGCTATGGCTGCAAAGGGAACAGGCATTTATGTTTAAAGAGTCAAAATACAGGTTCAGCGATGTGGTGAGAGACTGTACTCTGAGAAACTGGAACACCAGCTCTCCTCAAATGACTCTGCTTCTGTCTGGCGAGGCCTCAGGCAGATCACCAACTACAAGCCTAAAGCCCCCACCCCATGAAGAACCTGCGCCTCGCAAATCGGCTGAACCAGTTTTACTGTTGCTTTGAAAGACAATCCAGAATCCAACCCCCATGACCCCATCCACCAGCGCCCCCCTCCCCCCAGCTCAGCAGGGGCCTTCCAACGACGCAGTCAACACTTCACTTCATCCTCCAGCATCTGGACCCCTCAGGAACCTACGCCAGGATCCTGTTTGTGGACTTCAGCTGCAAGTGGATCCCAGACTTCCTATCTGACAGGAAGCAGCACGTGAAGCTTGGGGAATGCGTCTCAGTCTCTCAGACCATCGGCACCGGTTTCCCCCCAAGGCTGCGTTCTCTCCCCTCTGCTCTTCTCCCTGTACAGCAACACCTCCAGTCACCAGTCCGTCAAGCTCCTGAAGTTTACAGATGACCCCGCCCTCATTGGACTCATCTCTGGTGGGGGCGAGTCCGCCTACAGGTCAACGCTCTGAAGAAAAAGGGTGATTAGCTGCAATCTGCCTGCCCTCCACGACGTGTTTCTGACTCTAAAATACTAATAGAATTCATATATTTTGAGCTCACAATACCACCTTGTTTCCCAGTTTTTTTTGGTCTCATAAATTTGCGACTTGAATGTCAGAGTATATTAGAGTTATATTTTATCTTGAGTTGGTTTTGGATGCATCCAACTGGAGGGATCACGTTTTCCACTTCCCCTCTCCTGCGGAGCACATGAATCTGAATTGAATTTGTGACTCCTTGTCGCACAACGTGTGAGAAATGATTGCATAATGGTGTCATATCAGCGTCCACAGACACACATATGACACAAGCATATGAGCTTCTTATCACCTCCACCAACGAGGTCATGTTTTCAGTTAAATTTGTTGGTTTGTTAGTCCGTTAGGATTACAGAGAAACTACTGGCCCGATGTTCATGAAACCTGGTGGAACGGTGAAGCATGGGCCGAGGAAGAAGCCATCACATTTTGGAGTGTATCCGAATCCCAGGGAACGGACACATGCATGGTTATTATCTGCTTACGGAGACGACCTTGGCGGAGGTCTGCACACTCAGAGTTTTTTTAAATGTCATGGTGGTACCGTTGAGATACGGCGCAGCTCCAATGTGTGTTGTGTCGTTGCGCGTCTCACTCTTCTAAACCTGGCATCCCTCTGCTTTTTGTTTTCAGGTGCTGCTCGCACATCTGGGTCCTGAATGGATTCTGTGTCTTTGTATATACGCCGGTCTGTCAGACAGACAAAAGGAGAAGATGAAGAATGGACGAGAACTACAGTTTCCTGGGTTTAGGTCAGGAGTTATTTGCAATCGGAAACAAAATTATTACAAAGAACGTCCTTTTACGTACGGTGATTTTAAAAACAGAAGCTTTCATCAACAGGAATAGCTCAATGATAAAAGCTCTTACATTTTACTCCTGGTTGCAACAAAACACTTCCGATATAATCCCATTTGCATATCTAATGATCTAAATACCACGTTAAAGCCTATTTACAGTCTATATCATATCAAAAGGTTGACATAAGGGCTGGATATGGAGAATAATCAGGAGAATAATCAAATATCACGCTATTTTTGACCAAATACCTCAATATTGATACTGTGTAATATTGTAGGGTTGACAATTGTGTCTTTCACAAAATATTTGCACAATTCGATTTAAAATAAATAGTGTGGATTTAATAACTCATTGTAAAAAAAATAGGTATATTCAGAAAAGTCCATCACATCATCATTACGATATCTCACATCGAGGAGAGTCTAGATATCACAACATTGACATAATATTGTTATATTGCTCAGCCCGAGTTGTTCTAATGACATTTTTGACGCCACTTGCCCGCTCTGTTCCTGGAGTGATGAGAGGAGAGTTGTTTAATCTGGCTCTCTGCTGACTCATCATTTGTTCTTCTTTCAAGGTTGAGTTTCCCAGAGTTGGTTCGCTCCAGATCATCTCTTCACCGGGACATCTTTTGTGCTTCCCTGGGTTGGCCTGACGCTCGGTGAGCCGGCTGCGTCAGCACATTTCACTCCTACTTTGATCCTTTGGCACGGACCAAGGAGAAGGCGTCCTGGCTGGACCGGTAACTCATATTACTGTTGATTGACTAAAAAGATGCTTTTACACCAAGTAAGCAAGCTTTGACATTCACGACATAAGAGGAAAAAGAACATGATAGGCTGTTATAGACTCAATACATGAAAGTAATCAAAGTTGCACACTGTTCACAGCAGTCTCTCAATTTAGCAACAATGGATGGACTCAAACCATATTAAAGTTGAGCAGGTTTACCATGTTCACCACAAGCGGCAAACAAAACTGCAGTTCCTCAAATGGCCCCCTTGAGTCGGGCTCCAAAAGCGAGTCAATCCCCGTAGACTATGTTGTCGACATTTTTTTAAACAATAAAACAGCCTTGTAAGATAAAAAAAAAAAAGAAAAAAAAAAGAGTAACCTATAAAGGGGATGGATTTTTATAGTTTGACTCTATATTACAGATTAAAGTGTTGCATATCTGAGGGCGTGGCCTCTTTGAGTGACATGTGGGTGTGGTCTCAGGTTGCTAGCTGCGTCACCGGGGCCCTCCTCAACTCCACCAATGATCCACATCTTTGCCCATTTAATTTAATTTTTTAGAGTTAGTCTGTCGTCACTGAAACCAAAAAAAAAACAATGTGCTGGTTACTCTGAAGAGACCTTACAACGGCACTCCCTTAAATAAACCAATAAAACTTGTTGACAGTGTCTTCTGTGGATTATCCAGCGCAACGGACACACTGCCTCACAAACCCTCCCTTCTGAGAAAAACAGGGAACACTAGCATGACGGAACCACAAGATATGGTTTGATTCATTCAAAACCATATCCCCTCGGGGATTAACAAAGTATATATTCATTCACATTAAAGGCTCCCAGAGTTTTGCTTCTTGGGAATAAAAATCTAAAACACACTGAGTTGTCCCCATTGCGATCAAACTGGGATTTGCAGGCTAGAGAATACACGTGGCTTGATGAATTCCTCGAGACAGAAGTCTCAAACCACTGGGGCATACGCAATGGTTACGCAATGGTTTGGCACACAGGGTAAAGTATATCCAGTAACACTTTCTAGCCTTCACGGAAAGGGCTCTTATTCTTTGTGTCAGCTTCGGTTGACCCACTTCCTGTGACCTGGTTGCCAGTTGTCATGGTGAAGCCACAGCATTGTGAAAGAGAAGGAAAGGAACCCAGATTAAAAGGAGCTATACACTTTGCTAAATGGTTTTTATTTGTTCTACAGCGGGACCGTGTCACTGGTGTCAAAACACCAAGCAGGGCACTAGGCTGGGGCTTTGTCGCCCGGCCTCAGTAACCGACTATCAAACTGAAGGTAATCTCTCAACAAATACCTGGATAATAATCTTACTGTTCATCCTTTAAAGGCGTTGTAGCAATTAAATGATGTTTTCTCGTATGACAACAGCCTGAACCTGATCTAGTTAGCTGTATATGAAGTGACACGAATAAAAAGGTCATGTACAAAATGAAAAGAATAGTTTTGACATTTTGGGGAAACCGCTTGCCGGTTTACGAGTTATGGCAGAGAGTTAGTGTTGGGTGATTCCACCCTGACGTCTGTAGGTAATAAGGAGCTGGGGACTGCAGTCTTTTAGCTTAACTTAGCACAAAGACTGGAAAACGGTTGAAGAGCTGCTTGCCGTTCATAGCTTGTTGACTGCGAGGGAAGTGAAGACGAGTTTGGCTCTAGCATTAGCACATCCACTAGCTAAAGTGAAGCGGACGACATGCTCGACCCATTCTGCGGCGATCTGAAGCTCCGCCCCCGCTGCTATCGCTCGTTTATTCCAAGTTCATTCATATTTAGGCGCGTCATGTGTCCGATTTGCACTCCCTCAGGACCCCGACAACACACGAGCCGAGTGTACAACGGAAGAACGGTTCTTGACATGTGTGAAGGACACACAGACGGGGATAGCTTGCTTTTTTTAAAGTTTAGTTCAGTTTAGATTGAACAAACGACACACAATGTGATAGTCAGTGAGCTTTAGAGATGCAAGTTCTCCTTGAACAGAGTCAGGCTAGCTGTTTCCCTAATTCCAGTCTTTAAGCTAAGCTTGTCGGCTGCCAGCGTCAGCTTCCTATTTAACCTACAGACACGAGTGGTATCAATGTTCTTGCGTAACTAAGCAAGAAATAAGTGCGCTTCCTGCAGCATTTGTTGTCCAACATGCTAATTTAATGGATTTCTCCTCAATGAGGCGTTGTTCACGCTGTTGCAAAATACAGACGGATGGGTTATGGTGCAAAAGCGTGGCGACATCAAATGAGCTCAAATGAGCCTGGGGCCCAGTGTCGGCCCCTCCCTCACATTTTGGGCCAATGGTGAGTCAGACGGGGTTCACACCATCAGCACACTGGGGGATGGGAAGGACACTCAGGCAGTCCCTCGTTTTCCAAGAACTGCAGTTCCTCATTCACATTTTTCTCTTTCCCGTCTCTGACTTCCTCGAACACATGCAAGTAGTGAGCTGCTGCTCTAGTTCTGGCAATAAAAGCAAAGGAGACGAGCAAGGTTTTGTACCAAATATAATATACTGTACTGAGTGTTGTTAATCCGGTGTTGGTTTAACAATCTACAGTAATATCAGAGAGCATTAAAAATACAATTTTCACACATTTCTCTCCTCTCCCATTAACTGAAAGAGTAGACTCAAACTACAGACGGCCGAGACAAGGCAGGTCATGTCAAGTCCTTTCAGCTCTTCATTCCTCCAACTCCGTCTGGGGCCGTCCCCGCTTTAAAAAACAAACTTGTCACGGTACTTTTGGATAATGGCATAAGCATTATAGGCACACAGGCAGCGACGTATGTAATCTTATTTTTTAGGTGCTCTGAAGTTGCAGACAGACCACCCAGGAGCAGCTTGTGTGTTCATCAATGTCAGTCTCTGCCACTTTGTGCAGAATCTCCACTCGGTCTCTGGAGCGTAAAGACCAGAACGCTTGGAAGTTGAGGTCATGAAAGCCGCTACAAAGCCTTGACGCGAGTCAGCAAAGCCTCTGTAGTCCTCTACTAGGCCGCCCATCTTAGTAGCGGCCTCTCCCTCCTCTTCCTCCTCTCCCTCCTCCTCCTCCTCTGCCACCACCACCACCGCGTCCTCTCCCGCCACTGCCGCCACGTCCTCTCCCGAAACCGCCGCCTCGCCCTCTCCCGAAACCGCCGCCACGCCCTCTCCCGCGTTCGCTGCTCAGGTGTCCGGCCGAGCGCCTCAGCTTCCTCCTTTCCTCGTGGTGTTCCCATTCCGCCTGCTGCTGCTTCCTCTGCTGCTCCGACTACAAATGAGGACGGAATAACGCAGGTTTCACAAATATTGTGATTACTTTTTGTAAAACCAAAGTGTGCATTAAGAAATCATTTATTTGTATGAAGTTGTTGTTCTGTGTTGCGGTTGTTGACATCACTGTTAGTTGATCACGTTTAATACTTTGGAGTAAGTTATTGGTGGTATATTGGCGTGTTGTCATTCCTTCAGTTTGATCAGATTGTAGCTATTCAATCATTCTGTACATGTGCAAAAGCTGCTTTTGGTTACTTTGACCCTTTTCACACCTACATTTGGGCAGATATGTGGGTTTCTGTGACAATTAGGTCAGAGACTCCTTTCCCATGGTCAGTAGTATAGCACTAAGGTTTTTTTATCTGGTGCGCCATGTTCGAGGTCACGGCTAGGCGGCACCAGGGATAGTAAACACTGATACTATTACTAATGCAGTCTCTCTTTAAACACTCAAAAGCAGAGTTGGGGATTGTCCTGCTGGCTTTGAGGAGATCTTCTTAATTGTGTTTTTTTGTCTGTTAATAAAATATAATAACTGTCCAAATCCCTGTTGACAAAAAAACTGATATTGGTGTGTGTTCGTGAGGCTTTAGGTAACCTTTAAAAGACTTTTTTAAAGACTATGTGAAGTTAAACCTCCTCCTCACCAGTCCGTCTGCAAAGCAGCTTGGAAAAGTGGCTGCACTAGTCGTGTGTGAGCGGATACGCCTGTTGGGGGTGTATGTTTGTACTTCACTGCTTTAAACAACGGAGTGAGTCAGAGGACCGGCTCACCTTTCCCAGGGTGAAGGTCAGCTGCTTGCTGCCGACTGCGGTGTCGGCCACGTTGCTGGTTCCTGAGTGCTCCTCCAGCTTCAGACGGTCCTCCAAAGAAGCCCTGCATGCAAAAACACACAATCCTCAGACACAATACACCACACATTGTCCAGTTATCTGTCTATTATTATACAGGGTTCTTACAGATTTGGACCAGTGGATTTCCATGACTTTTAACATGTTGTGAAATCTGGGTGTAAACAGTAAAAAGTGAGTAAATGTAGTATTTAAACTAACAATGAGAATACAAAGCATACAGTAAACCTTAAATGACTCAAATGAATGAGACAATAGTTTGATTAAAAGAATAAACATTTATATAGATGCCTGTATGTATGCCTGCTTATATTTTGAGCGTCTTTCTTTTAAAAGCATATTCATTATTTCAAACTCAGCGTAAATAAACGACATGAACACATGAATATAACACCTTTACATGACTTTTACAAAACCTTTGGGAATTGATTTTTTTCAAGGACTTTTCCAGGTCTGGAAATAATCATTTTAAAATTCCATGACTTTTCCAGGTTTTCCATGACCGTAATTATAACGGGGTTCCTGTTATAATTATAATTCATATTCTTATTTGTTGAGTTATGTTTGTAAATCTATTCATTTAGAAGCAGTTCCATTTGATACATATCCAAACCACATACTTTTGTAGTTTCTGCTTGCGGGCCATGTCGTTAAAGCTTCTGAACTCCTCCCCGGCTTTGATCTGATAATACTGAGGTCGGCTTGTCTTCGGGCCCTCGGCCATGTTTGAGGCTTCCTCTCCTCTGCTCTCCTCAGTCTCCAGCAGGACGGTGTTGCGGTCTCCTTCCTTCCTCTGCTGCCTCCGGCGGTCCCGGCCCTCCTCCCAGATCTGCCTCCGCTGCTCCCTCACCTCCTCCACCCAGCTCTTGTCGTCGTCCGAGCTCTCCTCCTCGGAGCTCGCTCGCCCCTCGAGCTCCTCTTCGTCGTCCGCCTGGATGGGGACGCCACAAAGCCAAAGTTAAGTTGTGTACACGGCCTGAAGCGCTATCCTATGCCGAGTCTAGAGAAGACAGCGTGAGAAACAAGCCCTGCAAGCTGATGCCACACCTAGTACGGGATCTAGTATTTATTAAGTGACATTACTCCCTGTTAGAAGAAAAACTTATTTACTCTTAATCAACGACTGTTTCACAGTTATATTATTAATCATAGACTGTGTAAAGGCTTGTGGCTTCACATTTAAACATACGTATGACCTTCTGATGGAGTCATGAGAGCTTCTGTGATTGTGTCATTAATGTATTTAAGAGGTAACTCTCTGCTCATTCATGGAGCAGTCCAGGATACGCAATTCACATATCATGTTGTGATTCTGACTCTGTTCCTTCTTCGAAGAATAAATGTTCCTGATCAATGATTTTACCTCAAGGCGTCGTGGGAATTTTTCTATCACTCCCGTTTTAAGATACATTTTCTTTTAAATGGTGCATTTTGACCATGATTTTTTTTATCTTGAGCAAAAGGCACCAAACAAAACAAAAAAATACAACATTTAACCTCCAGAAAGTTTGTCTCTCCTTACTGAAGACCAAACGTTTACTTATTTTAACTATCCCAATACATTTAAAAAAATGCAAAATATTTTAACCACAAATATCTGTAAAGTGAAAACTCTTGTCACTCTCACAATAACAATCTTTAGGCAGCAAATCTTAGGTGTGATACAAATGTAGCAATTTTAACGTCCTCTGTTGCTCTCGTTTAAGCTCCGACGTGCTGAGGTCAGCGCAACAAGCCAACGGTGCGCCATCTTTTTTGTTTGCTGGTGTGCCTTACCTTTTGGGAAGCGGCGACCTGCTGGGCCAGGAGACGCAGCTTCTTCTGCCTCTTCTCTCCCACCTTGGAGACGATGGGGTTGAGGAGGCGGAACTCCTCGCTCTGCTGGTCCACCTGGTAGTCGGGGTTTTCGAACATCACCTTGAAGCGGTCGTCTCCCAGGACGCTGGGGAGAGCCTGCGCGTGTGAAAGGTTGGGGGAGACGATTAGGGACGGTGTTCTTTTCTTCCTCCAGCAGAGGAGGTGCAGAAAGAAACTATGGAACTTGATTTAAATTTCAAACGCCTTTTGAGAGCGAGTGCAATTAAGTCCCGC
Organism: Myoxocephalus aenaeus; assembly: GCA_038501785.1. Lineage (NCBI taxonomy): Eukaryota > Metazoa > Chordata > Actinopteri > Perciformes > Cottidae > Myoxocephalus > Myoxocephalus aenaeus. The sequence goes on from JBAMJR010000042.1 coordinate 1,091,532, forward strand.
CACACCGTAGCGTAGAGAACAACAAAAATCGCTCTCTATTGACTTTGTATTGTGTGAAGGTGCCTGCTTGTCACATTGACTCCAAATCATGCTGTGCAGCAAGCATTCTGTCCGGATTTGAACCCTATTCCTGTGAGTTGACAGCACGTCTTATAGCTCTTATAGCATGTGCTGTAGAGGATTGTGGATACATCGGAAAGCTATGCAATGGTATGCTTTCACACACACTCTGTCTTTGTGAAGAGATTTGTCAATCTGTGTGTTTTCCTACCTTGCCCTTCTTTTTCCGAGAAGCCAGCGCCGCCTCGTCGTCGCCCTGCTCCATCAGCTTGAGGGCCAGCTCCTTGTTCACCTTGGGCAGCTTCTGTCTCAGCACAAGACACAGAGCGGTTGATCAAATGGGATTGTCTGACGCAACGTGTACATTTTTCACAGACAGCATCAGGAAATTACTTCGCTCAAGAAATGCATGCTAATGTGTGGGGAAAAATGCTAAGGACGCGAGTGGAACTAAACGCTTTACACCACGAGAGGATTGACGAGACGCTCACCTTGGCCGGCACCCTCTGGGTCCTGGACTCCTCGATCTTCTGGCGGATCTTATCCTTGCGATACTCTTCATATGCGAAAGGATTGGCCATGCTTTTGACCTGCGGCCGAACCAAACATAAAAAAAAAACGTCAAATCTAAACAACAGCTGTTGTCCGTTATATCACAATCAGGACAACGCAGCTAATTATTTGAAGGTGTGCTTAGAGAAAGGTAATATATATATTATTATTTTTTACCTTGTGATAAAGCCGGATGTCCATGAAATAGCCGTGCATGTAGGCTCTCAGGAGAGATGATCCCACCAGGTGAGACAAACCTGACACAAATGAGCAAAAAAAAGCATCACAGACAACATCAAATGGTCATCATGCTTCCCCATACTGAACTAAAAACACTGAACTACGTCATTGGCACCCATCTGCTGAGCATCTGTGATGTTGGTGACGAGAGGTGCCTCCGAAGAGCTCAAACGGTATTACATAGACTAATGCAGTGGTTCTCAAACTTCTTCTGTCACGCCCCACTTTGGAGGAAGAACAATGTTCGGGCCCCACCGCCCCAACTAAGTTGTAACAAAATGGTCCAACTTTTTGTGACTCCTCCATCCGTACTTTTTCAAATAATAGAATAAAGAAAATTGCAATCCCTTTCAAGTAAACCAGATTGCTCCATCAGACAAAAACTAATAACATGTGCAATCACTTTGTTAGAACATTGCAACTAAAGTTCTATCTGTGCAAAAAATAACTAATATTTGGCAAAAAAAATACTTATTGTGGCTGCAAATAACCTGTTTTACACTGAATATATTTTCAAGATAATAACAATAACGTTCAACCTGTGCAAAACAAAATGAGTGCAGATGTGTGAGCATCAGATTGTATCAGTATTAGTGGCTGCAGTGAGCTGCTTTCCTCTACAAATATTTTTAAAACAGGGTTGTAGATTTGATACGGCTCTCAATGTTGAGCTTAGATCTATATTCTGTTTTGAGAGACGCAACCGCAGAAGAGACCTCACGGAGATCTCACCGAGGCTTTTAGCAAAACGCCAAGAATCAGTGAGCCGTGCATGCGCAGCGTAACCTGTTAACGGCGTAACGTAAACATGTACATAAAGTACAGGCATTTCTCCATGTATTTATTAATGAGGTTTTATGTCTGTGTACTTTGTACTTTTGTACTATGTAAAGTTCTCATGTTCATGGAGAGTGGTCGTCCTGAAGCCACAAGGTAGCGGTTCATCCTGTTCTCCATAGTTTCATGATGAAGTGTCCTTGAGCATCATTTCCCATTTCGCAAGCAGTTTTGTGCATTTCATTGCACAACCCTGTTGCGAAATGACAATATAAAAAAAAAACATGTGACCTTGAGAACCTCCACCCTGAGATTACTCACAGCCAGGTGTGAACGGGAGCAGCGGGATGCACCGATGATTGTTCAAGGAGGAGGTATTTATGGCGTCAAAGCCTGAAGCCAGCGGGATGGCTGGAGAGGAGAGCGGACGCAGGGAACGTTGAGCAGGCGCTCTTCCCAGGACCCCGCGTCAGCGTGCCGGGCCCACGCCGCCTCGCATAACGGGGCCACGTTACACGGCTTCTGTAAGTCAACACCGCCGCTCCCCTCCTCGCCTTTTATTCCGCCGCAGCCAACCACCTCTCTGCTTCTCGTCATTTGATCTCTTTACTGCTGAGCCTGCATTCCAATGTTCATTCAACCTCTCCAGTCTACGCTCCCCCGACCCCTCCCCACACACACACACATACACACACAACGTTTCTTAGCTAAAACCTCTCAATCATTCTCTAGGCCTCTAGTTAAGTAGTCTAGCCACCAGTGAAAACCTCTTAGTGGCTCAGACAGATTCATAGTTTGGGGTTAAACTCCCTCTTTATACGTTGATCTCTTTTATCCTCTGTGCTTTCGAACTTAAAAGAGTAAACCAGCCAAGTGGGGGTTGCTTGGTTCGGGGGAGATGTTCGACATGTAACTGCGGTTGCACAGCTTTTGAGATTCGTTTCCACATGGGGGAGGTTTGCAAGGAGAGAATTAAGGCAGCGGGGTCTCACCCAGATTTTCCAGGTCCTTCCGGGTCACAAACTTGTAGTCATCGTACACGGTGCTCTCGGGGCTCTCCTCCAGCTCCTCCGTCAAGTTGTCAAGGAAGGAGCACCACCGAGGTGCAGGACCCAGGGCCTACAACACACACACACACACACACACACACACACACGGTTCAGATTTAGACTGTTGAGTAAGTATGAAACCTGTCATGCATTTGTTTAAACCGAAATAGGACTGTCCATGCTCATGTTTCCATTCCAGTTAGAAATCACTGAGCTATTCCTTCTTTTTTTTACACAGAGCCATAGAGTCGCGCTGACGCGTAACCCCAAACCGGTACAGTGTCACTGAACTGGTTACGATCGGCAAAAGGTTAGTTAGAACTTCCCCGACGTGTTGTAAGGCGCCGTTGCAAAATTTCCGAGCGACCTTCCCCAGTCTTGGGCTGTAAATCCAATTGATTAGTGGAGGGGAAAATGCAGAAAGATTCCCTGGGATGAAAAAGTTGGCCCCGGCAGTATTTGTGCATTCCTGGGACATCTGTCTGAAGCCGGACTTGATAAAGCGATGCAGCAGCACTCGACTTACACTCGCCTTTTCAATGCATCTTTTGTGATGTGTGCACGTCCCAATCTGACCCGTCAATGGCTGATGGAGTAGCGATCGCACACGAGAAGCGACTGTAAAACGGTGGATAATTATTATACTCTATAAATTCTTCGGTATTTTTGCTGCCTGCTCTATTAATGGTCTTGTTTTACAGAAGCACAGCGGCTAACGAAGCGCCTACAAACTTTCATTTGGAAACAGCTAAATCAGCAAAAGGTTTCCTTCTCCTCTCTTCCTTTTGCGTTAGAGGTCTTGTGTCGCCATGCCGTCCACACCTCACGGAGATCGGAACAGCGCTACCCAGGACACCTCGGCATGTGGTCCGGCTGATCGGATCCCAATGCAAGATCTGATCTGGGGGGCAGACTTGACAGCTAATGCCTCGTGGCATATGACGACTAAAAATAAGACGAGTGTAACCACAACCTCATGTAGCTATGGTATGTTTATTATCTAAAATTAGATGTAACCTATTTCACGTTTTCAGCTTTTTGCCGATACAAGAAAGATGGGCTCGACTTCTCATTACAGCGCTACATGCCCTGCATGTTGGATTTCATCCCATTTATTTCCTCCAATGGAGCCTGGAAGTTGTGCAGCATTATTTGCTCCACACTTAATATTCACAACTTGTCCGGCGGCGACAGAGCGCCTTGAGTGAAGGGTAAACAACTTTGTGATGATTCCCGGACACGGACAACGGACTTTTGTGCATTTTGATAAACAGCTACAACACTTTCAGTCGTCAACCAAGGAAACTGCTTGAAATGTCATCATCCGTCCCCTTCGCACTGGCTGGAAACAGATATCTGTGAGAAGTGATTACTGTGTGGGCGACTCGGGACACAATCCACAACCGTTGTTCGGTGCAAAAAATGCATTCTAAAGTTCAGCTATTACGTCGCGTCAGGACGAAACCAGTGGTTATCTGAGTCACGGCAGTTGTTTTATGGGTTCTTTGACTGAGATTGAGGACCTCGTCCTGGCAGCTAAGCTGCATGCGACTGCCAGGAAAGTGTCCCTCCTTTGTGTCTCTCTCCAAGGAAACACAGTTTCGGGGGAGAAGGACTGCTAAACTCGAGGCCTGGGCATTTTGTCCCTCATCCCGTACAGTCAGGTCCCTGTGAAGGGGGTCATCAGAGGACATGTGTAGGAGAAAGCAAGCAATAGTGTGTGTGGGCTGTTTGTTTTCCCTTCCATTAATGTGGTTCTCACAAAGCTGCTGCATTCCCACAGAATCAGGCGTGACATGTATCTGTTGTTTTAAGATAGACTTAAAAAAGGGCCTAAAATCACAGTCTTACAGACGGTTGTCTCCTGAATGACACATCTTATCTATCAAGGTCTTATCTATCAAGGTTTGATCTTGCGTGTCACGCTTTGACATCTAACAGAGTAACAGTGGATGGAATTCTTCAGGAATCCATTCAATCCACGTGGACGATGACGCCGCATGGAGTACCACACTGAGGCCAAAGTCAACAGAGTCCTGGTCATTCCTCAGGTTCGTTATTGCTGAGCCGAGAGATGATAACAGCAGTGATAATGATCGGAGCCGTGTGGGCTGACGGCAGCTTTGTCACCGAAAATGCGAAATTTTTCCAAGAGGTTCGCTTCCCGAGACCATGAACAGATCACACAAAGTCTTCCTGAGGACAGGAGGGTCATGGCTAAATGAAAAGCATGTGAACCCGTCTCTGCACTCAGGCTGCCTTTCTCAGAAAATCTGATAAAAAGTTGTGGCGCACAGTTTTTTTTACATTTGCTTCTATTTTTATGTTGATACTGATTATCAGTTCAACACATAACAACAAGGACGCTGTCCTCGAAAGTCTTTTTTTAGATATTCCTTTATTAGAGGGGACATTTGCAATTTTTTGTGTGACAATCTAAGCTTCTGGTGAGGTTTTCAAATGAAGTTACGAATGTTTGTCGTCATGTTTTATGTCATCGCCCTGAAAAAAGAAGAATAAATCCTTGAACAAAATCCTCATTTTGAATAAAGTGATTCATCGGATTAAATGGGTTGGTCTTAAATTACTAGAATAGTGCTAGCGGCAAAATAGATCGTGTTATTGTGGTTATATGAAAGTAATGTATGGTGCCGTAAGATTGCTGTTTTTTTAAAGCTACGCGTCATTAGAATTTAAAACTTGATTGTCACCGTTATGAATGAAGCCTGGATCTATTCTTCACAGCCCTAATAACCACAGTATTTTACACGTCTGGGGGAACTTGATTGCCCCTCCCCCCCTCTATTTAATTGCTTCATCGTTCGGTCAATCAAATGGGAGAAAGTGTTGTGGGTAAAGCCCGTCTCAATCAAAAGGAAGCTCGCCTTTCAGGCTGCAGACCGGGCAGCCGAGTCGTGTAATCGCTCCAACGCAGGACTGAAGGGCCGAAAGTTCAGCCAATCCGCGTTGGTCATGTCTGGAGTGTACTCATTTACACAAAGCAGAAAGTCTAGTTTACTGTACACACGCGCACTAGAACAACAACACTGTCGGATCATATCAGAGTCACCGGACAGCCTGTTGATGACAGCAAGCGGTCAGCAGCTCGAGGCTCAAACACACACTGGATGCACAACGCTTCCATGAACGTTCAGGTGATCATCACGGCTGATGTTTCCAGCATCCGGCTGGTAATCACGGAATTGTTCATGGGAGCATCATCTGTGTGTGTGTGTGTGTGTGTGTGTGTGTGTGTGTGTGTGTGTGGACCGTCTTTAACGTGCCGATCCTGTCCAGCAGCAGTGTTCACCGTCTTGGTGTGCGCGCTTTTGCGAATACTCTTTTCACATGTTTTTTTTTTTACTTTTCACATTAACGGAAGGAAAAACAAAACGCACGCCAGCTATTGCTTTCTCCTACACGTGTTCTCTGAATCACTGAAGCTTGTACAAACAGCTTCGCTGTGACATCCAATCTCTTTTATTGCGCCATAAAGTGTTTGCGTGTGCGTCCGAGCCCCCGACGGGACAGGAAGTGAACGTGACCACGTCTGCTGCCAAAGTGTGAAGGCCTCTGCACTCACCGGGACGTAGAAGGTGTTCATCTTGGGATCCTCATTGGCGGTGAAGAGCATACCTGACGAGGAGACAGTGTGAGGATTTTTTTTTAAAAGGAGCTCATCTCTGGGGTAAACGCTGGATTTAGTTCCAGTATATGTGAAGGCCTGTGTTGCATTTTTAAAGATGAAATTGCTATGTGAAATAAAGAGGCTGATACAGACTTGAATTTGCATATCCTAAGGCTGAATACCCTTAAAATCATATTAATTAAAACACTTCCACATTAACATCTCACGAGTGTGCAGGCGTGCTACTCGTCCAAAGTGTTTTACTGACATCGTTATCTGCCAATATTCAGTCAAATATGTGATCAGCACATCAGTATTTATGCTTTTCTACTCTCTGATAATGTTACATTGTGAAGAACCAATCTATGTTTTAGTCAACAGCAGGAGAGCTGGTAACCGTGGCAGCACCACTAATGGCTAACGAGGTTACATTATGATGCGTTCAGGCTCTGCTCGGTGAAAATGTGTATTGGGGCAAAGGTAAATTATAACGTTATGATGTGTTCACATGCAATCTTTTAAATCTTGTTTTGGTGAGCAACTTGAATAAATCCAGTTGTTTTAAGATGTTTTCATAGCAACATAAATATACATTAATTATGAGCTGTTTACACTTAGCTTTAATAATACATCAAAACTAATAATATATATTTTTAATCAATAAAAATACAATCTCTAATTTCCTTATTTGAAGTGTGTTTTTATGAAGAAATTACTATAACAAAAGTAAAAAGTTAACATTTTTGATAGTTTACCGACTTCGGAAATATTTTTGGGGGACGATGGCCAAATAAATAATAGACTGGAAACTTCTAGAGCAGCTGCTATAATCAATGAAAATTAGATAAAGGATCTCTAGAAGTTATATTTGCTCCCATTTTTCCTTTGTGCTGATCCGATCCGTGACTCTGATCTTTTTATTTATTTATTTAAAATGTATTTAAGCAGGAAAAGCCTCATTGAGATTAAAAATCTCCTTTACAAGAGTGTCCTGGCCCAGACAGCAGCAGCACATTAAAAACAGTTTCAGACATACAACATAAAACAGTGACAGAACATTTTTAGATCACAGCATGAGTAAAATACTAAAACTAAGACTCAAGTCATCATATCCTAGTTTTCACAGGTGCACATCCTCAGTCAAAAACATCTACAACCAGATGAACCTTCCTCCAACTCTTTCCATCTATTTTTAAAAACACCTAGAGGACCGGCTCCCGGAGACCCAAATCAGTCTGCAGCCAATTCCAAGCCGCAGGAGCAGCAAACCTAAAACCCCTTTTTCCCATTTCGAGACGGACGTTGGGGACAGATAGCAAGAGTAGGCCTTGCGCACTGGATCTGAAACGTGAGGTTATTGATCCGTTGCACCACTCGAGATTATTCGATTGTATAAATGAAACTTGGATTGTACGGCCCCAAAGTTGTTCGAGAGTTTGTAAAAAGATATTGTTAAACAATACTTTCACTTCAAATAAATCAAAGACTTTTCTCCACTTTTGATTGAGAGTTCAGCGTGGAGGCCGGGGACGCAAATCAAAGTAATGAGAGTCAGTAACTGATGTAGAAACTGAAACAATTGTGTGGGTGAAGTACTCCTTCAAAAAGGCTGAACCCTCATTTAAAAAGCAAATTAAAAACTAAATCTTAGATTTAAAGAAAGACAATAAGTCGGGACCAAACCGTGACTTTTATGTGAAAGTTCACAATCCTATCGCTGCTGGTGAAAACCGATTGGCATGCAGGGACACAGGACAAAGTCAAGCGGTTTGAACTCTGCTGTAAGACGGCGCCACCCAGAGGTCACAGACGGTTCTATCCCACCACCAGATGTCATCCCTTTACTTTTCTATGGATCTCCTCTTGTTCTCCTGCTTCGTCTGACACTTGCCTGCGTGGGACCAATGAACTCTATCCTATGTCAGGATTCTGTGGGGGAAGTCTCACCTGAGTTTGGGTAGATGCAGACATCGTTGATGTTGGTCTGAGGCTGTATGGAGGAGAAGGCCTTACCCTGTGGTGAACAGACGGAAATAAATAAAGGATAAACGGAGTCAGAGGGAGTGCGGAGCGGGTCGGGTCCTGTGAAGGCTGTTCACTGAATCTTACGGTGTCTTTGTTCCAGAGCTTTATGATCTTGGAGTCGGCGGACACCACCAGGTCCAGGTGATCGTGGAAGTTGAGCGACTTGATTGGCAGGCTGTAGAAGTGGTCTTTGACCAGCAGCGGCCGGCTGGAGCGCAGGTCATACATCAGCACCTTCAAGACACAGAAGCAGAGGGCGGAGGACGCCCCGGGCAATTCATGAAAACCATTTAAAGCGCTTTATTTGGGGGGGGGAGGGGCTTCAGAATGTGTCCTAGACCCTTGTGTTGTCCCCGACTGTGCTCATTACATGTTATGACTAGTAGCAACAGTGCAACCTGTAAATATAAATGTGTTACATGTTGATGAAGTTATGTGCCTGGATTTTGTGCCGTTGGGAGTGCTGACATGGCTCCATTAATTCAAAAGAAGAAAATTGCGCTCCTTTTGAAACCAGTGCAAAGTGTTAAAGGGCGGAGTGACGTCTATGAGGGGCCGTTTAGGCCATAACTATTGAGACACTCACTCATACTCTGTAAACCTATGCACGGTCATATATAAAACACTATACATACTCGTCTGAAACACTTACGCATACATATGAGAAACACACACGCATTCATATATACTTCTGTGTCATATACACATACATATGAAATGCTTACATGCATACAAGTGAAACATTTATACGTATCTATCTGAAACAGTCATGCATGCACATATGAAAATGCAGTATATATATATATATATATATATATATATATATATATATATATATATATATATATATATATATATATATATATATATATATATAGTTGAACACTTATACATTCATAACTGAATCTCTTGCATATGATTACAAAGATATAAAAAGTTTAGATACATGTGCAAGTGTTTCACATATATATGTATACATGTTTCAAATGTGTATGTATAAGTTTTTCAGTTACATGTATGTATGCTCTTACATGAGGATGTGCAAGCGTCTCACATGTATTCATACAAGTCATTTCAGTAGTGACCGTGAGAGTGTTTCAATAGTGAATGTACGAGTGTTTCAGTAGTGTGTATGAAAGACATCTCACTAGCATACGGAAGGTACTTCGGTTGAACCGGAAGGCGGAAGCAAAGAGTGCAAGCGCCAACGGTCAAGTCCGGTAAAGTTGGAAAGAGATTCACAGATTCAGACTTCCAGGATCAATAACTCTTTCACTAAACGGTGTTATAACACAAACGACACCTCTCTGTAATCAATTACTTCACTATTATGAATTGTAGCATTACCAAAATAATTTCATACATCAATGGGCGCCCCTTTGTACTACTACAGTTGTTATTTTGAAGAAATATGATTTCTATGAATGTGACTATTGGCTATCAATTGCAATTAAATATTAATAAATACATTTAAAAAAAATCATAGAAATCATATTTCTTCAAAAGGACAACTGTAGTACAACAAGGGGGAGCCCAATGACGTAGGACATGATGTTTGTCTTTTTAAACTTTATTAATGTGACCCTATTGAATATTAATAAATATTCATAGAAATCATATTTCTTCAAAAAGACAACTGTAGTAGTACAAGCCCATTGATGTAGGGAATTATTTTTGTCTTTTTAAACTTTATTACTGTGACGCTATGGAATATTAATTGCATTAAATATTAATACATATTCATAGAAATCATATTTCTTCAAAATAACAACTGTAGTAGTACAAGGGGGAGCCCATTGATGTATGAAATTATTTTGGTAATGCTCCAATTCATAATGGTGAAGTAATTGAATATTTTCTGCATTGCACGTTGCAGACGGTCCCTGCGCCCCTGTGCGCGCTCGTCTCACAGCGGCTGCACATAGAGACCAATGTTATCCGTACAGCTCGGAGGACGACCCCTTTTTGTTAAATGAAGGTTGTAGCTTGTTGTCTGATCACTACGATTACAGAGAGGTGTCGTTTGTGTTATAACACCGTTTAGTGAAAGAGTTATTGATCCTGGAAGTCCGAATCTGTGAATCTCTTTCCAACTTTACCGGACTTGACCGTTGGCGCTTGCACTCTTTGCTTCCGCCTTCCGGTTCAACCGAAGTACCTTCCGTATGCTAGTGAGATGTCTTTCATACATACTACTGAAACGCTCGTACATTCACTATTGAAACACTCTCACGGTCACTACTGAAATGACTTGTATGAATACATGTGAGACGCTTGCACATCCTCATGTAAGAGCATACATACATGTAACTGACAAACATATACATACACATTTGAAACATGTATACATATATATGTGAAACACTTGCACATGTATCTAAACTTTTTATATCTTTGTAATCATATGCAAGAGATTCAGTTATGAATGTATAAGTGTTCAACTATATATATATATACTGCATTTTCATATGTGCATGCATGACTGTTTCAGATAGATACGTATAAATGTTTCACTTGTATGCATGTAAGCATTTCATATGTATGTGTATATGACAGAAGTATATATGAATGCGTGTGTGTTTCTCATATGTATGCGTAAGTGTTTTATATATGAGCGTGCATAGGTTTACAGAGTATGTATGTGTAAGTGTCTCAGTAGTGAGTGTGAGAGCGTTTCAATAGTGAATGTACGAGTGTTTCATTAGTATGTGTGAGAGTGTCTCAGTAGTTATGGCCTAAACGGCCCCTCATAGACGTCAGCCAACTCTTTGTGAGCCGACTCAGCTCAGGAAGCAGAGGAGGAATCTCGCGTCGCGTGGGCAGCTGATAGTTCACGGTGGCAAGCGGACACAGAAGCCGAGGCCCAGTGCCATGGAGCGCTCTGACTGGTGTCCAGCTGCTGCGTGGGGGTGCGTTTCGGGCTCACCTGTCCGGTGCTGGTGCCGACCGCCATGGCGAGGGAGCCGTTGAACTTCAGCGCGCTAATGGAGGGCAAGCTTTGCACTCTGTCGAGAGAAAAAAAACAAGTGAGACACGAAGAGAGAAATGTGACGCGATGGTAAACGCCGTTAGGAGGCTGAATCAGACCAAAGATGGGTATTACTGAAGTGTAATACCCAGTTTGTTTTGTTTGGTGCAGAAGATAAAGTGCTGTGTGGCCTCGCATGCATAGTCACGCTACGTACTCTGCTCCCTCGGCGAGGCTGCTCAGGGCGCAGTCCAGCACGCCCACTCGGTTGCGGACGCGAGGGTCCCAGCATTCGACCCGCCCCTGGTGGTCCAACGCAAAGACGTGTCAGACAAATGCGGGAAGGGTTGAGGACGAGTCAGGGCTTTAAACTGATTTTCTAAACTATCTGGGATTCTTTTTGGAGACAAAAAGAAAAACGTCTCATGTTGGCAGCTCCTAACGGTTTGAAAAGACCTGAACTCAAACAACTTCAAACAAGAAATGAAACAAAAGAAAGAGCTGCTATTAGGGACCACAAAATATATATGTATTAAAAGCCAATTTCTGCAAACATCTTACGTAAATATATGAAAACAGACATTTTAAAAACAGGTGAAATCAAACCATTTCTTACTGAACGGTCGATGACAGAAACTCTTCGTGGGATTGTAACTGAGCCCTTTCCCTTTAAGCATTCATAGCACAAAGACACAGCATGCTCCATAAATAAGTCTTCTAATATTTTACAGCAACAACATTTAATCCTTTTTATGGGGTTTTATTCTTATAAAACACATCTAGTATTTTTCGTCGAGGTGGCTGACGATTGCTAGCTACTCTAATCATCGATTTCAGACGCAGCGATCGAATGAACAAACTGGCATCAGAACAGCTGTAAAAGTCTTAGTATTTTCTAGAAAGCACTAAGTAATGAACGGCCACACACACACACACATACAGTCACACACAGTCACACTTGTGTCTGCTAATAACTGGCGCCTCATTTCACACACAGCCTGCCACGGCACTTACCTCAGAGGTTCCTGTGGCAAACAAGTGATGGACGGGGTTGATGTCACACACATTGTTTTCCCTGAGAAGTCAAGAGAAAACAAGCACCAGTTAATGTCAGACTTAAAGCGGTGCAACAGTCTGAATCTGGAGTCAGCCATCATTGGGTCATCACTGCACATAAACAGCCATGGCCGACACGTTGTCATACTTACGCAGCGTCCGTCTGAAGAGAGTTGAGAAAGCGCCCTTGTTCCAGATTCAGTCTGAACACCTGAGAACTGAACATTAAAAAAACACAAAGAAAACATTAACGGTGTCGCCCTGCGAGCGCAGGATGAACCTGAAAACACGCCAGAACGACAAGGTCGCCTCACCTCGTGCCCACAAAATAGAGGTCGCAGGACGGGTAGTGGTAAGAAAAGGCCCGGCCGAACTTGGGAATACGCGTCTTGTAGTACTGTCCGTGCTGGGAGTGGAACTCCACGTAGCGGTTGGAGTGCAGAAACACCAACTGTGTGGACGCGGCGACAAAAACAGACAGGGAGATTTAAAGAAAGTGGAGTGAAAACGACCGCTGAAAGACAGCGAGGGGTTGACGACACCTGGACTTTTCCCGTAAAGTTAATGAAGTGTATTAAAAGCATAACCAGTTGTGCTATTCATAAATCGACTGCCGAGGACCCAAGGAAGGCGCAGCGTCAAGTGTGAACATAAAAACAAAACAATTCCAACGTCATCTAAAAAGTGGCCCCCACTGCCTCACCTTAGAGTAGTCATCAGACAGGATGTCGAAAGCCACAACTTTGAGAGAGAGAGAGAGAGAAGACAACTTAGCAACGTGGACGCACACGACACGCAACACAACAGGCAGGTGCGTCTACCGGCTTACCGTCCGAATCCAGACAGCGCTCAAACTTCAGGGACAGATGGTAGGTGTCGTAGCAGCGGATCCTGGGCTTGTAGGTGCCTGAGAAATTAATGGCATGATCACGGCGGCCTGTTTTCCGACAAACGTCATCCTCACATTGAAGGCAGATTTGCTGGACCGCTCGTCCTGCGGTTTGTCTCACCTGCTGCCAGGATGAACTGACCGTCCCTGGACACTTTGATGGAGGTGCACACCGTGGGCATCTCAAAGTCCTGGATGAGCTCGATCCTGCGCTGGATGTCTGGAAAGAAATGTCTGATTAATGACGTTCGTTCCGAAGACGATTACCCAGTCTGAGGTGCTGAAATTGAAGGGGTCAACTCACCGACATCGCTCTTTTGCAACTGTCTCTTCTTCCGATCGGACAGCCACTGCGGAGAAGAGAGAAGAGGTGATGGGATTTAAAGCACTGCTTAGTGACAGCGGTACTTTCATCTCTCACCTCTGCTAGGAATATTTTAGACTAAGTCAGGTAACACCTATGGTGCACAGTGAAGGCTGAACTGGGGAGACCCCAGTGACGTCCTCCTGCTTAGCTCGCTGTGGTCACGTGTGTGGCACGTTGTCGAACAGACCTTAACGTTTCACTACAAAACGCCAGGACTACTGGTGTCACGGCTAGCTGCGTTAGCGAGCTAGCTCGCCTCAAGGCCAGGGAAGCAGTGGGCTTTCTGAGACCATGCGACGTGACCGGTGTTACGGTTTAATAAGCGACCGTGTTAACTGGCGACTTTCATCCGAACGCGTCCGTTGTTGTCGTAGTTACAGACAGAAAATAGGAAGAAAACACGTAGCTGCCGTCGTGAACGCCGCATTATTTAATTTGTATATAATATATTATTATGTATATGAGAGGGTTTGACACTGTATTAAAAGACAGTCGCTTATTAAACCGTAACACCGGCGGTCAGGAGCCAGCCGCTGCTCTTACCTCCGGAAGAGACTTCCCGTGGCTCAAGTTGTAGATCTTCACGTCGTTCACGCTGGAGATCTGCATGGCGGACAGGGGGCAAGGCTCTGGTCACAAGCAACAGAGACCGCACGCCGGCTGAACTGCACCGTATCCACGTTGTTGCCTCGGAGTAAAAACAGGAAGTGAAGGTGAGTTCCCCGAAACAGGTCCGTGTAGAAACCACCGTGCCTGAACATGAGTCCCCCCCACACTCTTAGTTAAGACCCCGAATAGGATATACTGTATACATAAATATATGTAATAATAAATACATATTTAGAATAGGCCTATTGTGTGTTAACAGTATTTACTTTGTTTAAGTTTACTACATTTGTTGAAGTTGCTGAAATCCGCTGTATTTTCAGTCTTTACATCGCCCACCTCAACACATTATTACTTGATCAGATTAGGAGCTTTGATCCATATATATGGTCTATATATATTTTTAAATCTTAAACTATATATCATCTTCAGTCACCCCCCTGTGCTGAACAAATATATTGAACATGTAATGCAGGCCAAAGCCGGACACACAGATTGTACCACTTAGTCATCAATTGAGGAAATGTAAATCTGCATTAATGGACACACTGAATACAATTTTATTGTGAAAACGTATGTGCACTTTTTCCTTGTGATACAATACATACAGACAATGAGGCAATACATATTCACAGTCCATACATAGCCTTTATTTGTTATTATTATTATTATTATTAATATTAAATTATCATTATTTTTATCATAAAAAAATGGAGGCTCTGCCTCATATTTTTAGCTTTTGCCATTGTGAATCGTGATGTCAGATCTCCATTGATGATGGCTTTTTTAATTCACCACGCATGACAGTTCCATGTTTAAATGCTAAACAATATTTTTTTTTCAAAGAAGTGACAGCACAGTTTCAAAGTGACGGCCAACACATTCTGGTAACGTCTACTCAGATCACCTGGAGTGATGCAACAGCTCCTGTGATCCTAGAAGACAGTGGGCTGGCTCAGACTCTCTCCAACACCACAACACAGCACG
This sequence comes from Myoxocephalus aenaeus, assembly GCA_038501785.1. Classification (NCBI taxonomy): domain Eukaryota; kingdom Metazoa; phylum Chordata; class Actinopteri; order Perciformes; family Cottidae; genus Myoxocephalus; species Myoxocephalus aenaeus. The sequence goes on from JBAMJR010000042.1 coordinate 1,106,736, forward strand.
GCCATGGAGATGACCTGGCGGTAAGAATCATTACTTTGAAAGCTTGCTTCTTTTAATTTTGTAATTTCTTTCATTTGACTTCAAGTAGCCTCGCCATAACCAAGGGAAACTGGTAATATTATCCTGGGATACTCAATGTCTAAATGGAAGCAGAAAGAGGATAACGTCAACAAAATCAATACATGTAGATTTACAAAGTCAGCTTAAAACTAAAGTAAATGCTTGTGATGATGGAGTTCATTCTGAAGGTTTGTCTGCATTGGTGCCAAATGCCTTGTGGGGAAGATTTTGACTGGGATGCGTCTGTGAAGCACTGGGAGCCATGACGGACTTATGGTTTGTCTCTGTCCCTCTGGACAAGACTAGTTTAACCAGTGTGGAGAAACTCAAGCGCACCCTTACCAAAACCAACTTGGCCACCTGCTTCAAGTTCTCCATTACAGATCTCAAGGTGAGGCTGTGTGTCGTCTGTCCCAGTGAAAACCCCTGAGGCCGCCGGATCAACGACACAGATCAAATATGTACGCAGGGACTGGATGGGTAAGGGTAGATATATATATATATATATATATATATATATATATATATATATATATATATATATATATATATATATATATACTTTATTCATCCCCAAGGGGACATTTGTTTGTCGTAGCAGCTTACAGACACAAAAAATTAAATAATAAGGGATGAAAGATGCTCAATATATACAGCAAAACTCAATATGTACAACGAAACAGCAGAGTGTATTAATTTAGGAAATTAAATTTAAACAATAGAGAAAGTGCAAAAATGCAAAGTATGTGTGATGTACAGTATATGAAGTGTATATAAACATAAACATGTACAGTGAGTAACAGACAACAAAAGCAGTGCAAGGCCTATTGATGTTGATTAATTAATCTACAGAGGGTCTGGCCAGAGGTGACTTATTGTAAAGTCTTATTGCCGTGAGAGCAGCAGGGTGATAAACAAAGAGCAGGAGGAGTTGTATGTGTGTGTGTTAGTTCTGTGTTCATACCGGTGCAGTACAGTGCGCTTGAGGAGGATGATGGTGTTTGTTGTCCTTGTCTGGTGAAGGGATAAAGGCTCAGGTTGCTCTCTCCAGTTTGAGGCAAAATTTCCACCTGACCCATTTCACTCAACGTGATCAACATTCACCTCGGCTGCCAGGAATCTTGAAGGGGACATATCAGGCTGCCTTTGCAGGTTCCCGCTTGGGGTTTGGGTTTAGAAGCTGTTTACATGCTTTAATGTAAAAAAACACACGTAATTTTTTGCACACTGTCCGTCTGAATATACCTGCATACCTTCTGTCCCGAAACGCTCCGTTTTAGCGCCTCGCGAAACAGCCCGGTCTGCTCTGATTGGCTTGCGAGAAAACGGTGGTTCTCGAGCCGTGGGTGGAGATGCTCAGATGGGTGACTTTAGAAAGTCTTTAGAAAGTTTTTTTCTAAAGGCCTTTAGAGCGTCTTTAGCCTCAGTAATGTGACATATTCGTTTTAATTATTTACCATACACACAGCTAACAATTATTATACCATACACCGCTGACAAAATGTTAGCAACATTTTAGCAACCGCCTTTCTTAGGACACGTTAATGCTTCAAAGTTCACCGGAGGGGTATTTTATATAACTACTGTTGATGAACAAAACTCTTCAGCTTCTGTTCAATTCAGTTTATTTTATCGCCCAAAATCACAAATACAAATTTGCCTCGGAGGGCTTTACAATCTGTACACATAACATCCCTGTCCCGGGACCTCACATTGGATCAGGAAAAACTCCCCAAATAAAGATAGTAAAAACCCTTTCACAGGGAACAAAGGGAAGAAACCTGAGGGAGAGCAACAGAGGAGGATCCCTCTCCCTGGATGGACAGAAGCAATAGATGTCATGTGGCCAGAATGAATAACGTAACGGAGTTACAGCACATTACATGAATGTTGACCACAGATTTTATTTCAGGCATCTAACTAAAAACCCATAAAAAAAGTGCAAAAAGGTGAAACATTTCAGGGATTTAGGACACATTTCTGCAGCACTCTATCAAATATTCAGCATATAACGAGAAATGTACTGTTGTAATGTCTCTGACTGCCTGACAGCTTTGCCTGGTAAACATGGTTATAAATGTTTTCAAATTGTGTCGTTGACACTGATGACATCACAAAGGGTTTTCACAAATCCAAAAAGAAAATTAAAAGTTAAATAAAATAATGTAATTTGTTTCATATCTTTGAATCTGCATTTAAACAGACTCATCTAATTATATTAAAGGTATTCAACATAGCATGAGTTCTTATCTCACACCAGTTTTGAGGTAACCCCGTGGTCACCCTTATGTTTCCATGTCCCGTGTGTCAGGAGGTGTCCCAGATGGAGGCGGAGTTAAAATCTTGAGCGGCGGCGTACAACAGTGTGAAAATGAGGCTGGAGCACAGACTGGAGTGAGTGATGTATTACAGTTTTTCTCGATTGCTAAGACACAATTCCTGGAACAACTCACCATTTTTTCAAATCTTCACACACAATTTTAAAAACTCACACCCAACAGTCCAAACATCTAACTTCTGGGTCCCAATCAGTCTTTACCCTCAGACAATACACACAAGCTGTCAAAACACAGACTACATTAGTGTTTGTTACACACAGGAGGGATTCATTCAACACACTGCCACATGTCAATAATAGGGTTTATTCACAGCACTTCCAGATTGAGCACATATACAGGTTCATCAATATCAGCATGATCTTGTCTCAGGTCAGGGTCAGGCCATAGTATTTCATCAACGTCACACATTATGTCTTCTCTCGCCAGGCAGCGTGGGAAATATCCCCTTGTGTGTCTGATCCAACCCTGGATAGATTCCAGAGAAATATCCTCACATGCATTCACCATTGCCTCCAGGAGATTGTGCTGTGTGTATGGGTTGCAGTCATAGACTCTCCACCGCCATACTGAGAAAAAATCCTCTATTGGATTCAGAAAAGGGGAGTATACTGGCAGAAAAAGGACCCTGAACCTGGGGTGGTCATTGAACCAGGTGCGAACCAGAGCAGCCCGATGGAAGCTCACGTTATCCCAAATGACAACATATTGGGCTTGCTCTGGTTGCCGTGGCTCCCCTTCTTGTTGGAGAATGTTATTGTGCAGCTGATCTAGAAACTGAAGGAGTAGTGCAGTGTTGTATGGACCCAGTACAGCATGGCGGTGGAGGTTGCCACGGTTGCTAATGGCTGCACACATGGTGATGCCGCCCCCCCTCTGACCGGGAACTTGGATGATTGCACGGTGTCCAATGATGTTGCGGCCCCTTTTGCGCCTTTTTGTGAGATTGAACCCTGCTTCATCAATAAAGATGTATTCGTGTGGGTCTCCATTGCATCCATCTCAAACATTGTCTACAGGAATCAAAAAACACAAATCTTACTTCAAACATATATGTGTATTGGAATAGTATAGCATTTCTGTACAGTGCAATTACCTGTACATATTGGAATCGTTGCTCCTTAACCCTATCGGAATTCCTCTCAAAAGGCACGCAGTAAAGTTGCTTCGTCCTTATGTGGTTCCACTGTATTACCCGGTCAATGGTGGAAAGGCTTATGCTGTTAGTCCCTAGAAATATGTCCTGGTCTTGCGGGTTTGAGTCGCCCTCAAAGTGATGGCATTATTGCCAATCACCATATTTACCAAGGCAGTCTCCTGCTCAGCAGTGAGCAATCGCCGCCTGTCTCCAATAGATGGCTGCCTCTCAGTTCTGCAAAAATTACCATTACTGACCTATGGTGTACTGTGGCACAGTATACTGTAGTAAAAACTACACAGCATACGGTGGATATTCAGTCTATATGTACTACAACATTACTGTGCATGTACTGTGATACAATCAGTGGTGTATAAAGTACCCAAAAGCCGTACTTGAGTAAAAGTAAAGATACCTTACTGGAAAATTACTCCAGTAAAAGTAAAAGTCACCTATTAAAATACTACTTGAGTAAAAGTCTTAAAGTATCTGATATTTTCTGTACTTAAGTATCAAAAGTATTTTTCTGATATAAAATGTACTTAAGTATTGAAAGTAAAAGTACAAGTACATGCTTTTAATAAAAAAGCAAAGGGTCAGAATTCTGAAGTTTATTCTTTTAAGTGCTGTGGTCACCTTGACCAAGGACCAGGAGTTGTGTTGATACAATAACTGGGTTGGCTGTGATCATCCATGTATATTATGTTCAACATAATATATTGTACCTAAGTATACTTTTGCATCTACTATGAACTTATCATCATAATTTTCCAAAAAGCAATATGACACTATGAAGGACTTGTAACAGTGTGGTTATAAGTATGCTCATTCCGCCCGCCGTGGGTCTCTTGGTACCGGTCTGTGGGTCTCTTGGTACCGGTCTGTGGGTCTCTTGGTACCGGTCCGTGGGTCTCTTGGTACCGGTCTGTGGGTCTCTTGGTACCGGTCCGTGGGTCTCTTGGTACCGGTCTGTGGGTCTCTTGGTACCGGTCCGTGGGTCTCTTGGTACCGGTCTGTGGGTCTCTTGGTACCGGGCCACAGAAAGAATGAATGAAACATTTCAATTAAATAAAAAAAAAATCAAGGCCGGAAAGATGTTTTATTGTGAAAAATGACCGCATACATCCGTCTGTGGTAACCTCAGACGGAATCTCTTGACACATGTCAAGATGTTACGTTACTCTAAAAATGAAACGTAAGTCTGTTACAACTCTGTCGGTGATCTGGAAACCAAGGCAGAGTATCCTGAGATCGCCAAAAAAGCATGAAAACCTGCTTCCATTTCAACATCCTGTCTTTGTGCAGCGGGTTATAAGTTAAGCAGTAGACTGGACTAAAGGTTTAGTTAGCAGTAGAGTCAGTAGACTGGACTAAAGGTTTAGTTAGCAGTAGAGTCAGTAGACTGGACTAAAGGTTTAGTTAGCAGTAGACTGGACATAACGAACACACGTTGGGTGTCGTTGTCTCCCGTCTCTCCGAGGTCGGACCCGGTCCGTGAAAATATGGTCTTCACGTAACCGGTCTGTGACGCATAAAGGTTTGGGAGCGCTGGACGAGAGGATGTAGAGGGAAAATGCAAAACATTGTGATTCGCAAAACCTGCTTGGTGGAGTCTGTGTTCCACCACAGTCCCCGATGTTTTTTTTTTTTTCTAAAGATAGATTTGATTTTGTAGCGAGTAACGAAGGTTTCAGGAGAAATGTATCGGAGTAAAAGTATAATTTTTCTTTGCAAAATGTAGTGAAGTAAAAGTAAAAGTAAACAGAAATATAAATAGTAAAGTAGAGTACAGATATCCCCAAAAACTACTTAAGTACAGTAACGAAGTATTTCTACTTCGTTACTATACACCACTGGATACAATACATAGTGACAATGAGGCAAATTACCTGTTTTCCCTCCTGAAAGTACGAACAATGGATGCAACTGTGAAACGGCTTAAGTTTGGCTGGACTAGTTGGCCAGCTTCTTTCATTGTGTGACGGCCCTCTGACTGTTATAGGTAACCTGGGCAAGATCCTCTGCTTCTCCCCAGGTCTCTCCTCTCAGGTGGTTCCGGATGGGCGGAGCTGGCCAATCAACCCCAATCAGAGGGTGGCAGATAAAAGGCTCACCAGTCTGCCCATGGGGGCCCCCTCTCCAGACCCATTATTTTTAGTCAACCTTTGTGTCTGTTAATAAATCATGGTTACTGTTTAGTTTAAACCTTGGTGTGTCTCCATATTTGTTACGACCAAGAGCCGGGCCGTGACAAATTGGGGGCTCGTCCGTTTGAATCAGGTAGTGGTAAGGATTTTTTGTTGAGCTCAAATCGATTGATTTCGGTTTTTGTTGATTGTGTGGCTCCCAGGTGCCTTGAGTGGTAGGGGCACACTTGATTACTTGGGTGTACCTCCTGGGACGTTCCTTTGTTGAAGGAAAGGAGGCGTCACTTGTTGTTCTTGTTGTTAAATGAATTGATTCGGGTGGCCAAGAGGCTATAGGAAAGTGCACCGCTGTGTGTCGTGGTAAAGCCTTGATTGGCATTGGGGAGACACTCTGAGGTTTGTTAAGTTTAAATATTATCGATTAAATTAAACTTGGTCTACTTTGTTTTCTGCTCGGTGTTTGGACGAGAGAGGGGGAGCATTTGTTTTGTGCAACATTCAGGTAGTTTTTCATTTATGCTTGATAGGTAGCCTGGAGCAAGACGCAGTACTAGGACTCACCGTTGTGCAATTAAAATTGCGGGGCTTCCCTGTAAGGTTACGGCTTCATCCCTTTGGGTGTTGCTGAGCGCTACCAGTAGTGTTGTGGTGACCGCGGTTAGCAGCAGTTGTCTCGGGGGCACATCCATGTGCTTGGGGGGAGGCGCCAGCGTGCTGGTCTTCTTTTCCGACCCATGGGCTTTAGTGCGTAAGTACCCGCTGCCAGTAGCCACATGAAGACTAGGGTTGAGCTTAATAAGATTTTTGTGTAGGTAGTTAGAGGGAACGCCCCGTCTACGAGTTGGTTAAGTGCCTCTAGTGCGCAGCGGAGAGTTTTGGTCTGCGCTCTTGGGTCCGTAGGCATTCTGCAGTCATGGCTGGCATAGATTTTTTTTTTGATGTTCCATCTGAGGAGTTATTGGAACGGTTTACAAAGGCTCAATTATTGCAAATCGCTGAACATTATGGCGTTGCAATAACTGGAAAGAAAAAACAGGAGGTTAAGGAATGTCTCATAGCAAATCTGGTGAAAGATGACATTTTGCAAAAATGCGCACAGGTTTCCTCTCCCAGTGTTGCAAAGGGGCTGCCTCCGCTTGGGTCGATAGTCCCTGGGTTAACATTTGACCAACAAAAAGAGCTGATGTTGATACAATTGGAACATGAAAGAATGAAAATAGATAAGGAATTGGCACTCGAAAAAATTAAAATGGAAAAGCAACTAGGTGAAATGGAGTTGCAACGACGAAAGCTGGATGTGGGTAGTGCGGGTAAACTCTCTGGTGATTCCGTGTTTGATGGGCATGGTTCACTTGAGTCCGGTGGTGCGTCCTTTTGATATTATTCGTAACCTGAGCCTTGTGCCCAATTTTAATGAAAGAGACCCGGACACATTTTTTTCTTTGTTCGAGCGTATTGCGGATACACGGGGTTGGCCCGTCACTGAGCGAACGTTGATGTTGCAGTGTGCTTTCACAGGAAAGGCTCAGGAGGCATACGCAGCACTGAGTAACACTGATAGCCAAAGTTATACCAAAGTTAAAGCTGCTGTGCTGAAGGTATACGAGTTGGTGCCAGAGGCATACCGTCAGCACTTCAGAAATTGGAGAAGAGGGAAGGCGCAGTCACATTTGGAATTTGCACGTGACTTGGTGTTGCACTTTAATCGCTGGTGCACTGCTTCGGAGGTTGACAACTTTGAAAGTTTGTGCGACCTGATATTGCTTGAGCAGTTTAAGACGGCAGTTCCACAACAGATTGCTACTTACGTCGGTGAAAAGGAAGTTAAAACAGTGGCTGAAGCTGCTGCGCTAGCAGACGACTACACCTTGACGCATAGGGGTACGTTTGGGGAGCCTCGCCCTTATGTTGCTGACTCTGGGTTCAGGAGAAATAGCCCTTGGTTTGATATGCAGCCTGCTGCTGGTCTAGGTAGAGTCGTCGGGTCAGTATACAGGAGTGAACATAGTGCACGGGAGGTTGACAAAGTTTGTAACTATTGTCGTAAAAAGGGACATTGGAAGTCTGAGTGTTATGCACTCAGGCCAAGAAGTGGATCGAGTGGTGCCCAGAACGGTTCGGAACCGCAAGGGGCCGGTCTGGCTGCCCCTGTGGTGAAACGGGTCGGTTATGTCACCCCAGAATCTGAACCATCACCCAAAACTCAGCCCTCCCCAGGTTTTGATTCTTATCTGCCATTCGTAACGGAAGGGTTTGTGTCTCTGTTGGAAGGTGACAACAAGGTTCCTGTGAGAATTTTGCGTGATACTGGTGCATTTGACACGTTCATTGTAGCGTCAGTTCTGCCGTTTTCAGAAAACTCGGATACTGGTGACTTCATTCCAGTCCTTGGAATGGGCATGAACGTTTTGAATGTTCCCCTACACAAGATAAGGCTCTTTTCTGATTTGTTCCAGGGTGAAGCGCAGGTGGGAGTTCGGCCAGCGTTACCAATTGAAGGAGTCACAATGATATTGGGTAATGGTTTGGGTGGTGCGCGTGTTTGGGCTGATGGGCCATCCGTTGTGGTAGCGTCAGTACCGCTGGTTAAAAGCAGGCCTGATGATAGTGAAAGGGAGTTGCCCGAGGTGTTCACTGCTTGTGCAGTCACCCGTGCGATGCGCCGTGCAAACGATGCTGAAGTGGATGATGACCCAGAAACTGTCAGGTTATCCTTGTCTGATTTTCCTTTGGCTGTCTCTCACGGTGACCTGGTGAGGGAGCAGCGGGTGGATCCTTCTCTGAAGCCTCTGTTTGAGAGGGCTCTCCCTGCTGCTGGTGCGAGGGACAGTGCACAGGCATACTTCATTCATGATGAGGTTCTTGTGAGAAAGTGGGTGCCCCATGGTCCTGATTTTGTTGGAGATCCTATTTTCCAGATTGTCGTGCCTTCCAAATTTCATAGTTTGGTTTTGCAAGTGTCACATGACGAGGGTGGACACATGGGTGTCCGTAAAACATATGATCGCATTTTGCATTATTTTTTTTGGCCTCGTCTAAAGAGGGATGTGGCCTCGTATATTAAAACTTGCCATACGTGTCAGTTGACCGGAAAACCGAATCAGAGCATAAAGCCTGTTCCTCTCTGCCCAATTATGGCAATTGGTCAACCGTTTGAGCATCTCATTATTGACTGTGTTGGTCCCCTACCTCGTTCGGGTGCAACCTATCTGTTGACAGTGATGTGCCAGAGCACTAGGTATCCGGCAGCATACCCATTACGCACCATCACTACTAAGTCGGTAGTGCGTGCCCTGACTCAGTTCATCTCCATATTTGGAATCCCCAAAGTCATTCAATCAGACCAAGGTTCTAACTTTTCCTCTCATCTGTTTGCACAGGTTTTGAAACAACTCCGGGTGAAACATAACAAGGCGTCAGCCTACCACGCGCAGAGTCAAGGAGCTCTTGAGAGGTTCCACGCCACGTTGAAGTCTTTACTCCGTGCGTACTGTACTCAGTTAGACAGAGACTGGGAAGAGGGGTTACCGTGGTTGATGCTGGGGGCTAGGGAGGTAAGTCAGGAAAGTACAGGTCTGGTGTTTGGACACACAGTGCGTGGCCCTTTGGCAGTCTTGCAGGACGATTGGAAGAATTCTGAGCCACCTAAAAACTTGCTGCATTATGTAAATGGGTTCAGGAATAGGCTATATGCTGCTGGAGAGCTAGCAAAAGAGAAACTTGCAGGCGCCCAACATAAAATGAAGCGTCTTTATGACCATCGATCCGAGCAACGCACGTTTTCCCCGGGTGATCAAGTTCTCGCTCTGCTGCCTTTGGTCGGTTCCCCCTTTCAGGCTAAATTTACTGGTCCACATACAGTTGTAAAGAAAGTTTCAGACCAAAACTATTTGATTGCCACGCCTTTGCGTAGGAAACCTAACCAACTCTGTCATATTAACTTACTGAAGACTTATTACGATCGTGTGTCCTCTCCAGTATGCCCCCGTCCGGCGGGTTTGGCTAATACGGTCCTGGCGGACTCCATCCCTCATGCGGTGGCAGAGCTTGAGGAGGATGGGTTGTCCACTCCTGACCAAACCCTGCTAAATAGCCTAATGTTGAAAGTGCTGTACATGTTATCTTCCTCCTTTCTTACACTCCACTAAGATCGCTCGCAGGATCCTGCTGCTGAGGTTGGAGGAGTGGCTGGGTGCAGACGCGTAGGAACTAGGCAACAGTTTTTTATTTTTATTTATTCAATCCCTTTTTGTGAGATATATTAAACGTTACTATGATTAGTAGAGTTCCATTGGAACCCTTTTTCTATGGGGGGGGGGGTGTGACGGCCCTCTGACTGTTATAGGTAACCTGGGCAAGATCCTCTGCTTCTCCCCAGGTCTCTCCTCTCAGGTGGTTCCGGATGGGCGGAGCTGCCCAATCAAGCTTCTCCCCAGGTCTCTCCTCTCAGGTGGTTCCGGATGGGCGGAGCTGGCCAATCAACCCCAATCAGAGGGTGGCAGATAAAAGGCTCACCAGTCTGCCCATGGGGGCCCCCTCTCCAGACCCATTATTTTTAGTCAACCTTTGTGTCTGTTAATAAATCATGGTTACTGTTTAGTTTAAACCTTGGTGTGTCTCCATATTTGTTACGACCAAGAGCCGAGCCGTGACAATTGTCCTCCCATGTACCACCACATGATGAACAACTGTGGCACGGATTTCATCAGAAATTACTTGTCTTTGCTGTCCTTGTCCTCTCCCTCTCCCTCTTGCTCTTCCTCTCTCTTGTCTCTCAACCTCTGCATGGTTGGGATCCATTGTTCCAAAGGACATGAGCATGCCTCTAAGCTCTATTTATTGACCCCCAATTCTGATTGGTGTGTTAACAATTTTCAGGCTGAGTGTTTTCACCTTGAGAAGGGTGTGGTCTCTGAGTTCATGTTATGATAACTTGAGTTAATTATATTGAGAGCATGTGTTTGCTGAATGAACACATAGTGCAATGAATGATTTATTTGGTCACTTTTGTGTAAGGTTTTGCAGAAAGTGTTTTGAATATTGAGACATGTGTGGACACAGGTGAATTGTGTTTTTGGTTATGGGAAATGTGTGTGTGCTTCTGGGAATGACGAAAAGGGAAAACAAAGAAAGACACCTAAGTTCCTGGAAGGCAGCCCCAGCTTTTAGAAAGGAAATAGAGGAAATACCGGTTTGTGTCAGTGCCTCTGGGAAAAAGAAATTAGGACACTAATGACAAAGCAAGCAGTAGTTATATTATATGGACCTTATGCGGCACGCCCCTTTTGTTGTTTGTTCCGTTTTCAGTTTCATCTTTTAACACACACTTTGAATGACCATAATCAGACAACTTCAGTTCTGGAATCAGTGTTGGGTTTGTCCTTTCTGGGCTCCTGTAGAAACATGGCAGGGCAACACAGCGGACTTCTTGAAGAGGACCTGCTCCCTAGATATGAAGGGCTCAATCCTGCCATGTCCCTGCTGATGCCCCTCCTCTCTGATATGGATTGTGGTTATCTGGATTGTGGTCCATGCCTACTACTCATTATATGAATAATTTCTGTCATATTCATTGAATGTACTGTAATTCTGTTATGTTGATCATTCTGGTCACATGACATATATTGCTTCTGTCCATCAGGGGAGAAAGATCCTCCTCTGTTGCTCTCCCTCAGGTTTCTTCCATTTTTCCCCTTGAAAGGGTTTTCTCTATTTTTTGGGTGGAGTTTTTCCTGATCCGATGTGAGGTCCTGGGACAGGGATGTCGTATGTGTACAGACTGTAAAGCCCTCCGAGGCAAACTTTAATTTGTGATGTTGGGCTATACAAAATAAACTGAATGGAATTGAAATCTAAGCAAACGAAAACACAACAATTCTTAGGTGGTCATACATTAATGAAAACATAGTTATGAATATTATATGCCATTACAGACCCCCAAAATGCTACACATTAGCCCTTTAAAAACAAGACCGCAGCCTCGCTAACGTCAGAATGCTAACATGCTCACAATGACAATGCTAATGTTCGCCAGCTTAGTGTAGTGTGTTAGCCTGCTAACTTTGCTAATTGGAACTAAAGCAGGGCTCGAGCCGATGGGAATGTCATTAGTTTTTAAGTTTGTGCTCAAACCCAAGGTATTGGACAAATAAGAATGTTGACCTAATGATGAACATGAATTTCTATACCAAGCATGTTAGCTTGCTGTTAGCTTATTTGATGCTATTTAAGCTTCAGAATGCATGATATCTAGTCTTTCATCATAATGCAGAATTCCAGGGCATCCCACAGTTGACTTTATTTTACTCTTTGGTGTCTTTCAGCGTGACCTGTTGCTGCATGTTGTTGCGTGGCGCTCTAATTCTCAGTCATTATTTTGTGTGGCCCTCAGGAAGCTGAAGGAGGACGGAGAGGGAGACATTTTCTCCGTCACACTTTTCAAAAGAGCTGTGTGTGAATTCAAAGCCAACGCCCAGGAGAGCAAGTAAGCAGGGCCGGATTGCCGGAAAATACCCCCATCAAGTCGAAGCTTTGTTGTAGGTGTCACCATATTGGAGCCCATATCCAATGGGCTCCAATATGTCCTGGCTTAGACATGAGGAATATGTCAGCCTAAATGAATCGACTCCTCCAAGTCATGTTAATATGAACATTCCTCGAGACACCGGCCGAGGAGGTGGAGTAGCTGCCATCTTTGACTCGGGTCTGTTGATGGGTCCTAAACCTGGATTGAACTGCAACTCATTTGAAAGCCTTGTTCTTAGTATTTCACATCCAACCTGGAAAACAGTACAGCCCATTCTGTTTGTGGTGGTATACCGGGGACCAGGTACGTACTCAGAATTTATATCTGAATTTTCAGAGTTTTTGTCAAGTTTGGTCTTAAGACTGATAAGGTATTATTGTAGGTGATTTAAATATTCATGTGGATGTCAGCAATGATAGCCTTAGTGTTGCATTTAGCTCATTGTTGGATTCGATTGGCTTCTGTCAGAGTACAGGAACCGACTCACTGCTTTAACCACACCCTCGACCTTGTTCTTACATATGGCATTGACGTGGAGCATTTAGTAGTGTTTCCACAGAACCCTCTTTTATCAGACCCTCTTTTTAACCTTATAACTTTTGAGTTTATACTACTGGATTGTACAGCGTTAGGCAAGAGTTTTTACACCAGATGTCTAACTGACGGTGCTGTTGCTAGATTTAAGGAAGCGATTCCTTCTGTATTTGATTCATTACCACGTCTCAATATAACAGAGGACTCCTGTGCTAACTTTTCTCCCTCCCAGATTGATCAGCTCGTCGATGGTGCTACTGGCTCACTGAGAGTGACGCTGGACTCGATAGCCCCTCTAAAAAAGAGGATCATTAAGCAAAGGAGGCTCGCTCCATGGTACAACCCTCAGACCCGCATATTGAAGCAAGCATCACGGAAGCTTGAGGGCATATGGCGCTCCAACGGTCTGGAGGAGTCCCGGTTGGTTTGGCGGGATAGTCTGAGAACATATAAGAAGGCCCTCCGTAATGCCAGAGGAGCCTACTACTCATCACTGATAGAGAAAAACAAGAGCAACCCTAGGTTTCTCTTTAGCACTGTGGCCAGGCTGGCTGAGAGTCATAGCTCGGTGGATCCATGTATTCCTATAGACCTCAGTGATTGGGCCTCTCACACACGTAAGAGGCCCAATCCAACTTTGCTTTTGATTATGTCATTGCTATGTCGGATCCAGAGGCAACAGTGTGTAAGTGGACCTTGAATAACACGTGCGATCCGCACTAGCTTTTTCCCGTAGCTTTCAACCACATCTCACAGTCTTCATCAGCCCATAGAACTGACACAGGGGACCTAATTGTGGAACTTTCAGTCACATGATGACACCTGAGCCCGAAGAAAGACAGCTAGCAGGCTTTTCATGTTGTGGTCAAGACCTCCCAATTCTGCGTCCGCGTTCACTTTGCAATTTAGTGATATTGCAACCATGGACGCACTTGGCTGAAAGTCACCAGTTAACATGACCACCCGTTAAACACCTATTTCTCTGAAACGGTCATGATCCTGTCGTAATTCTGTAAAGTACCGTCAACCATCTGCTGTCCAGCATACTTGAAATGACACCTGTCGCACACAAATTCATCCACGGAAGTGAAAGTGTGGGCAACTGAACTGCAAGCTTGTATATGCACAACAACAAGGCCAAGAAAACTATGGCGCATGTTATTCTATTGACTGCATCTCGTTGGAGCTCGTTCACAGCAGATCCTCTGTTTTACAGATTAGGTAGAGGGCCTTGGGTTGCAAAACCTAGAACTGCCTTGGTTATATAAAACTTGATCAGAATGGTGCACGGACAAACACTCTTGCAGTACAATGATTGTTTTTTAGCAGGTTCAAGTGTGTTTTCTGTGTTGTTTTGTCTCCCTCTGCCAAGCAGGCAAGCTGTGACATCCCAGAACTCTGTCAGCATGAGTACTTGTCCTACATCTGCTACCATATCAACACCAATCTGCTGGAGATCAGCTAGCAGTCCGCAAAGAGAGAACACAATGACCAAGAAATGAGGGCTCTGTGGACCAGTCAGAGCCAGCAACAGACAGAAATAAAACACATCCAGTGATACTTGAATATCTTGGTTTTTCGACACAACTTTAGAGCTTCCCTTGGACAGCAGTGTCACACCTTCCTGGCCCGGCTGCACATTATTCAACACAACAGACCTGTACATATATCAACAAATGATACAGTATATTCTGCAGGGAAAGCGTATCGTGACTCATATTTAATCAGAATGTTTTTAAATGTAATACTATAGATGGTGGATTCAGAACTCAAGTATTTTACTGAAGTAAAAGTATAATATCCCAATGTAAAATACTGTAATGTGATTCTAAAGCCTCTGAAGTCAAATCCTTAAGATTGTCATGAAATCAGACTCCATTTTTGATCATATCGATTATTTTCAGTATAGTCATTCAATGTAAAAAAATGTAGTTTTCGTTTTTTAGTGTTGACAGGTCTTAGGGAATACAACAGAGTTCTGAAGGTATGATGTATTTTTGGAAGCCAGCCCAGAAGTTAGTGTCGCACTGGTTCGATCGACAAAGAGCCAATGGGATTTTTCCACAGGATTTTGAATAATTGCAGAAAATAAGCTCTGTAGAAAACAAACGTTTATGATACTCACACATTTTAATACACTGCCTCAAGTGATGTCACTCGAGTCAGCATCGGTTGGGGTTGAAAACTACGAGTTGGAAAATGAGGTGTGGCGTTAGAAAGAAGTGAGGTTATATAGGATTCAATTCAATTCAATTCAATTCAGTTTATTTTATATAGCCCAACATCACAAATACAAGTTTGCCTCGGAGGGCTTTACAATCTGTACACATAACATCCCTGTCCCGGGACCTCACATCGGATCAGGAAAAACTCCCCTAGAAAGATAGTAAAAACCCTTTCACAGGGAAAAAAGGGAAGAAACCTGAGGGAGAGCAACAGAGGAGGATCCCTCTCCCCGGATGGACAGAAGCAATAGATGTCATGTGGCCAGAATGAATAGCGTAGTTACAGCACATTCAATGAATATGACAGAAATTATTCATATAATGAGTATTAGGCATGGTCCATGATCCTGATAATCCATGAAGCAGAAGGCGGTAGAGAGGAGGGGGGCATCAGAAGGGCCATGGCAGCAGGCAGGACCGGTTCCAGGCCGGTTCCATCAGCAGGGCCATGGCAGCAGGCAGGACCGGTTCCAGGCAGCCATGGATCCATGGCAGGAGGGGTGGGTGGGGGGGTGGGGGGGCGGCAGGACCCGGGGCAGGACCCGGGGTAGGACCCGGGGCAGGACCCGGGGTAGGACCCGGGGCAGGACCGGTTCCAGGCAGCCATGAATCCATGGAAAAAGAAAGTAGAGTTAGTAATGTGCATTGAAGAGACAATAGTTTATCCAGATGGAGAGAAAGAAGAGGAGAGGAGGAGTGAAAGAGGAAGAGAAGAGGAGCGAAAGAGGAAGAGAAGAGGAGCTCAGTGTATCCTAAGATGTCCCCCAGCAGTCTAGGCCTATAGCAGCATATCTAGGGGCTGGACCAGGGCAAACCTGAGCCAGCCCTAACTATAAGCCTGAAACAGCCCTAAGTATAAGCGCTATCAAAGAGGAAAGTCTTAAGTCTACTCTTAAATGAGGTGACTGTGTCTGCCCCCCGGACTGAAAGTGGAAGCTGATTCCACAGAAGAGGAGCCCGATAACTGAAAGCTCTAGCCCCCAACCTACTTTTTAAGACTCTGGGAACCACAAGTAACCCTGCATTCAGTGAGCGTAACGCTCTGGTGGGGTAATATGGCACTATGAGCTCTTTAAGATATGATGGTGCATCACCAGCTAAGGCTTTATAGGTGAGGAGGAGGATTTTAAATATGATTCTCGATCTTACAGGAAGCCAGTGGAGAGCAGCTAATACAGGAGTAATGTGATCTCTCTTCCGAGTCCTTGTTAGTACACGAGCTGCAGCATTCTGGATCAGCTGGAGAGACCCAAGGGACTTTCCGGAGCAGCCTGATAATACGGAGTTACAGTAATCCAGTCTTGAAGTAACAAATGCGTGGATCAATGTTTCTGCATCGCTTTGTGACAGGATGTGCCGGATCTTTGAGATGTTCCGTAGGTGAAAAAAGGCAGTCCTTGAGATCTGTTTCACGTGGGAGCCAAAGGATAGGTCCTGGTCAAAAATAACTCAGAGATTCCTTACGGTGGTGGTGGATGCCAGAGCGATGCCATCCAGGGAAACCATATCGTCAGATAGTTGATTTCTGAGGTGTTCTGGGCCGAGTAGAATGACTTCAGTCTTGTCCGAGTTCAGCAACAGGAAGTTGCAGGTCATCCAGGTTTTGATGTCTTTAAGACACGCTTGAAGTTTAGTGACCTGGTGGATTTCATCTGGCTTGATTGACAGATATAGTTGAGTATCATCGGCATAACAGTGAAAGTTTATGGAGTGTTTTCTGATAATATTGCCCAGATGACCAGACGTCCTCTTTTCCCCGGACATGTCCTCTTTTCGAGACCTAAAAAATGCGTCCGGCAGGGATTCCAAAAATGTCCGGGATTTTGCCTCGTTGGATATTTGTGTTTCTCTGGGTCTTTCACAAACTAGTTATTACTAGTTATTATTTGATTTTACTTGTATCAAATGATGTGACACAATCAATACAAGCCAGTTTAGAGAGCAAACAGGTGGTTGAAGGTGGAAAGGAGAAAGTCTGAGAATGGATAGAAGAAACAATGTGAGAGGACAAGGACAAGTGTGTATCTGCGAGGTGGGCGACGAGGAGGAAGAGGAGGAGGGCAAGAAAGAGGAAGAGGAGGACGAATAAAAAAAGAAAAATTTATGACATTCCTCACTCCTTTGATTTTGTATAATGTACAATAAACAAATTGTATGGCCTTGAACATCGTGCTTTCTATTTGTTACAGTAACAATACTGACTGCTCAATAGATTTTGACTGGTTGCAGGTTCATATCAACAAAGAACAAGAATTACAGTATCACAGAGACAAAGGACACATTTGTGAGATGCAGGGTACAGTACTGTAAAAATAGGAGTACAAGGAGGAGGAAGAACAAAAGAAATTGCAAAGAGCAAAGCACAGTAGTAATTTCTGATCAATTTTGAGCTACTGTAATAGAACATGTTTTTGTTCATATGAAATTTGTTTTGAGATTAAAATCTACTTCTCCCTGAGAACTATATGTTAAAAACTGTAATGAATACTCGCTATAATGCATACTGTGTTTACCTTCTAGCTTTCAAATGGACAATAGGGCTATGACCACTGTGGGGAAGGATTACAGTTAATCTATAGATTATTAATGCTCTTTTATTTGTTGACTAAATTGTCTTTGCAAACCAAACAGGTTACATATTGCATCACATGAGATGAGACCGGTTCCCTCTCCTCTCTCTCTCTCTCTCTCTGTGAGTATGTGTGTGTTTGCGAGAGAGAGAGAGAGAGAGAGAGAGAGAGAGAGAGAGAGAGAGAGAGAGAGAGAGAGGTGGGAAGTGTTGGGGATAGCTGGCCGCTCAAGCTGGTGCCATTCAGTGCGCGGAACAGCCTGACGACGAGCACACGCTTTTACGCGCAGAAATAATGGACTTGCCGTCTGGTTAGTGCACTTTTTATTTCAAACATTACTGGGTACATATTTCATTTTGTCATCTTGAGTAAAATGTGGACAGTTCCGAAGCCCAAATACAGAACTGGTTCGTGCGACGAGGGGGAGATCGCTGTGAACATCGGCGGAGTCCGAGTGGAGCTCTTCGGGGATGTTTTGAACCGCTACCCGGAGAGCCGGCTGGCGGAGTTGTTGAACTGTTCCACTCAGAACCATGACGTCATCTCCTCGCTTTGCGACGACTTCGACCCGGGCAGGAAAGAGTTTTACTTCGACCGAGATCCCGATGCCTTCAAGTGCATCATCGACGTGTACTACTTCGATGAAATCCACATCAAACCCGGCATTTGCCCCATCTGTTTCATCAAGGAGATGGAGTTCTGGAGGATCGACCAGGCCGTTTTGGACGAGTGCTGCAAAAGCTACCTGAGCGAGAAGGAGGAGGAGCTGACAGAGATTGCGAACAAAGTGAAAGTGATTCTGGAGGACCTGGAGGTGGATCGGTGCATCACGCGCACCCGGCGTTGCCAGAGGTTCATGTGGAGGCTGATGGAGAAGCCGGGTTCCTCGCGGCCGGCGCGCGTCATAACCATCGCGTCCTTCCTCTCGGTCCTGGTCTCGGCGGTGGTGATGTGCATGGGGACCATCCCGGAGCTCCAGGTGGAGGACGCCGAGGGGAAGCTGGTGGAGCACCCGATCCTGGAGGCGATCGAGACCGCCTGCATGTCGTGGTTCACCGCGGAGTACCTGCTGCGTCTCGCCTCCTCTCCGAACAAGCTGCACTTCGCGAGCTCCTTCATGAACGTCGTGGACTTCATGGCCATCGTGCCGTTCTACGTGGTCCTATCCCTCACCTACCTCGGCACCTCGTCCATGATGGAGCTGACCAACGTGCAGCAGGCTGTCCAGGCGCTCCGCATCCTGCGCATCGCGCGCATTTTCAAGCTGGCGCGCCACTCCTCAGGGCTGCAGACCCTGACCTACGCGCTCAAGAATAGCCTGAAAGAGCTGGGCTTGCTCCTCATGTACATGGGCGTGGGGATCTTCGTGTTCTCGGCGCTGGCCTACACCATGGAGCAGAGCCACCCAGAGACGCTTTTCCGGAGCATCCCGCAATCTTTCTGGTGGGCCATCATCACCATGACCACGGTGGGCTACGGGGACATCTACCCCAAGACCACGCTGGGCAAGTGCAACGCGGCCGTGAGCTTCCTGTGCGGGGTGATAGCCATCGCCCTGCCCATCCACCCCATCATAAACAACTTCGTGGTGTTCTACAACAAGCAGAAAGCGCTGGAGACCGCGGCGAAGCACGAGGTGGAGCTGATGGAGCTGAAGTCGGGCAGGGACGCGCGCAGGAAAAGCAGGGATTGAGACCCAGCTGAGTAAAGACTTTCATTCCTGAGGAAGTTCATTTATAAAATTCGGACCTTGCCATTAAGTCAATGAGACATTTGTCATGCTCACACACATTGTGACATCTCCATGCAGTGACATGTTGTCTTTACACAGCGGTGTCGCTTCTGCTATGTTGTCCATAACTCTCACTGTTTAGCTGTTGTTATTATTAAATTAAAAGTCCATGCACATGGACAGACCTTGTGCACAGAGACTCATCAAAGCGTCACATTTAACCCGCTAACTGGTGGAGCAAGTTTCCCCGTGTTTACAATTCAGGATAAAAGCGACGCAGAAGTTTTCCTTTGGATGAGAGCAAACAGCAGGTTGAATGAAGTTGATGTGTTTTATAATTAGCTTTCAGTGCTTTGATGGTACATTTCTGAGGTAGGGATTTAGATTGATTGAGCTGCTATCGTTTTAAGACATGCATTACATTCAATGAGTTATACAGGACTAAAACTGAGTCATTACTTGCAGCCAGATTATGCTAAATGACAAATGTATTGGGCTCATATTTTGTGTTCTTCTGTGGCCGTTGTGACCCTAGAGGGCAGATGTCCTCTAGGGTCACGGGGGACTTAAGCTGCAATATGTCCATCAAAAACATATTTTGTATTTTGAACCAGGAAGAGATTCAAATGACCACAAAGAGGATATAAAATGACTCCAAAGAAACATAATACACCTACAAAGATATCAAAACAATTAGAGATACAAAGCAGGAAAGGGCCACAAAGAGACAACACAAGGACCATGAAAATGGGCAAAACAACCTCACAGAGACACAGCATCAATACAAAGAGACACAACGCTGCGAAGAGACTCAAAGAAACATGAAACAACCACTAAGATACCAAAATAATGACAAAGAGATGCAAAACACATGTAAAGAGACAACACAGTGACTATGAAAAGGGGCAGAGCAACTTCAAAGAGACACACAATGTTTACAAATAGACACAAAACAACTACAAAAACACACAAAACGACTACAAAAAGACACAAAATGACAACAAAAAGATCAAAACAACTTCAAAGTCCGCCCATGGTTTGGACAGATCAAAATAAAAAAGCAAGCTTCTAAACAATGAGAACGTGTGGACTTTCATACTGCCTTTTTTTGTGGTTTGTCCTTTATTAATCTTTGGTCCAAGAGACATCCCAACCTGACATCAACCAGGTGACTATTGAACAGCTGCTTCAATGACCACTATCCAAGAGATGCAAACACATATTCACTTCCAATATGTTTGAGGCCCAAAAGTAAAGTGTACTGTACTGTTCCATTCATGGCAGCATGCTAGTAGTTGTACATAACACAATCTATATATGAATGCAAGCTCTGTGACCTTTTTAAACCTCGCTGACATTTCACAAATTCCTTTTTTGTGAGTTTTGGAGTGGACTGTATAAAATTGAAAGCTTGAAAGTGCTTTTTGTTCAAAGTGCATTCACTTGCCAAAATATATAAAGAGTGATGATGGAAGACGTGTTTGAAATAAAATGATGTGCTCTCATTATAAAAAGCTTTTTTTTCTTCTTTGTTTTTGAAGATCAGTTTTGAGAATTAATATAAAAGACCTTGATCTGACCACTGATTCTAGGTAATTATACATGCATCATAAAGTTTTTTATGTGTAACAACTTGTAAAATAACCAGTCATTAAAACTGTGAAGTGGATGTCGTAAAAAGTGCAATATTTACATAGGATGAAGTAGCATAAAATGGAAGAACTCAAGAAAAATACTTCAAAATTGTACTTGAGTGAATGTTCCACTGGAGTAAAACTAAGTTTGCAAGGCAAGAGACCACGACCTCGTTATAAATAGTGAGTCTCCCTACATGTGTTCCTTCCTGCTCACTGAGCTGCCTCAGTGCCACAGTCAGCGTGGTATTGTTTCTTCCTGCAGCCATCTTGTACGGAGAACTAGATCCTCTTCCACTAAGAAGAGCTCAGTGTCTGCTGCGTGGAAATCACATTTCATAAGTCGCTGCCCGCCGAAGTTCCCGTGCATGTGACGCGATCCGAGGCGTTGGTCTGTGAGAGGCGGCCGTCCCCCGTGGGGGGAACACGTCAGAGTAAAAGGCCGCACACGCCCACACACTGAGACGCTCAGGGACGCTCCACCTCCCTTCTCCAACCAGCACCCCGAGGCCTCCCTCACACCTCACACTTTCAGGGTGTGTGCAGATGCAAACAACTTGTATTGCACGCTAAAAAAAGCCTGCAAAGTTAGGGGATCGTTGTGAAAGGGTTTTTACTGTCTTTATTTGGGGGAGTTTTTCCTGATCCGATGTGAGGTCCCGGGACAGGGATGTTATGTTACAGATTGTAAAGCCGTCCGAGGCAAACTTGTATTTGTGATTTTGGGCTATATAAAATAAACTGAATTGAATTGAATCGTTCACCAACACTCAAACGCTGACATGAAAGATGCATGCGAGGATGAAGGGACGTTGACTGACATTGACTTTGACCAGATATAGCACCCAATATGTTATGCATCAGCGACCATTGAGGATGGACTCAGTCTCTCCTGCTGGGCCGCACGGACACACACACACACACACACACACACACACACACACACACACACACACACACACACACTGGTTGAGTGGGTAAGTTGCTTACCGCAGTGCGAGACAACTTGAAAACCAACGTGCAGCTGTTGCGTGAACATCCACTCGGCTTCTGCGTATCGCCTTTCTCTCCGTGGCGACCTGTAAACAAAAAGCGCATCAAGGTCGCAGGAAGCTCCTCGTCGATACCCGGCCTCCCCCCAGAGCGCTTTGATGCTTGGCAGGAGAGGTCTCCCACGATCCCCGCAGTCCCAGAGAGCTCATGGGTCCGGGAGGTGGATTTGATGATGAAGAGGTTTCGATTGATGAATGGTTTAATACTGACAGTTAGTTCTTTCCTATAATGAGATCCCACTGGTCCTATAGCAGCGTGGGCCTGTGCATGGTGCGGTTTAGAGCGTTTAGAGGGAAGTCTTTCCTTCTTGATCGTGATCACAGTGGAAAGCAACACACAAAATAAAACAAATTCAATGAGTAACGTTTTCCAATCTGATTTGTTTTAAAGAAGCTGCGATGGTGGCTTTGACTCACAGAAGATGTGATGTGGAGGAAGATTTAAAGACGGGGATCCAAGAGAGCTGCCCAAAGAATCTATTAGTGGCATAATATGTCCGTACGGGACAAATGAGAAAGAAAATATCACAAATCAGAACACAAGCAGCGAGCAAAGGATTGGATTGATAATGTGGACAAGGTCGCTGTTATTCTCACAACAAGTGCTGCATCCACAATCTTGGCTTTCTGTAAATCTTCAGGCTTTACAAAACATACAGTTGGAGTCTATAAACACAGCACAAAGCCACCAACAAAACCTGTCCACCAAAGATTATCAGAGTTTAAGAAGGGCCTTTTAAAAATAAATAAATCTTTTGTACTTTTTATTATCTTTGTTCAATTCCAGTTTAAGTTTGGATGGAAGGGATTGACAGGCTTGAAGGGACGAGGTTCCTGAAGGAGTGTAGTTCGTAGTGAGAGTCCATGCAGGCAGTTGGGTGTGTTTGCTTCATGGTTATCTCCTTCATGGTGGCATTCATTTGGCAAATAGCTTAGAGTTTAACAAAACAACACATGCTTTGATGAAAGGAAGTCATATAGCGATGTTTGGTAAAATAGACTACAGCACAGAGGAGAAGAACATGTAAACCATGGATGGGATGGAGCACATGCGTCCTCTTGAGGATTGTCTTACTCGTTCCTTAGTATCCTCACTTCACTACATCACTAACTAATGGATAGATAACTAAACAGTTTGGTGACACGAGCACGAGAGGGAGGTGATGTGCCGGTGTTACCGGCACATTACGCCACCCCAAAGTGGGCCAATTACTGCCAACCTGGTGGTCACCTGGGAGACCCAGAACTCCTTCTGCTTAGGGCCCCAAAAGCTCTTGGGCCAGTCCTGGACCGGGTTCAAAGGTCAGCTGGGCCAACATGTAATCTGAGTTGACTTACTGGCTAGCTAGAGGGCTTTTTTTGTAGCACCTGAGCTCTAGTTTCATAAAGAGTTCATCACAACTAAGGTTTAAAAAACAAATCAGATTCTGACTAAAGAGTCCGTGTTTTAATGGGTTTGATCTTTCAATTAAAGATCCCATGAACGCAGCACTGCGTGGCAGCAGACTCGTCCATGCCCGATGCCAGTATGTAAATATATGCAACATGTCGGCCTGCAGTGTCCTCCACCTTTAGGGGAATAAAGCTAAGACATACACTCACCTAAAGGATTATTAGGAACACCTGTTCAGTTTCTCATTAATGCAATTATCTAATCAACCAATCACATGGCAGTTGCTTCAATGCATTTAGGGGTGTGGTCCTGGTCAAGACAATCTCCTGAACTCCAAACTGAATGTCAGAATGGGAAAGAAAGGTGATTTAAGCAATTTTGAGCGTGGCATGGTTGTTGGTGCCAGACGGGCCGGTCTGAGTATTTCACAATCTGCTCAGTTACTGGGATTTTCACGCACAACCATTTCTAGGGTTTACAAAGAATGGTGTGAAAAGGGAAAAACATCCAGTATGCGGCAGTCCTGTGGGCGAAAATGCCTCGTTGATGCTAGAGGTCAGAGGAGAACGGGCCGACTGATTCAAGCTGATAGAAGAGCAACTTTGACTGAAATAACCACTCGTTACAACCGAGGTATGCAGCAAAGCATTTGTGAAGCCACAACACGCACAACCTTGAGGCGGATGGGCTACAACAGCAGAAGACCCCACCGGGTACCAATCATCTCCACTACAAATAGGAAAAAGAGGCTACAATTTGCAAGAGCTCACCAAAATTGGACAGTTGAAGACTGGAAAAATGTTGCCTGGTCTGATGAGTCTGGATTTCTGTTGAGACATTCAGATGGTAGAGTCAGAATTTGGCGTAAACAGAATGAGAACATGGATCCATCATGCCTTGTTACCACTGTGCAGGCTGGTGGTGGTGGTGTAATGGTGTGGGGGATGTTTTCTTGGCACACTTTAGGCCCCTTAGTGCCAATTGGGCATCGTTTAAATGCCACGGCCTACCTGAGCATTGTTTCTGACCATGTCCATCCCTTTATGGCCACCATGTACCCATCCTCTGATGGCTACTTCCAGCAGGATAATGCACCATGTCACAAAGCTCCAATCATTTCAAATTGGTTTCTTGAACATGACAATGAGTTCAC
Organism: Myoxocephalus aenaeus; assembly: GCA_038501785.1. Classification (NCBI taxonomy): domain Eukaryota; kingdom Metazoa; phylum Chordata; class Actinopteri; order Perciformes; family Cottidae; genus Myoxocephalus; species Myoxocephalus aenaeus. The sequence goes on from JBAMJR010000042.1 coordinate 1,131,236, forward strand.
TGTACTAAAATGGCCCCCACAGTCACCAGATCTCAACCCAATAGAGCATCTTTGGGATGTGGTGGAACGGGAGCTTCGTGCCCTGGATGTGCATCCCACAAATCTCCATCAACTGCAAGATGCTATCCTATCAATATGGGCCAACATTTCTAAAGAATGCTTTCAGCACCTTGTTGAATCAATGCCACGTAGAATTAAGGCAGTTCTGAAGGCGAAAGGGGGTCAAACACAGTATTAGTATGGTGTTCCTAATAATCCTTTAGGTGAGTGTATAATATTATGCAATGTATGTGTTGGCAACAGATGGCAGCGCAAACAGCATGACATTTAGAACGTCTGTCAGTCAAAGCTATTGCCCCCCAAAACAGAAATAACATCATATCCCACTCTGCTTTCTCTTTCTCTCACAAAAAAAATAAACGAACGTATCTCCCCCACCAGCAGTGGTCTTCTGTTGTCATGGCTCCAATCTTTAAATAACAGTCTCGCTCTCATTATTCCGCCTCGACGAAAAACAGCCTTTTGCTTTCACACCAGACTGCCACATTGAATGCACTCGGCTGCGTTCATTGTAATAGAGTTAATAGAGCAACAGGGTGCCTCTTTTCAAACCTTATGCACGTCAGAGGAATGACTCACTCCAGGTATGTTGAGGGTCAGACGTTGGAAAAGGTGGAGGGAGTGTGAATTACTTGAAATCTGATCAAGTCGCCATGCATGTAATAGGATTCCATCCGCCTGGCACTGGAGACGGATTACAACACGCAGACACGACACCTATTTCACGCTGGCATCCAGATTCTCATCAGCAATGTAAATCACTGAGTCAGCGCAACGCTTTCATGGTTAATGAGCGACCGCGGGATCTGGTGTGGTGGGTGGTGGCGGTGCTTTGCATGTAAAACGTGTATCTGCTACATTTCATGAGCTCTCTCTCTGGCACGCAAATTCTTGGCTCGATGTCTGGCACCTGGTGTTGGAAAACCACAGATGAGTTTGAGAAGTTAGGATGTGATGGAACAGTTTCCTCAGTCGTCTCGTAGGTTGAATTACTGATGAACCTGTCTAAGCCTTAATCAAGCCTGATGCTTCTTGTATTAAGTCTGACAGCATGTTAAGTTGCAATGTATCTATCTTTTCAACGGTTCCTATAAAACCTTTGAAAAGTTGCTCCTCGTTATTTTGTGCAGCAACACTTGTCAATTTCCGCTCCTGGTGTGAGTGAACAGCGGATAAATGAAGATCGGCCTTTTCCGGTCTTTATACTTCCTCGTTTATGATTACGTGGAAAGCAGAATCATTTCGGGCGCTATCTACACTATACATTTGTATTATTATTATTTCTTTGTAGGTATAGCTATGAATGCTGGATGAGACCAGCCTGTAAGTTGGGACACTCCAATTTGTAAGCGTTCGCTTCATATTAACAACTAATTATGAACGAAAAATCATCAATGAAAGTTTAACATAAGGAGGTCTGGTAACGGTAGAACACTGTGGTTGTACAAGCTTCTTTTTTTGCGTCAGTTCAAAGCAACAGAAGTTACATTTACATTATTTCCCAACAAAACACACTGCGTTTTATCTTTGAGGTCTAACATGGGCGTTCTCCTCCCCATGGAACATTTGCAAAGACAACCTTTTTGAAAATCCAGAGCACTGCACACTTTTACATCCATCTGGCTGGACATCCTCTTCCCATTGCATTGTTCTCACACATTGCAAACACATCCACCACCTGTGGATCAGTGGAGTGGCGTGAAGCCATTGGCAGGAATGTGCATCACGCCATGTCATGGGCCCACTCATCAAAACGCTGCTCGGCAGCACTGTTAGTGGTCAAAAATGCCACATGGCGCCTTTAAGTGGAAGCAGACAAGTTTATTAAGAAATCATCAGCACAAAATGTTGGCAAATTATATTTTAAAAGTAAATTTATCTTTGACTGTCAAGCTGAAATGTATTTGCAGGGTGTAATTTAGGATATGTTATTCAAGCTCATTGGATTTGTGTCAGTTAAACATATATACTATTATATACATATAATAATATGTTATTTTTGTGGCCTGAAATGAATAAAGCACAACATTTTTAAAAGAATGTCTCACTTTATATGACACCGTCGCTCTCCCTCTCTGACTTTGAACTGGAAGGCCACGGCTCCATCTCATTAAGTGTCAACCCTCTCGACTTTAAACAATGTTTTTATTGAAAGGTTGTTTATTGAAAAGCACAGCATTTTATAGGGGTGAACTTCACTTCAAGAAATCTCAGTTCAAACTGAGTTTAACACTTCATGAGTGGGGAAACACTAAGATAAAAACAGTCCTTCTGACAGCGAGATTATTGATCTGGAGAATGAATGCGTAAAAGCAGCAGGTTGGAGACCTTTCAGACATCCGCTTTTCTTCATTCTGCTGGTCTGCTGCGGAGGGAGCACTCAGCCTCACACTCGTTCACAGCTGGTAACTGCATCTAGGTTTTAGGGCAGCTCGCCGCTTTCAAAAGATGTGTTTTAAAACTGCCGACGCTCTGAGACTCAGCATGTCTACCTGTTTTAGTTTTATAAAGCACTTTATGGTCAATAATACATCTTCTCTATGAAAGGCCAGGAGTGATGGGGCAGGGAGGGCTCATGTACTGACGTACAGTGTGTAGGTTCTACATTGTGGCACACTATATCGAAGGTGAGACTCAGCGGCCTTAAAGCTAGTGTAGGCGTTTTAAGGAAGCCTTTGTTGTTGTATTTTTAAAATTGCTTTTACCTTCAAACAGCAATCAATAAATCACATGTTCTTACAAAAAAAGAGAAAAACAATTAGGTATCTCTGGTTGTCGCTGACCTGTAATGAGCGTGTCCGATCCAAAAAGATTGGTTGGCCAACCAAGGCTTTGACAGACAAGATGTCCTGATACTAATGTGCTAGCATGAGCGCTGTGAGTACTAACAATGATATGATAACGTTGGGTGTTATGAGAATGAGACGTAAGGAGGTTGGATCCAGGAAGTGCTCTGCTTTCTCGTGAACCCGTCCTCCAGTTTCCAAATGTACCTGCTCCAGCTTTAAAGGGACAGTGTGTGAGATGTAGCTAGTGCTGAGGTTGCAGATTGCAAGCACCAACATATTTTACCAAGGGATTTTATTGCAGTGAGCTCGTCTTATTAATACTCAGTTATTTTTTTCATGACTAAATGATTGGTTTTAAACCCACATGGAATTTAAAAAAACTAATAAATTCAGAACAGGATTAGTAATTTAAGTCAAGTAAGAGTAGAAAGCCCCTATGGCTAAGTTATGCAGTGTAAAATGCCATAAGCCTAAAGGAACAGTTTGTAAGATTTAGGGGGATTAATTGTCAGAAATGTAATATAATATGCATAACTATGTTTTCATTATTGTATAATGACCTGGAACTAAGAATCAATATGTTATATGTAGTTTATTAAAAGCCTATATCTACATAGGGAGCGGGTCCGCCATGTTTCTACAGCAGACCAGAACGGACAAACTGCCTTTTGCCTTTTTATGTTTAATGTAGTTCAACAAATCAAATGAGACAGTTTATTATCTCCTAAGAAATGAGTACCACTTCAGCCATAATAGACACATAATTTTGTAATTCTTGAGAAAAACCCAACTGAGGATAATGTGGTAATAGGACAACTATTCTGGTCTGTACTTCTTTTTAAATATTATTGAGGCAAACTCAATCATATGGTTGAGCTAGCTTCACATCCATGTCTTCCTTGCAAATTGCTCTTTAAAATGTCATCCAGCTGCAAAGCCAGTTCATGTGTGATCTCTACTTAAAGGAGGGAATATTTTAGTCCATAGTCCAATATTTAGTCCAATATTGATTTCTTTTCACTCTTTAAAAATGTATTTGAAGTAATATTAAAATGCTCAAACAGTTTATTTGTAATTCAAATGCTCATTTAAAATACTTAATAATAATTCATTTGACTTCAAAGTATTTCTGGCAATACTTTTACATGTTATACTGAAACACAGAACTGCAGTGACTCCTTTCCCATATATAGTAGTCACTTGACCCATTAATATAATATATTCATCATTGCAGCTCTGAGATCCACTTTCCACCATTCAAACTCAAAACGTCCTGAAAAATGTCTCTGTACAGGAGATGTTACATCCAACTCGGCTGTAACTGAAAATATTGTGAATGTTGTTTAAAATGTGGAAGATAATCCAAATCAAAGACAGAACCGTACCTCTATTTTTGATGCAGAATTCACGCTACTTGTGACATTCTTAAACTTGGAGCCATTTTTTGAAAAACAGTATAATAGTTGGGTTAAGCTTAAAAAGTTTCAATCCATCTGTGGTGAGAGTTGATCCTGCAGTCTCAGTACTACTTGTATGCATGTTGCCGTAACAGGTCGCAGAGGGGAAACTCTCTGAAAACTGATGACTGCGCCATAAACTTTGTGACAAGCTTAACTCCCGATGCACTGCAGCATTTGAAAGAACCCGCTGTGCTGGGTTCTCAAAGAAAAATGAAACAGCTGAATTTGCTTACAACTATTAGCATAATGCATTCTAAGCAGTTCTATAAATTATATTAAGTTATGGTTCAAAGAAGCAATGTGGCAAACAAGTGGCAAATAATGATTTGCTCGATAATTATTCAAAGTGCTGAACTGCTGCGGCTTGGATATTTGGCATTCTTGGCTCAACATTTTCATTCCCCTCACATTATCATATAGGTTTTACTCGTACTTTATTCATGTCTTCATAATTGTGAATCAGGCACACTGCTACCGCAAACAGGGCAATCTGTGCCAAATGTCACCATGACAAATAAATCCCTGGCAAAATTGAATCTGAAGGGATGAGAAACTGCAGGGTTAGGTGTCCAAAGTTCAGCAATAAATGAGGAGGACAAACCTAAATTATGCATGTGCTGACTACCGTTTCATTAATCTCTGAGGACTAGAAAGTGCTTCAGCTCTGCTTGAGTTAATAATAGTTTATTTAAAGAAGTAAAGGGAAGGAAGGGAGTCCCAACTGCTGAGGCTCGGCGTACTACTAGTCAATGAGGCCTTAACCTTAAGGACATAGGGGTTAGGAGACGATGGGCCCTTGTGTACAAAAGGCCCTGCTACCTCCCTGACACATAAAAAAGACAGAGTTGTTTACTCTCTTTTTGTTGTTGGTTTGTGCCTCTTTGTAGTCGTATTACAACCTACCTAACCTACTAACCTATTTATGTATTTATCACTGTAATAATAAAAAACTATATCTAATAACCTCCTTGTATATACGACCACCTTTGCACATATACCGCCGTATGTATAGTGTTTTCATATTTCATATAGTGTTCTCATAATTTATATTTTTTCTCTTTCCTCTATAGTGTGTTTTTTATTTTTTTTTTATTTCTTCCAAAACTGTTGACTCAGAGAGGCCTGCGCAAAAAGTCTGGACTGTTGGTCTAGGCACAAATGGCCAAATAAAAACCTTGAACCTTGAACCTTGAACCTCACTGTGGGGTTGTTTCGCTCATTAGTTGTTTTGCTTCTCTTTGTAATAGTTTTGTATCTCTTTGTAGTCAATTTATCAACTCTCTTAGAAGTTGCTTTGTGTCTCTTTGTGGTCATTTGGACTATTTATGGTTTCTTTGTGTCTCTTTGTAGTCATGTTGACTTTCTTTGTAGTCATTATGTGCCTTTTTGTGGTTGTTTTGCGAATTGTCATAGTCGTTGTGACTCTATGTCTCTCTGCAGCTGTTTTGCATCTCTTTGTCGTTGTTTTGGTCTCTTCTTAGTCCTTTTTGTGTCTCTTTGTAGTTGTCTTTTGTTTCTCTATGGTCATTTTGAGTCTCTTCATGGCTGATACACACCTGTTTGAGGGACATTTTGTAGGTGAAGGCGCTGATACTGAGAGCCCCTGGGCCTGTGCCTGGTAGGCCCGATCAGTCATCCATCCACGGGTTCTGGACATGCTGCTGTGTTTAAACACTGTGCATGTGATGACGAGGTTGTTTCAGTTTTAAGGCAATTAATACAAAAATTTCAGCTCAATTCTCAAAATTGCATTTAATAAAATTTCAAATAATTGAGTTCCATCTATATTTGATCTTAAATGTTTAGTCCATCACATATGGAACAATGTATATAGAATATATTGATACAGAACAAGACGTTTTCTTTTGACGCATCTAAAGAAATGCAATTCGCATTGTGCAATTCTGCAGTTCCCTGATCATAAAAGTGCGAAAAGTCTTGAAAAGCTGAAGGAACCTATCTACTTTTGTAGATAAACAAAATACAAGTTTATTGACTGTAAAGCTTAGTGTGCATGATCACATTAAACTCTCGTGCCTGTGATTAAAGAATCAATGGTCATAATCAATGTGCATTTGCAGCATTGCATCACTAGGAAAACCCCATTTTCCCAAACCACCGACGTTCCTCTTATCATTTGATGTTCAAAGTTATTCCTCCTCTCATTTCTGAACCTCTTTTTTTTTTTTGTCCTAACGTTTTCTGTACTATCTCTTGCGGCTAATACCCACTCTGGCAGATGATTGATAAGGGCCTGATTGAGGATTAACTTGCTGGGAGTCCAAACGTCCCTCAGCTGCAGCATGAAGTCAACAAAGGACAAATCTTTGACCGCATAGAACGCTGCTGGATGTGAAAGAACACAGCACTGTGGTAAATAAAGCTGGATTCAACACACAGAGATGTCGTCTTTACAGCCTTAATTGTTCTGGTGGGAATGAATACATGAACGAAACATTTTATTCTCTTGACTCATCCCTCCCAATACAGTTATATTATACTATTATGCACTATAAAACCAAACAGTATGTAACAGCACAATATATGACCCTCATACACATATGAACAGGCTTAATATATTGTCTTAGGATAAATTAATTAAATATATACACACACATAGTAACAAACCCTCTTGTGCATGTTTATGTCAATTAAAACATTGTTTCAACATTGATTCAGTCTGTAATCCCGATAATGTATTATGTATATTATGTATTGTATATAAGTATAAGATGAATTTCATTTTTCACTTCCTTCAGTTCACAATACACACATATTCTTTCATCTTCAACCACACCTCTGTATAATGCAGTTTCAGTATGTAATGACAATATACCACATTTTTCACTTGCTTTTAGGCAACACATTTTTCTAAATTATACTTTTTCTAGTTTGTCTTTACAAAGTAGAAACCCAGACATTGTATTTGATGTGAGTAGCTAATGCTAATACAGCTACTGTGAGATTATAGTTCACAGTATGTAGAAAGCCTATACTGTATACTAGGTCCTTAATGCTGCATGTCATTCGGCAGAATGGAAAAACAGGAAAACCTCCCACAAGCGTTATTTCCATTGCTATTCCCCTGTTAGTCACACCATGTAAATAGATTAAAGTTGCTATTTTTTATTGTACTAAATACTAAATTCTGCAAATGAAACAGATACAAAAGATACAAAAGACCAGTCCAACTTTCCATAAGCAGGATTCCTGGCTGTTGATATTGCGATATTGCTTTTTATTCCACATCACTAGCTCTGAGCGCAGTATCTTCATGTGGATGGGTTTACAATGAAGTCAGTACGGACTAAATGCTGTGAACAGACACGCCAAAAGCAAGACCGCCGTTGTGATAGCACACTTGACTTGACTTCAGAAATTTGGTAGGACCATTTGTACCATTTTACAACTGGTTGTCTACCTCTTTTAACAAATGCAAGATGTCATATCAGTCAGAAATTCGGGATACCTCCGACTTAAAATTAGAAGGCTAACGTGAAAATACGTTATTGTCCGTTATCAGTGTCAGTTTTGGACGTGGTGGCATGTGCCTAATAAACGTGACTAACGAGCCATGTGACTTCTGAGTGACCGACACGTCAACTTTACGTTTAGTTTAGCACGGGACACAAACAGCTGTCTCAAGTCCAGCGTTTGTTTGACCCAGCCATCCCTGTGTGGACATGAAAGTCACCTTCCACACATTCTGCAGCAGCCATATCATGTAATTACACACACGATCATGGTTGTAGTATCTCTCCTTACAGATGACCTCGGCGTGGCAGCTCCACTGGTCGCAGGACATTCTGGAAAATGGTGAATGTCCACTGTCATTGGTCCCAATGCTAAAGCTGAATAATTTAGGACACTGTGTGTCAGACTCATTCATCATCCATTATGACAATCTCAGCCGCTGCCACCCAAGCTTCTTTCTTTCAGTGCTTCAGACAGAACATATCAAACAGGAACAACAACAACAAGTCGAGGCTGTTCTGTGTTTTCATCCTGTGAGCAGGTGTTCTTCACAGATGTGTCAAAGATGATGGTGATTCTCAATTCTTGTTAAAGAAGCCAGGAATTTGATTAGAGTTTAATTGAGCTCTAATTTGGATTTATAAATTAAATAATTTATTCTGGCACAAAAAAGTGTTCTCATTAAAATGATGGAGAGTTTTTAGGTAAGTGGCCAGTTGTGAGGAGCTTGTTGGAATTCCTCGGACAAAGACAGATTATGGATTTTTGCATTTAAATTGAAGATAAAGAAATATATAAAAGTATGAGCTCACCGTAAGAATGTTAAAGCACCTAATGCTGCGTGTCTCAACCTGACGCAGCTCTGTGTCTTTTATTAAACAGCTTGAAAGGATAGAATGATCATCATCATCATTATATCAACTCATTTTCCCATCCTGGGCTCAGTGTGCTGAATGCATCAAATCTACAAACCCGGCAGGTTTCGTTTGGATGACGCCCAACTTCCTCTACCACATAAACAAAAACGCGGAGGCTCCTTGCATCCCAAATGGCATGATGACAAACGCTAATGACTAATTAGCCGATTACTGACGCCAACACCACAATGAGTTTATTAAATTATTTTAAGTGGCGCCCTGTAGTTAATCAGCCAACACATTCTCACTCCCAAGGCTTCCCACGCTGCGTCAGTGGCGCTAAGCTTCAAACTATGAAGCTCTAGGTTCCCATAGCGTTAGTTTTTGGACGTGTCGGGACGGCATGCCAGTTTCCGCTCATTTCATGCATAGTGTATTTTTCAAAATAAATCTCTGTCTTTACGAGAAGTTAGGTTTAGGCAACAAAACCACTCAGTTAGCCTTAGGTAACGACTCACATCACCACCCGGTGACTAAAGACTCACGTGACTCAGGTAACGTGAAAACCATGTGGAAACCTCTGGGTCTGAAAAGTGAAGCCATTGCAGAAGTCTCTCTACTGACCACCAGGGGGCGACTCCTCTGTTTGTATAGAAGTCTATGCTTCATGTGTTAAAGCTGCATTCTCTCTACTGACCATCAGGGGGCGACTCCTCTGGTTGTATAGAAGTCTATAAAAGTGACTCTACTCTCTTGATTTATTCCCTCAGTAAACATTGTAAACATGAGTTTATGTCTCAATCTCTAGTTTCAAGTCTTCTTCAATACAGCATGATGTTCATTTAGTAAATGATGGTCATTTAGTGTAACACCCTGTTGGTTGTGTGTATGTGTGTCTCTTGATTGTGTCATTCCCTTCACCTGCCCTCAGCCACGCCCATGTGTGTCCCTTGATTGTTAATTCCATACACCTGTGTTTCCCCTCTCATATATATATACTCCCCTGCTTTCCTTTGTCCCCTGCCAGACTGTCTTTGTTCCTGTGTGTCTTTGTTACGTGAGTGTTCATCGTGTGTCCCGTGTTATATGACACCTTTTTCGAGCTCTGGACAAGGTCCTTGTCTTGTTTTGTTTTTGAAGTTTGACTTAAGTAAAGTACGTTTTGGATTTTTCCCTCGAAAGTGCCTCCTGTCTTTGTCCTCTGCGCCCGAGTCTCTGCTCACCACACCCGGTCTTGACATTTAGAGTCAAACAGACCGTAAAGCAGGGGATGCTTTAGGGCGGGGTTACAAGGTGATTGACAGGTCGCTAACATGGTGTTATTCATGTTTTTTTTTTTGTCTCACCAATTTAATCCGTTCACATTGTGTGTTCAGTTCAGGAAAGTTGCGTTCAGTACGGTGATGTCATGGTGACTTCTTATGTGTCTATGGTAAAAAAGAAAAAAAAACACAAAAGAAACGCAACAAGCCGACGATAATCCACTCCTCCGAAAGCCCAGTTTCAAGTAGCCAGGGTCCATTGACGTGTATATAAAAGCCCTATTTCCAGACGCCCGGTTTCCATTGTTTACCCCGTAGCCTAGTGGTCTAAGCGCTGTAGAGTCAGTGTTTAGTTTGTCTGTTCTGGGCTTCTGAAGACGAACATAGACTGTAGGCGGACTCCCTGAAGAGAACCCGCTCCCTATTTAGATATGAAGGTCTCATTCTAAGCTAATGAATGCACAATGATTCTTAGTTTCAGGTCATTATACACTAATGAGAATAGAATGATGAACATATTATGTTCCATTGCTGCCTGTAGATCCTCTTAAATCCTCCACCCTCGACCTTTGAAGCTACTCCAATCAATAGTTTCATATTGACGTCTGACCAAAGGAGCATGTGTAATGTGAAAAGCTCGAGGCAACAAACCCACAGAGAATATTTTCACCCGAGTCGGAAACACTCAATGTGTCATTAAGCAGCCGTTTGCTAATATGCTCCAATCGAGTGTTGGCAGCTTGTTGTGCGGCTTGCGAGTGTCTAAAAAAATGTATTCATGAAGGTTTAGCCATATGCAAGTTCATGTTCCCTCTAATTTAATAGTGAATCACGCCCACACAGAACATGAGAGAATACTGCCGAGTGAAAGAGGGCAAGTGAGGCTATCATTTGAGGAATCTCTTCCAAGATTGGCGCCGGCTTTATATACCTCCGTTTAATTGCTGTGTCACGACAGGATAATTACCGCTGTCATCCATTGGAGGGGACTAACAGGCCGGAAGACGACCTAACAGCCTTTGCTTAGTTCTGCAGGGAATTGTTGGTTGGCAGCAAAACAATGGGAAAATAAAAGATAGCAATAGTGTATTTTCCTCTTAAATCCTCCACACTCGACCTTTGAAGCTGCTCCAATCAATAGTTTCATATTGACATCTGACCAAAGGAGCACGTGTAATGTGAAAAGCTCGAGGCAACAAACCCACAGAGAATATTTTCACCCGAGTCGGAAACACTCAATGTGTCATTAATGTCAATCGAGTGCTGGCAGCTTGTTGTGCTGCTTGTGTCTAACAAATGAATTCATGAAGGTTTAACAAAACTGCATCTCTACTGGAGAAGATGACTTGTTTTGCTTATTCGGTCAAAGGAGCCTTTAGAGTGATTCAAATATGTGTTATTTATGACTCCAATCTGAGATGTTCTACTCTGTTCATTGAATTACTGCGTTTTATGTGCTCGTTTTAAACGTCTATATAAAAGTCAAGTGTTCTGTAGCTTGTAAACACACATACTGTATAGTGGACACGTGTACATGGATGGACTGGATGAGTGTGTACAGTATATGTAACACATATACAGCATGTCTCCTCATTTAACCTCCGTTCTGCAACCAACAATACCTCCAAGTCCCCAGAACCAAGCTCCGCACTATGGGCGATCGGGCCTTTTCCTCTGCAGCTCCGAGGCTGTGGAATACCCTCCCCGACCATCTGAGGGCCCCACAGACTGCAGAGGCTTTTAAACGTGACCTGAAAACTCACCTTTTTAAGAAAGCTTACTGCTAAAATATCTTTCATGGGCTTTGCTTTTAAATATATCTTAAAAATGCTCTTGTTTTATTCTGCTCTGTAGCACTTTGAGATTGCTCAAATATAAAGTGCAATACAAATACAATGTATTATTATTATTATGTAGTTAGGATATGTAAACATAAAAATACAAATGAAAGTTGTGCAAGTGTACTAATGGAACATAAACTAATAGTTGATAGAGAGGGCTGAGAGAATATGATTCCCAGTTCAGCGTGGGAACAAAAGTCCATAACGTTTACAATCAATACATTTAAATTGTTTTTAATGCTAACACAAAGACCTCCTGGTTCATTAATATTGGAATTTGAATGTGCAAGAAAAAAAACTAGGCAACTTTGGCAATCATTAGTGAGCAGAAGCCCTCTTTATCAGAAATGGAAAGCTCTGGTGGAAAGTCTGGACACACTTTCTCCCTGCGGCTCTGGTCAGAGCTCCAGCTGTTCACCTTAAAGGCCTCCCAGCTGTCCACAGCGCTGAGCCCTTCATCTTATCTTCCTATTGTCCTTATCATATCCCTTGCTTTTATTACATTAACCTTTTATAATTCTGTAATGTTTTAATGGTTTTAGCACTTTTAATGTCTTCATAGTTTTGTATGAGTTTTTGTTTTAGTTTGTTTAGGCTGCTTGCTACAAAAAAAAGAAAAAGAGGTGTCTTCACCACTTCCTCACCAGCTCTGAGCCTGAAGGGCCTTTCTGAAGAGGACGGCCAAAAGGAAACCAGGTTGAGCGCCCATCAGCTGTCGTGATGTAACTGGATTAGTCAAAGTAACTGGATTACCACAAATGAGACAAGAATTACAACCTCTTCCCCACTCCCAGCTGCTGGAAGACTACTTCACCAGGAGGAGAACCACTTAATGCTTCACCTTCACACTCTGGTCACAGCGTAGGAGAGCACATCCCTATCAGCAGATAATCAGTCGTCAACACAGATTCACCAGATGCCTAATTTATTGTCCACGGAAAGGAGAGCATGGCCCTGAGCTGTGAGTGGAGTTGTTTAGTCTCAGGAGATGTGCTGATGGGAGAGTAACTCCCATCAGCACACAGAAACATTCTGCAGCTCCAACAGTTGGTTCTCCTATTTATAGCTTCTGCAGAGACTTGTTATTGTCCCCAAATATGGACTGAATTCTGCGCAGCGGGAGAGTACCGCAGTCGTGTTTGCCAAAATTGTCATGAAAGCGTTTAAAAGCCATAGCACCCAGCTTGATGCCCTCCTCCTTTAAATGTTTATTCACCACGTCCTTTTCTATTATCATTTGTGTGGAAGATGTGGCATAGAGATATAATAGATCACCTCCATAACCAGCCTTTATGTTTATCTTCTGGAGTTCCCTGGAGGCTTTTAAAAAACAAAAAGAGAATCAAGATTGCACTGCCATCTAGTGGAGACACTGCACATTGCAAACAGTAGCTTTTTGTTGGCTTGCTTCTATAGATTGAAATAGCTGCTTGTGTCAGGATGCAAAATTACCCAAATCACACACTTAAAATAGGCCGTTGCTGTATTTTTGAGCATATTTGCACACAGACACTTTCCAGAGCGCCTGCCGCTGCCCTTACAGAGTACATATTGTTGTATGCACTCAGTTGGGACTCTCTACATTGCGCTTTGAACTTTGATCCTCTGGCTCATATATGCAGATAGCTAGAAAAGCATGCAGGTCTGCATACTATTATGCAGGCCTTGCTCGTTGTCTTTAGCGGCCTTAGTTTTTTGGGGATGGTCTCCTCCATGTTACTGGTCTATTTTTCTTGGATTATTACAGAAGTAACTGGCCATCTTTTGTTTCAAATTAGAGGAATAGATGAGGAGACAGTAGGCAGAGTATAAAGTGATTTAATGAAGAAAGGAATTTAAAGCTGGAAGTCCAAAATAAATCAGGCAGGGAACAGGAGACAATCCCCAAAAAATAAAAAGAATGCGGCGGTTGGACCGCAGAGACCAGCAACTTGCAGACGAGCTGACACTGAAACACACGGCTTGTCACAGACAAAAGCAGGAAGTAAAACCAGCCTTAACACATAAGGAGAATAACTTTCAAAGTAAAAAAAAACACAGTGTTCCTGGAGAGAATTGTTTTAACTTGTCATCACATTGAACTTGGACAATGTAGTTTGGATCCACTCACTACTTCCATCTTTCAACCACATCTTTTGGCCTTAATCAGCAAGTGGAGTTTGCTCAGTGGTCATGGAGAGTGTACAGTCATCGTCACGTGACGTAGTTATCATACTTCATGCACGTGATACCAGGATTACATCAGGGCTGGTTTGCCTTGTTTTCGAATAATTCAAGGAGAAAAACTGTAGAGAAGAAGGAAGGAGAAGAAAAGCACATGTACTATATCTAAACCATTGGTGACGGTAGATAGATACTTACCCTGAAGGAGAATGTTTCTACTGTGCCCTGTGACAACTTATCCAACAATACTCTCATGTTTAAATGATACCTGCATTCTGAATATGGCTACCTATTTGTACACACAGATGCCACCATGCAGTACATATTTATAATGATATCTCAGATAGTCTACTGGGCCAGGAGACAATGACACATATACCTCAGTAAATATTGAAGCTATATTTTCTCTCTGTCTCCTTGTGTATTTTTTTCTTCTTGATAATGAGTAGTGCTGTCAGCGTATCAGAGTCTCACTACACAATTATTGTGACCAAAACAATTCACCACATCGGTATATATCACGATATCTAGAAAGATTTTAAATAACATAGATAGATAGATGTATACTTTATTTATCCCCAAGGGGAAATGAGTTTGTCGCAGTAGCAAGCAATTTACATAGAAGACACAAATAAGACACAAAAAAAGATCAGGAATGCAAAATACTCAATATATACAACAAGACAGTAGAGCGTATTCATTTAGTAAATTAAACAATAAAGAAAGTGCAAAAATGCAAAGTATATAAGTATGTACATAAATATGTATGTATGTAAATAATAACGCTATCAGTTTTTTTGTGGCAGTGGAGGGAGGAGTGAGTCTGCCACCTCATCTGTACAGATGCCTAATTTAAGAGGTGCTGGATTATTTTCAGAATATTATCATGTGTGTTATTAACATGATATTAAACATTTAACTTTTTAAATATCAGAAAAAAATATCTAGAGCTGTAATGTATGGAAGCCCGTTTCCGAAACAAACAAAAAAGTCATAATTATGAGATAATAAAGTCGAAATTATGAGCTAGAAAGTCGAAATTATTAGATAAAAAGTGCCGAAACGGGCTTCCGTAGTATTGTGACACACAAAAAAAGGTGTTTTATTTCGCTGACTCCAGAGTCTCTCGCCAAGTACCACGGACTACACTACCCAGGGTGCACCAGCGCTGGTGGCGTAACGTTTGCACGATTGGCTGATACGACCACGCCCCTGATATCCTTTTCTTTCGGCTCGATTGACATATTTACTGCAGAGCGGAGCCGCGAAAACAGTAAAGTACGGCGAACCTCGGGGCTGTCAGCGGACGACAAACATGGCCGCGCACGCCATCTCGTGCTGCCGCTTGTTTGGGAGACACAACACTTTACCGCATTTCAGGAAACTCTTCGGCCAGCGCGTGAGCGGGAACGTTCGGAGACGGTTTGCCAGCGCTACGCACGAGGGGAGCGAGGCTGAACTTGGAGACTCGACTTCAGCCAACTTCTCCTCGTCCCTGAAAACCAGGTCGAGACAGGTAACAAGTTGTGTAACAGCAGATGTTAACACTATCTGCTGTTAATATGTAACACCAGAGAGCTCGCTATCTGGTGTTACATATTAAAGCAGTGAGATAAAGACCAAACGTTACGTCAGTGTAGTAACGTTAGGAAATGGGTTTGTTGAATGTTTTTATGTTGTTTTTATTGATAGTTTTTTCAAATGGGATGCACCTTTCCTCTGTATTAATCAATTCAGTTTATTTTATATAGCCCAACATGACAAATACAAGTTTGCCTCGGAGGGCTTTACAATCTGTAACATAACATCCTGTCCCGGGACCTCACATCGGATCAGGAAAAACTCCCCTAAAAAGATAGTAAAAACCCTTTCACAGGGAACAAAGGGAAGAAACCTGAGGGAGAGCAACAGAGGAGGATCCCTCTCCTGATGGACAGAAGCAATAGATGTCATGTGGCCAGAATGAATAGCGGAGTTACAGCACATTCAATGAATATGACAGAAATTATTCATATAATGAGTATTAGGCATGGTCCATGATCCTGATAATCCATGAAGCAGAAGGCGGTAGAGAGGAGGGGGGCATCAGAAGGGCCATGGCAGGAGGCAGGACCGGTTCCAGGCAGCTAACCCTCTGGATGTTATGCACTAGCCTCCATGAAGGCAGAGCTCAGACAGGTGTGGCAGCTGCATAGTTCAGCTGCCACACCTTCACTCTGAGGGGCTGAGGGGCCTTCTCTGAAAGAATTAGGAAGACACATTTCTCAAAAGTAAAGATGGCTGTCCTTTTTCAAGTGATATTGTATTATAATTTGGAATCATCAGATTACTGTTACACAGAAATACCTGTGTATAACTATTAAGTAATTGGCAGGGTCCTGTGATTAACCGTAGTGTGTTTAACCCACCCCATGCCTTTATTGACGTTAAACTGTCAAATTCTTTGCAGGATTAAAAGTTGATTGTGATTGGATGCTATCTTTGGGCGTTGAGGGTCACAAAGTACATAAACAATGGTCTTGAAGTGTCCTAAAACTTGTATTATATCTACTAACCAGCAGGGGGCGTCACATTTCATATCTTCCAAAAACTATAAATGCTTGTCTGGCTTATGGACACAGAATCAGCTTGAGACTAATGCGCTTATCTTTTTCAACAAGACATGAATAAGGACAATATAAATGTACCGGTACGTTTACCGAAGAAATGTTTCTGTGATACCATAACGATGCAAAACAAGATTCAATTCAGTTTATTTTAATTCAGTTTATTTTATATAGCCCAACATCACAAATACAAGTTTGCCTCGGAGGGCTTTACAATCTGTACACATAACATCCCTGTCCCGGGACCTCACATCGGATCAGGAAAAACTCCCCTAAGAAGATAGTAAAAGCCCTTTCACAGGGAAAAAAGGGAAGAAACCTGAGGGAGAGCAACAGAGGAGGATCCCTCTCCCCGGATGGACAGAAGCAATAGATGTCATGTGGCCAGAATGAATAGCGTAGTTACAGCACATTCAATGAATATGACAGAAATTATTCATATAATGAGTATTAGGCATGGTCCATGATCCTGATAATCCATGAAGCAGAAGGCGGTAGAGAGGAGGGGGGCATCAGAAGGGCCATGGCAGCAGGCAGGACCGGTTCCAGGCCGGTTCCATCAGCAGGGCCATGGCAGCAGGCAGGACCGGTTCCAGGCAGCCATGGATCCATGGAAAAAGAAAGTAGAGTTAGTAATGTGCATTGAAGAGACAATAGTTTATCCATATGGAGAGAAAGAAGAGGAGAGGAGGAGTGAAAGAGGAAGAGAAGAGGAGCGAAAGAGGAAGAGAAGAGGAGCTCAGTGTATCCTAAGATGTCCCCCAGCAGTCTAAGATGTCCTTCTTATTCTTGCTATTTTGATGTGAGCGATCAGTTTAACGATGCCTGTCGTCTTCATCCCCAGGAGAGGCTGAGAGATGACGGCATACTTCCCTTTTCAGCGTTCTTGACTGACAACTTTGGCCGGCGGCACAGCTACCTGCGCATCTCCCTGACGGAGAAATGCAACCTGCGCTGTGAGTAGAGGTGCTACATTAACGAGGTCATCGTGGTTTAGGATCATGTTTATTATGCATTTAAGTGGAATTGTATTGATGTAGCACCAACAAAAGTTCAGCTTTTCCCAGTCAGTACTTGCCTCTATTAAAATAATCGAGTGCCGTGTATCAAAGTAGGCCTGGGGCAGAAATGTAGTGGGAGCACACGAGCGCTTATATGCAACCAGAAAGTGTAAAAGTAAAATAAACCAAATGTATGTTATACAGGTCCATCTTGTATGCAAAGAAGTACTGCACAATATAATTAAATGTTAAGAAATGTTTTGGGGACAACCGTTATCCATCAGAGGGAGCATGTTGTCCATCAATAGTGATGATGGATCATCTTGAGTAACATACTGAGGATGTCAATGGAAAGAATAGCAGAGCTATTGTTATTTGTAGAACATTTTAAGGTATTGGAAAAGATAAATAACTCCATGAGATGCACACATTCTGTGGAAAGAACCTAAGAGCCACAGCATAATCATTTTCATTCCTTTTATTGTATTAGAAGTAGACCGATCGACCGGTTTTGGCCGATTTTCCACGCAGATAAAACCTTTTCCAAACCACTGTTATCGGTGGACCTGTGCTACTATGGTGGCCGATGGCCGCCACCGGTCACGCCGGCACGTTCGATCACCCTTCAGCGTATTTTTCTATCTGGCGGCAGACTAACTATGTGAACCGTCCCGCCTTTCACCTTCCCCTCATCATCAGGTCAGTACTGCATGCCAGACGAGGGGGTGAAGCTGACACCACGGAGCGAACTGCTGTCCACCGCGGAGGTACTGACCCTGGCTCGCCTCTTCGTCCGCGAGGGCGTGAAGAAGATCCGCCTCACCGGAGGAGAGCCCCTCATCAAACCTGACGTGCTGGATGTCATCAGTAAGGAACTAGTGGAAGATTGTGTGTTACGGTGTGTTGTCCCTTGTGATTCTGGTATTCACGGCGGTGACCGCTACGCCTTCACACATTCACTACATTATTTCTGTTTGTTAAAAAACATCAGAGCTAAAATGGTGTAGCTAGGCGCTAGTGACATGAGGAAGAGGAGAGGAAGAGGACGGGTCTTTCATGCATGGCTGAGAAACTGATTGGCTACACCACCGCTATGTGCTCAGTCTGATGACTACATTATACAGCCCGGTTTGTTGATGGACCGCTTCGGTTTCAGTGTGAGCGACATCAAAGCGTGACGTGCGCGAGGAAAGCAAGTTCACACGTTTCTGTTCACTGGAGTCAATTATTTGCATCAAGCGGCAACCGGACCCAGCTTGTTGATCAGCTGTTAATTATTCACTGTCAAAAATAGATTAGGTATTTAAAAGGAATGTATTATATGCACCATGATTTTCACTGTCGTGGTGCATTCATAATGTTAGTGGGGTGAGTTATGCAACACGTTTTCACACATTGATCATGAGCTCTTGCGCTCAAATGCCGCAAACCGATACGGGCACATTTAGGGAAGAATGAAAAAACCTCTGGTTCTGCTGCATCGGTTTATTCAAACTTTCCTGTGTGTGTGTGTGTGTGTGTGTGTGTGCCGTCTACCGTTCTCACTGTCTCCCCCCTTCTTCCTCTTCCTTGTCCCGGGGTCTCTCTCCCTCTGCAGAAGAACTGAGGAAGTTGGAGGACCTGAAGACCATCGCCGTGACAACCAACGGCACGAACTTGGTCAGACTTCTGCCGAAGCTGAAAGACGCCGGCCTCGACCTGATTAACATCAGCCTGGATTCACTGGTCCCCGCCAAGTTTGAGTTCATTGTCAGGCGGAAAGGTAAGACCAGTATTGGACCTACTGTGTCAGATGCCAGGAAGGGCTTGTGGACGGACTAAACCAAGGGGAGAGAGAGAGAACACGACACGCGTGGTCTTTAATTGTGATTGTGAGGAGGTTAACAACTAGTGTAGTCGGCCTGGACGTGTGCGTTTTGTGCAGATGAAAAAGAGTGTAGACATGAAACCTCCCTTCAGTCACGCACCTTCTCTACATTAGATAGCAGCACACAATACAAATAATATCAAGGTATGATTAATGTGTTCAATGCAAAATGTTGATACATTATCCAAGTTAAACATTTCAATCATCAATTTCAAATCTTTTCTTTTTTTTTGTACAGGCTTCCACAAGGTCATGGAGGGCATAGACAAGGCCATCGAAATGGGCTTTAACCCTGTGAAGGTATAACTTTATGATATTTTCATCTTCATAATAACATTTTATTATAACAGGCCTGAGCCTTCAGAGTCCGACATTTTACTCACTGTGCCAACATGTGCTCCTCTTGCCCTATTGTGTACGTGTAAATCATTCATGAAGTGAATTGTACGAGGATTTCTGGAGCTTTCACACGGATCATTGGGTCAATGATTTATCAGCGACTGCTGTACATTTATGAAGCTGCTCATTTAGTGTTTTAATCTTTTCCACAGAAAAGTATTCTGAACATTTCTTTTTACCGTTGTGTTTTTTTAGTTGTTTTATGCATTTTCTTCTGAGGAAAGAAGTTTGTTTGGTCTGTATCTTTACAGATATTACATTTCACAATTGTACTAGACTCCTTTGCTATATGTGACCAGAACATAGCGTTTTTTAGAACGGTCTTTAAAACTGTGTCTATAAGTTGCCAATTGCCACTTGGTACACAGAGAGGATATGCTGGGGTCATTTTTGCTTAAAATTTGAGGCGTTCTGTGTAGAATCCAATATTGTGTTTCTATATTGAACTAACACTCAGAAAGCTCTCTGACTAATCTTAATCATAGTTGCTAATGTTTGAAATATTTCTGGATACGTTTGAACTTCGTGCCAGAAGTGCTGTGGCAGCACCGTGTTGCGACAGCACGGCTGGACGTAACACTTCCTCCACGTGATTAGTGAATCAGGAGCTGCTTCCTGATCTGCCCACCGGGGTTCCTCATTCCACTGAGCATGGAAAAGAAATGAAGAGAACCTTTTTTTAATTTAACATTGCCCTCGAGCTTGGCTCGAGGAGACTACCGTTGGGTTCGCTAATCAGGGCCCGTTGTTGCGCTCTGCTGCCCTCTGCAGGTGAACTGTGTGGTGATGCGAGGCCTCAACGAGGACGAGCTGCTGGACTTCGTGGCGCTGACGGAGAAGAAGCCCCTGGAGGTGCGCTTCATCGAATACATGCCCTTCGATGGTGAGTGCTCCCGTCCTGCAGTGTCTTATTGCTACACGGGTCGGGCGAGGCCATTTTCATGCAGTATGTGGACTTTGTTGAGACATTCAAACACGTTCAAATGTGAAAATGAAAGGGAAAAGAAGGTAACTTAAAAAAAAAAATCCAGTTACACCAATAAAATGCTTAACAATCGTTAGTGTTTTATAGTGGTACACTATGTTTCTGGTCTCAAAACAGCTTGGTTTTATGCACGTTACAGGATTTTAATATGAAACCTCACACACACTCACTCACACTCACACTCAGCCGGTTTTATAGCCTCTGAGCTGACAGGTGCCGTAGCTGGTGTCGTGCTCCACTGACCCCACCCACACTGCCCTCGCTCCTCTCTGCAGGCAACAAGTGGAACTTTAAGAAGATGGTGAGTTACCAGGAGATGCTGGACCTCATCAGGCATCAGTGGCCCGACCTGGAAAGGCTTGAAAACGGACGCACAACTTCCAAGGTCGGTGTCTCCACCTGCACTATACTTCTCGAGCGTTACCTCGGCTGCTCATCGGCAACTTGTGCTGGAATTCTCAATTCATTAAATAAGGATAAGGATGTTTATTGTTAACGTAAAAAGATGCAACGAAATTTAGTCGGCGACTCAGTCAGTTCAGTTCAGCAGCAACAAGGTAAAAAGACATGGTTGGGAAATGACCATAAAGTCAACATTTACAAATCTAACTCAAGCTTATTTTTTTTTAAAGAAACCTTTCACAGGGATAATTGTTTGACACTCCTCTCTGTCTCGTGACAGACGTTTAAAGTGCCCGGCTTCAAAGGGCAGGTGGGCTTCATCACCTCCATGTCTGAGCACTTCTGTGGCTCCTGCAACCGCCTGCGTATCACAGCAGACGGCAGCCTCAAGGTAAAGCAGTCGCTCCTCCTGACCTGACGTAACGTAGTGGCGCGCGGGCCGTCGCTTGTATTCACTCCCTCTGTCTCTCAGGTGTGTTTGTTTGGGAACTCGGAGGTGTCTCTGAGAGATGTCTTGCGCTCGGGGGCATCGGATGAGGAGCTGCTGCAAATCATTGGCACCGCTGTGGGCGGCAAGAAGAAACAGCACGCAGGTAGACGGCGTGCTCAGTTGGGTCACGTGCACGGCATCATTTGTTCCCCGCAGATTATTGAGGGTTCTTTTTTCTTCTTCTTCTTCCCGTTTTCTCTCCTCAGGCATGTTTAATATCTCGAAGATGAAGAACAGGCCCATGATCCACATTGGTGGGTGACCTGGCTGTACGTACACACCTCTCGCTGCTCGCGATCCATTTGTGATGTCCGTCCTGCGTTCACCTGTTGGATGAAACCTCACAACATCTTCACCTCGATGTGTTTTGTTCCGTTCGTCGTCACCGGCAGCTTCCCTGACCGATGTTCTCTTCCTCCGACAGGCGCTCCGCCCCAAAGGCCTTCGTCTCCGGCAAAGTTGCCAGACAGCCGGAGAGCTTTCCCCATGGCTTCCCTTCTTACGACCGACCCCTCCCTCTCTGCAGCAGCCAGAGCCCCGAGTCACCGAGAGGGTTTCTGCGCCGCTTCAACACAGGCTGCCCGCGGTTGCTGCTCCGGACCCTTAAAGAGCGAGGGAACCCGCGTCGGGTCACATGTCCAAACTGAACACCGCGAGGACACGGACCCCCGCAGCGCGGCAGCCCGCCGGCCCTCTGAGGTCAGCGGTCACACCAAGACCGCGCGCACAAAGTTCACGAGCCGCGTCGATGAAGAGCGCCTCAGGTACCCACAATCCAGGGGTCCTCCCGCTTCACTCGGGACGCCACCTGTTTTTTGCACACAGCTAATGAACGGTGAAAGAGATGTTAAACGACACAGCGTGAGACTGTGCCACGACCAGAGTTCCAGCAAAGACCCCGGGGTTCAACCTCAGCTGACGCACGCGGACGCCCAGGGCCGAGCCGCCATGGTGGACGTCGGCGGCAAAGCGCCCACGCGCCGAACAGCCACGGCGAGCGCCACCGTCCTCCTGGGCCCCACCGCCTTCCGGCTGCTGCGGGACCACCAGCTGGCCAAGGGCGACGCCTTGGCCGTGGCACAGCTGT
Organism: Myoxocephalus aenaeus; assembly: GCA_038501785.1. Lineage (NCBI taxonomy): Eukaryota > Metazoa > Chordata > Actinopteri > Perciformes > Cottidae > Myoxocephalus > Myoxocephalus aenaeus. Next base: position 1,153,979 of record JBAMJR010000042.1, read on the forward strand.
CCGGCATCATGGCCGCCAAGCAGACCTCCGCCCTCATCCCGCTCTGTCACCCGCTCCCGTTAGACCACACCTCCGTCACCCTGGAGCTCGCCGAGCCGCGGAACGCCGCCGTCGTGACGGCGACGTGCCGCTGCACGGGCCGGACGGGAGTCGAGATGGAGGCGCTCACCGCCGCCTCCGTCGCCGCGCTGACCCTCTACGACATGTGCAAGGCGGTGAGCCATGACATCATCATTACAGATGTGAAACTGGTCAGCAAGACGGGCGGGAAGAGGGACTTTCATCGTCCTTCGTGATCCCATCTTTTTAACTTCAGCTTTTCCCCGTACGATAATCGTCTCTCAAACTATCTACACTATTACACTAATATTATTAATAATGAATAATAATAATAATAATCACTAATTTTCTTCAGAGAGCTTTACAATCTGTACAAAATCCGACAGCCACACAATATAATGGATAAGCAAATGTCCACAGTTTGATAGTGGTCATGTTTGAATACTGCGGTTCACCAACATCCATGAAGAACGAGGCATTAATGTGGAAGGGGGTTTAAGTTCCTGCCACCAGAATGATTTGAAAGGTTCCCGTCTCATGCGCCCCCTCCCCTCCCCTCCCCCTCCAGAGTTCAGCGTGTTGCACTCATGCGTGACAGAAGAGCTCAGAACAAGACGCGTCACTAGAGGGCGCTCGCGCCTCAAAACTGAGGGTTTTCTCAACGTTATTCACACCTCTGATATTCATCTTTTCTTCAACACCGACTCTGAAGAGGAGTCCACGTGGAATGAGGAGGCGGGGCTTCAGTTCCTCTGCTCTGCGGCTATGAGCACAGCTGTGAATGTGTTTACGTTTGAGGTTTTGGTTAATGTAGTTTATCAACGGTGATGATCATCGGCGGAAGAATAATTTAATTTCAAGTCGTGCATTTACTGGATTCCACTTGAGCTTTTATTGTTTTTCTTCTACCTCGTCATAGTTAACTGGAAACACTGCATATTTGTCACAGCGGAGGATGAGCAGAAGGCCACTTTAAATATCAAGAAGTACCCAGCATCCATGTCCAGGCTAACACAAATAACTCCTCACACTAGTGAGGTTCAGGTTCCCCCTGGAATGAACTTGGTTGATTGCGTTTGTTGATTTGACTCGTAGCTCTAGATGTATCATTGTATGAAAGTGTGGATCTGCCTGGTGGAATGTATGTATGCTATTTTTGTATCATAGCTCACTTCATTGCAATGCTCTTATTTTCCAGGTACACAAGTACACACCAGGAGGCTTGTTGGCCCTTATTTATAAAAAATGAAAGCATTCTGCGATCTTTCTCCTGTGTCGTCTTTAACTGCGTCTGTCGGTTGATGGCCCAGTGAGCCCACACTGTGGGGGGCGGGGCTAAATCACTGATGCTCTGAATCCCAGGTGAGGATATTTCACCTGCTGCCTGCAGATGGACATGATCAGGCCTCATAAGGACGCACGGAGAAGAGAAGGAGATGAGAGAAGGAGACAGTCGCAGATTTATTACTCGGATTAACTGGATGACATGGGGGGCGTTTCAGATCAGATTAGTCCATTTTAGATCGTTATCCTCTAAACTGCAGCAGGCTTAGCTTACTTTGATTATCCATCTTTACTTTTATTTGTAACTCATTTAACAGACACAGAAGTAAACAGAATGTTTCTACATTTGATTTGTAAGAATAAATGACATAAGCTTAAGAAAGCTTTAATTTGATATTGTATCCTAATTCACGTCTTTTCTCTTGGTGTGATTTCAGAGACCTGACCTACCGTATGGTTTGTTACACAGGAACCGTTTGAAAAAGCAATAATAAATACATGGCAGGTGACTGGATGAACCATCTGTCAAGCAAACTCTTAATGAAGCCATTTTATTTACTCACATTTTCTAAATCACTAGTTTTCACCCGTTCTCTAAAGGAATCTACTTAAATCATTGTTCATGTTTGTTTTTATTTGATTTTCACCCGTTATTTTTAATTTAAGGTTATATACACTTTTTTTAAAACTACAGTTATATACTTTTTAAAACTATTAGCAGCACTGTATTTATTTATTTGCGGTGTACTTGTTTGTGCCTGACGGGGTATGTATTTTTGGGATAAAGTTTTGTTGTAAAGAAAACACATTTGGGATGTTTAAGTTGAACGCTAAATGGTGACTCCGCCTCCCCTGGTGATGGTCGAGCTCAGACTCTTCATTTGAATCATTTAGTATTTTATAGACTAAAACACTGCCCTCCAGTGGTGACAGCAAGTAAAGCAATGTTTAAGATGCAACTGACAATTATTGTCATTATTAATTAATCTACCTTTAGTTTTGAATATGCAGTTAAGCATTCGGTCTATAAAAGTTGAACCGAGTGAAAACGCAGCAGAATGTTATTTTCTTTCTCAACACATAACTTTGCAGACTGATGGGCGAACATGTTCTACGCTGATGACCGAGCACATCAGTAAAAAGAACACAATCAGCTTATAAGGGACAAAAGTTTATTGTAACCCTACAAAAGACACAGGGTGAGAAAAAAAAATACAAAACTAAAATAAAGTTATAGAAATGAAGAAAAAAAAAAAAAAACTATCCATCACACGCGGACCACAGTTTCATTATTCATATTTTTATATAACATCTTGTTGTAATGCTGTGTGTACATACAAAATATAGCAAACTAAATAAGGCAAATAAATAGAGGTACAATTTACAGGAAAATGGAACATTCCTCAATGTTTGAATCTTTTTAATTTTTTATCTCAAACATCAAGAATGGTGTACAAAATGCTTCTTTTTTTTTAATCCAACTGTACATCTTTCGGTGGCAGATACCTTTTTCTTTTCTTTTTTTTTTTTCAACCATAAAAATACTGACTCCACGCCGAGCGCATGATGCGACAGAAATGTGGATAAAAATCCCTCCTCCCCCTTTTTTGTGTCTCTTTACACGAAGCAAGTGACACAGACGGGTGAGGTCCCATCCCGTCCACCAGACTGGGAACGTGTCCCGACCTCAGCAGGCCCCGGTTCCCCTCCTCCTCACCATGGTTTTTGTTTTGCGCCACATGTTTCGTTGCACCCATCTTATTTCTGGAAGGGTTGGGGGGTTGAGACCCTCGCAGTGGTGCCGCAAATGGAAATATCCCATAATAAAAGTGCATCGAACAAGCTACTCATTTCATCCCTCTTGACTACCACCTGTACACTCCGCGAATTAGCCAGTCAATGGCCGAAATAAACATCCAAACATGGAACAACGCAAACGCGTGATAATACTGACAATGTGGCGCCGGCCCCCGGGGACGAGTCAGCGCTGCGACACGGGGCCAAGGCTCTGGAGCAGGAGGCTCCGGGGCCAACGCTCTGGAGCAGGAGGCTCCGGGGCCAAGGCTCTGGAGCAGGAGGCTCCGGGGCCAAGGCTCTGGAGCAGGAGGCTCCGGGGCCAAGGCTCTGGAGCAGGAGGCTCCGGGGCCAAGGCTCTGGAGCAGGAGGCTCCGGGGCCAACGCTCTGGAGCAGGAGGCTCCGGGGCCAAGGCTCTGGAGCAGGAGGCTCCGGGGCCAAGGCTCTGGAGCAGGAGGCTCTGGGGCCAACGCTCTGGAGCAGGAGGCTCCGGGGCCAAGGCTCTGGAGCAGGAGGCTCCGGGGCCAAGGCTCTGGAGCAGGAGGCTCCGGGGCCAACGCTCTGGAGCAGGAGGCTCCGGGGCCAACGCTCTGGAGCAGGAGGCTCTGGGGCCAAGGCTCTGGAGCAGGAGGCTCCGGGGCCAAGGCTCTGGAGCAGGAGGCTCCGGGGCCAACGCTCTGGAGCAGGAGGCTCCGGGGCCAACGCTCTGGAGCAGGAGGCTCCGGGGCCAAGGCTCTGGAGCAGGAGGCTCCGGGGCCAACGCTCTGGAGCAGGAGGCTCCGGGGCCAACGCTCTGGAGCAGGAGGCTCGTGCGATAGCAAAGGATTAGTCGGAAAGACAAACACGAGATGCTGGTTAAAGAATAGGCGATCATACGTCACCCCGCTCAGGGCTGTGTGTGGAAGGCTGAATAGATTTGGTGTAATGTCTGAAGCGTCTCATCGGGAGCAACGCGGCGCGTTCCATCTGAAGCCACAAGGTGGCGCCAGACGGTTTGACGCCGACCCGCATTTCTCCTGCAAAACGCGGTGCCGTTTTCTTTTTGTGAAAAGCAGAGGTAAAAACACGCTAAAAAAAGAAAAAGAAGAAGAAGGAATGGTACATGTGTGAGAAACGCTGAAGGACAAAAGACCAAACCGGGAGAGCCGACAGCGGGGTCACACGCCGCGAGGCGCAGAACCACTGGAACCAAACCTGTGGGACTGAGGAGTGGGTTTCTCCTGGTGTTTTTGCAACACTACTGTAAACCCTCATTGAGCCGAGTGCAGAGGGACCGGGTCTCTGACTGAACACGAGGACCGTTACCATGGGAACAAGCACTCCGCTCTCCTCCCTCTCCTCCCTCTCACGGTTCTCGCGGCCTTAACGGATCCTCCGCGAGCTTCCTCGGCATGTCCGTCGTCAAGGAGACCATCCGACTGCTGCCACTTCACATCGCAGCCTTGTGTCCCGCCTTCTGCTCGGGCTCCAGATGCATGCATGGATGCATGTATATGTGTGTGTATATATATATATATATATATATATATATATATATATATAAAAAACAAAAAAACATACATTACATTGAATATTTCAAAAAGAGAAAGTGACCGAGGGTTAGCAACGGGTTGCCCGTAGTAACGAGGTCTCAAGCGTTTGAGAGAAGCTGGAAGGAAAGATGGAAGCGAGGATCGTTTCCCATGATGCTCTCTGAGGCCCCCGCTGACTGTCAGTCTCTCCGAGCTCCGCTGAGGCCTAGTCCCATGTAGCCATGCCAACCGATATAAAAATAAAAATAAAACCACACGCAGGAACCCCGGACGACGAGCCTGGATGGAGCGGTTTAACTTGAGGAATCTCCTCAGCCGGGCGGCTCCTGTGTTTCAGCACCGTGGATAGCGGAGGCGGTGAGAAGTGCTACCCAGAATCCCGCTGGTCGCTGGTCAGCGTGCAGGCAGGTGTGGACAGGACGAGCGTTATCGTTTCAGTTTTGTTCCTTTTCTTTTTTTTTACATAAAGCGCAAAATGTATAGAAATCCACTTCAACACCGATGTGAACTTGCAACACCAACGGATAATGCATCGTGTACAAAACCCCCAAAATGCCATGAAAACATAAAAATAAAAAAAAATCAACATCTTTGCAATTAGCTTGTCTGCATCTAAATATAAATATATATCAACGCCTAACTGCAGTATGTTTTCGTATTAATACATTTCTCCTCTCTTTGCTTTGGCACGTGGTTCGATGCCCGAGCGGAGTGGAACCCATCGGCGGGCGGGGGTGGGGCCTCGACCCCTCGGCATGGCGTCGAGCTGGGGGAGGCGGGGCTTCCTGGAGACGAGTCGTCTCCTCTGAACAACCGCGGCCCGGTTCTGTGCGTGCGTCCTCCCTGGGAACGCCGTGTGGCCTCCGGGCCGAAGCGCTCGTACCCCTCCCTCTCTTTCAGGAGCCGACAAAGCATTCTGGGATTTGACGACTGCACGTCCCTGTTTCTCTTCTTTCTTTCACCTTGGTGCGAGAGGCTTACGTCCACCCTTCCGCCCAGAAGCCCCTCCTCCAGCCCGCCCTCTTGGCCTCGGGGCGGCGTGCAGTGTGGCGGGCTGGTCCCAGAGTCCTGTGTGGTTTAGAGCTGCTCCAGAATCCAGGAGAAAGAGGGAGGGGCTTGTGAGGGCTGGGGTCCGGAAGCTTGAGGAGGGTATGGTGAAAAGATTCAGGGGTAACGTGTCACAGTGGTCCGTCCTCCGCCCGGCTCAGGAGATCACACCCCCTCAGGACGAACGGACCAATCAGAGGAGGGTATCCTTCAAAACGGCGTCTCTACATGTCCTGCCCTTACTTTACATCCCGTCCAACGGCAATGGCCTCTGATCGAGGACCCGGACCTAAAAGGTGTGAGGAGAGCGACACCACGGCAGAGTTTTAGTGTCTAGTGTTCCATTTGTCCTCCTTCCTTTGTCCCGCCCTAGTAGTTGACCTTGGTGACGGCCCGCTCGCGGCCCCCACCCTCCACCAGCTGGTTGACGGAGCGCTTGCGGTTCCGCTTGAATTTGTTCAGGTCCTTGTCGAAGACCTCGCCGGAGCGCAGCGCCGACACCAGGTCGTCAAACTCCCCGCCGACCTCGTCCGAGGCCCCGCCCTTCTTGGCCCGCCGCTCCCGCTCCCTCTGCTCCTTGAGCTGGGAACAAGACACGGGAGGTTAGAGCCCAGAGACCACAAACACAAGAACGCGGTCGTTCTATTCCCTACGGCGGGTCTCACCATGGCCTCCATGCGGGCCCTCCTCTCCTCCTCGTCTTTGCGCCGCTGCATGTTCTCCAGGTCCTGCCGCGCTTCGCTGAACGACTGCAGGAACGTGTCGAAGATCCCGAAGAACTCGTCGGGCTGCATCCTCCCTTCCTCCTCCCCAAAGTGCTTCAGAGATTTGGTAAACTGCAGAGAGAGAAGCATTTATTTATTTATATATTTACATGCACACATGAGCATGCATATGCATGCCTTTGCTCCAGTTCATCGGAGCAAAGGCGCACACACACACACACACACACACACACACACACACACACACACACTGATGCTTGAGGTACAACACTATCGCTACATAGTCAGGGTTCATACACATTTTGACCAGTGATTTCCATGACTTTTTCATGACTTTAAACCAAATGTCCATGACCAACATTTAGTGAAATCTGGGTGTAAACAGTAAAAAGTGAGTAAATGTAGTATTTAAACTAACAATGAGAATACAAAGCATACAGTAAACCTTAAATGACTCAAATGAATGAGACAATAGTTTGATTAAAAGAATAAACATTTATATAGATGCCTGTATGTATGCCTGCTTATATTTTGAGTCTTTCTTTTAAAAGTATATTACCGTACTTTTCGGGTTATAAGCCGCTACTACCTTCGGTCAGTGTCCCCGTTAGCTCCCCGCTGTAGCCAGCTGGGGCTCCTGCTAGCGCTCCGTCACTTCCCCGCTAACTTCCGCTAGCTCCCTGAAAACCACCGAAGGTAGCGGGACCAGGCTCGACACCCGACTTGGGCAGAGGGGTCGCGGGCAGTAGCAGCAGCAGCGGGCAGTAGCAGCAGAAGCGCTAGCTAGCAGCGCTACTAGCTTGCTACAGCGGGGACACTGATCAGCCGTAGGAGCGGCTTGTAACCCGAAAAGTACGGTAATTATTTCAAACTCAGCGTAAATGAACGACATGAACACATGAATATAACACATTTACATGACTTTTACTAAACTTTTGGGATTTTATATTTTTCAAGGACTTTTGAAGGTTTTCCATGACCGTAAGAACCCCGATAGAGTTCTTACATATGTTTGAGTTGAAGGTAATTTGGAAACCTCGTATTCCCATCTGTCCAAAATCATCAGACAATCGTGTGATAATTAGCGTGAATGAATACTTGATTTATGGTCATGAATGTGTTTTGTGAGGTAACAATTAACTTTAATTAGTTCACCCTTCGAGTCCAGGTGGACGTCGGATCAACGTTAAGGTATCGTATCCATGTACGCATCATGAGCATCATGAATAAATGAACATCATGCTGTGTTGAAGAAGACTTGAAACTAGAGATTGAGACATAAACTCATGTTTACAATGTTTACTGAGGGAATACATCAAGAGAAGTAGAGTCATTTTCTCATAGACGTCTATACAACCAGAGGAGTCGCCCCCTGCTGGTCGTTAGAAAGAAAGCATGTTTAAGGCGCTTCCTCTTTGGCGTCTCTTTTCAGACCCGGATGCTGCTGCCTGGTAACAGCTGCACAGCAGCAGCAGCATCGGTGCTGATCTCAGGTCTGTTCTTATCCAGCGACAGAAAGCCTCCCATCCTTCCAGTTTGTAGGAGGCGGGTGAACCGTGTGTGTTCTAGTGATGGGAAGGAGTTGGGTCTTGCTCCTTTCGGAGGATGCTAAATGCATCCTGTCATTATGGGCTGGTCGCCGTGACAACCCCACCATCATCCCACTCCCTCCTGTAATTGTGTGTCTGGTCAAATCTGTTCCCTCTCGTCCCCTTGGGGACCGTTCTAAATGCGCACGCACACGCACACACACACACACACACACACACACACACAGTATTATTGGTAGAGCGTGTACTAACGCCCCTGCTGTTTGTGTTCACATTCATATCTATATTTGTTCATCATGGTTGTTGATTGAAGACGTTGTCGAGCACTTTCATTTGAAGTTGTTAACAGTTGTTGGTTTATTTCAGACCCGCTCTGGTTAACATATCATGGATTTGGTCAGCTGTGTTGCTTACAGCCCACAGCATGGAAGAAACACGCCCACGTGTTGGTCACATGGTCAGACACCAGATTCTGTTGATGCGGTTTTCATCCATTTTCAACAACTGGCACATCCGTACTACTTCCACAGGCCACTCGGAGAAAACCACTTTCATATTCAGGTTCCACAAAAATTCTCCCGGTATCCTGCATTTCACCACTGCCCCGCCCCCTTTATGTCATATCCAATGGGAGAAGTGAACACAGACTAAGCCCAATTCCCTTGCTCCACAGCCACCAAAGTAAATATTGGACCCATTTTCACATGCCACATATCTTCTTTTTTTTAAATAGACAAAAGTACACACTACAACTATAGTCTTTAAGGCTAAAGATGGCTTCTAGCTGTGCAATAATCTAATGTCTAATGCATAATATACATTATGCCAATCTTGCCCAATCTGCTATTCATCCATCTACGCCACTTTCACCACAACTCCAAACGAGTGTGCGCTATATTAAGAATACTTTCGGCGAGTAATCCTGCCGTGAGACAGATGTTTCCACCAGGGAAGTGAAATCAGCCGTGTCCATCTTTTCTCCTGTGACCTCACAGAACACCGGGGGATGCTGGTCTACCGCTGGCTCCATGGTTTTTTGTGTCATTGTGTGAACCAAAACGAACCAAAACTAACCCCCCCACAGCACTACACATGTCTCTGCTCTCTCTTGGATAGAGATAGATCTATCACACGCCGATAAACCCGACCGATCTCTCCGGATAAGAGAAAAATCCCTCCTGTCCTCTGGAAACCTCTGTCCCAGTAACCCCATGACCTTGGAGAACTGTAATCCGGTGTAATGTATGTAGTAGTGTCTGGCGAGAGACACACACACACACTTGTTGCCATGGAGATTTATGAGCCTCACCGGACTGCCTGCCTCTGTTTAGTCATTCTCCTCCAGCTCCTGAAGACACACACTTCCAGATCTGTATTCCACTGGAAACCCTCACGGAGCGTCAGACAACCTTGACAAGCACTGAGTTGATGCGTCAGACTCCCCACTTACCAACCGCACACACACACACACACACACACACACACACACACACACACACACACACACACACACACACACACACACACACACACACTTAGAGTCTGGGCCGGTGAACACAGGTTCTTTTGTTTCACAGCAGTAACCGGTCGGTGGGCTGCTCCTCCCGTTCTGTTCCCATGACGTCCCGACTGGCCCGTTTTCCCTCAGATTTTTTTTTACCGACCTCCTCCTAAAACAAATAATTAAGCAGAGGGGGCGGGGCCTCTACATGAAACCCAAGGACCCTTCCTCCTGTCAATCCTTCTGGAGAATTTTTAGCAATTTCGGGCATTTAGCAACATCATGTCAGTTATGTCTTAAAGAGGATGGGGCCTCATAATAAAGTAGGATGTGATTTGTGTAACTGTTAAAAGCAGCCTGACATATCAAAGCTTCTAACGTGTCAGCATCTGGATGCTGAACGTGCAGCGGAGCGCCAAAAGGTCTCCAAATTAAATAACGCGCTCACATAAATCTTTTCGACACCGCCTGATTCGGGACTCCCACAGTCCCACTGATGTCTTCGGCTTGCATACTTCCTCCCATTCATCAACTCAGGAGACGGCGAGGTTCGAAAGGCCACTCGTCCCAGTAGGAGGAAGAAGGGGAGTGTGGATTACGCTAACTCAAAGGGACGAACACAAAGACAGACGAGAGGGGGGTCTTTCCCCCCGGCGCTGCTGAAGCATCACGCTGGACTAAGAGGGACGCACAGGAGGTTTCATGGTTTTTCAATAAAAAAATGTCTCTGTCTTCCTCCCTCCTCTTCTGTCTGTCCAACATGAATGTTTAGCTAGTACACGCCGCATGAGAGCCCCCCACATGAACATATGGACGCTGTACCACTCATGCAGCGCTCTACCTTGTCCTTGGCCTCGCTCAGCTGGTCCTCCAGCTCGGAGAAGCTGAAGCCGGCCACGGTGATGAAGTCGCCGATCACGGCCACAAACTTGTCCCCGCGTTCCCGCGTCCGGCTCTGCTGGTACAGCAGCTCCTGGAGGGGCGAAGAGAAGCATGACAAGTGGTCAAATTATGAGTCGTTTTGTTTTGTTGGTATACTCCGAGAAGAAGGAGAAAGACAGAGAGACAGAGCGTCCGCTCAGCGCCGATGATTTTACGCTTTTTTAACACAGCCGATCTCTGTGAAGTGCAATATGTGTACATGCCTTTGTTTCTGTGAGTGTAAAGTGTCAGTCTGGGACATTTAAACACCTCGCCCCGCCGTGACACAAATGCACAACGACTCACCGCTTCTAGAGCCTTCAGTCCACTTTTCATGTTGTGCACCTCTTTTTCCAACTCCGACAAACTGATGAGGGACAGAAAAACACATCATTACCACCTGACTATATCTCCTGCAGTATACAGTATGTATGTTTAGATTGAGTCTTCACTGCTTTAAACCTCATGCACTCGGGACCTAGTGAGCATAACAACAGATACAACGCTGCAGTGAACACAGCAAAGCGCCGTGCACTCACTTGACTTTGGCCGCCACCGGCACGCTGCTGAGGTCGTCCTGGATGTGCAGCGTGTCGTTGTAGTTCTTCTCAACGATCATGATCAGGTAGTGCAACATGGTGATGTTCCTGTTGAGACACGGGCGAGACAAAAGCACTTCAACAACAGGGAGCGAGGATATTGGTGTTTTCAGGAAGTTGTTTAGAAATAACCATGAAATAACATGTTCTGGAACACTTTGTCTGCAAACAAATCCACAAGATATACATACTGTATATACATCTGTGTATCTGTGTATGAACTGATTGAGAAGAGGACCATATTGATGGTGCATTTTTTATAAATTAAAAACTCATAGAATGTCTCTGATTGAGGGATTGCCTCCACGCGGCTCAACATGGCCACAGCGGAGCCGATGGGTAGCAGCTAACGGTCCAGAATTTTGAGACCCTAAACGGAGCACATTTATAACATTGAGTACTCGGAGCAAACGTGATGATGTTTTCATGGCGGACATGTATTCATAGCGGACATGTTTTCATGTATTCATAGCGGACATGTTTTCATAGCAGACATGTATTCATAGCAGACATGTATTAATGTTTTCATAGCGGTCATGTTTTCATAGCGGTCATGTTTTCATAGCGGACATGTTTTCATAGCGGACATGTATTCATAGCGGACATGTATTCATAGCGGACATGTATTCATGTTTTCATAGCAGACATGTATTCATAGCAGACATGTATTCATGTTTTCATAGCAGACATGTATTCATAGCAGACATGTATTCATGTTTTCATAGCAGTCATGTTTTCATAGCAGACATGTTTTCATAGCAGACATGTTTTCATAGCAGACATGTTTTCATGTATTCATAGCGGTCATGTTTTCATAGCAGACATGTTTTCATAGCAGACATGTTTTCATAGCGGTCATGTTTTCATGTTTTCATAGCGGTCATGTTTTCATGTTTTCATGTTTTCATAGCGGACATGTTTTCATGTTTTCATAGTTAACATGTTTTCATAGCTGACATGTTTTCATAGCGGACATGTTTTCATAGCGGACATGTTTTCATAGCAGACATGTTTTCATGTTTTCATAGCGGTCATGTTTTCATAGCGGTCATGTTTTCATAGCGGACATGTTTTCATGTTTTCATAGCGGTCATGTTTTCATAGAGGACATGTTTTCATGTTTTCATAGCGGTCATGTTTTCATAGCGGACATGTTTTCATAGCGGACATGTTTTCATAGCGGACATGTTTTCATAGCGGTCATGTTTTCATGTATTCATTAGCGGACATGTTTTCATAACGGTCATGTTTTCATAGCGGTCATGTTTTCATAGCGGTCATGTTTTCATAGAGGAGGTCCTGTTTTCATGTATTCATTAGCGGACATGTTTTCATAGCGGTCATGTTTTCATAGCGGTCATGTTTTCATGTTTTCATAGCGGTCATGTTTTCATAGCTGACATGTTTTCATAGCGGACATGTTTTCATGTTTTCATAGCGGTCATGTTTTCATAGCGGTCATGTTTTCATAGCGGTCATGTTTTCATGTATTCATTAGCGGACATGTTTTCATAGCGGTCATGTTTTCATAGCGGTCATGTTTTCATGTATTCATTAGCGGACATGTTTTCATAGCGGTCATGTTTTCATAGCGGTCATGTTTTCATGTTTTCATAGCGGTCATAGCGGTCATGTATTCATAGCGGTCATGTTTTCATAGCGGACATGTTTTCATAGCGGACATGTTTTCATGTTTTCATAGCGGTCATGTTTTCATAGAGGACATGTTTTCATGTTTTCATAGCGGTCATGTTTTCATAGCGGACATGTTTTCATGTTTTCATAGCGGACATGTTTTCATAGCGGTCATGTTTTCATGTATTCATTAGCGGACATGTTTTCATAACGGTCATGTTTTCATAACGGTCATGTTTTCATAGCGGTCATGTTTTCATAGCGGTCATGTTTTCATAGAGGAGGTCATGTTTTCATGTATTCATTAGCGGTCATGTTTTCATAGCGGTCATGTTTTCATGGCGGTCATGTTTTCATGTTTTCATAGCGGTCATGTTTTCATGTTTTCATAGCGGTCATGTTTTCATGTATTCATTAGCGGACATGTTTTCATAGCGGTCATGTTTTCATACCGGTCATGTTTTCATGTTTTCATAGCGGTCATGTTTTCATGTATTCATTAGCGGACATGTTTTCATAGCGGTCATGTTTTCATAGCGGACATGTTTTCATAGCGGTCATGTTTTCATGTTTTCATAGCGGTCATAGCGGTCATGTATTCATAGCGGTCATGTTTTCATAGCGGTCATGTTTTCATAGCGGTCATGTATTCATAGTGGTCATGTATTCATAGCGGACATGTTTTCATGTTTTCATAGTGGTCATGTATTCATAGCGGTCATGTATTCATGGCGGTCATGTTTTCATGGCGGTCATGTTTTCATGGCGGTCATGTTTTCATGTTTTCATAGCGGTCATGTTTTCATAGCTGACATGTTTTCATAGCGGACATGTTTTCATGTTTTCATAGCGGTCATGTTTTCATAGCGGTCATGTTTTCATAGCGGTCATGTTTTCATAGCGGTCATGTTTTCATAGCGGTCATTAGCGGACATGTTTTCATAGCGGTCATGTTTTCATAGCGGTCATGTTTTCATGTTTTCATAGCGGTCATGTTTTCATAGCGGTCATGTTTTCATAGCGGTCATTAGCGGACATGTTTTCATAGCGGTCATGTTTTCATAGCGGTCATGTTTTCATGTTTTCATAGCGGTCATGTTTTCATGTATTCATTAGCGGACATGTTTTCATAGCGGTCATGTTTTCATAGCGGTCATGTTTTCATAGCGGTCATGTTTTCATGTTTTCATAGCGGTCATAGCGGTCATGTATTCATAGCGGTCATGTATTCATAGCGGACATGTTTTCATGTTTTCATAGCGGTCATGTATTCATAGCGGACATGTTTTCATGTTTTCATAGCGGTCATGTATTCATAGCGGTCATGTTTTCATAGCGGTCATGTATTCATAGCGGTCATGTATTCATAGCGGTCATGGGGGCCTACCTGTCGATGCTGGACTTGGTGTCGGCGATCTTGTTGAGGCTGGAGACCTTGAAGCCGTAGGCGTTGCCTCTCTGGCCCTTGTTCATGAAGTTGCCGAAGGCCAGCACCACCTCCAGGATCTGAGTCAGCCTCTTGCTCCGGACCACCTCCCTGGACGCGCTCAGGAGGGCTGGAGGGACGAGCGGAAAGAGAGAGAGAAGCAGCTGGAGAGATCATATAGCTGGTGATTGATGTGTGCACTTTGCTTAGTGCATCACTTTACCTTTTATATTATATTATATAATGAACTGGCCTTTTTCCATCCCCTCCATTCTGTTTCTCCACTCAGCCTCCTTCCCATACACACACATGGAAACTGAAGACTGAGTGCCCAAAGGTGCTCAGTCCTCTCCTTCAGTCTTGATGATTGATCAATGCCCCCCAAAACCACCGGGCAGCTCAGTGGGGAGACCCATCACGCGTCTCCAGACATGAAACCATGGGACAGACAACTTGCATGGCAAAGTGCAGGTGGTTCCCCCTCTCCACAGAGGAAAAACCTCGGTGTGAATGTGAAACCCATTAACAGAACCCATGTTGTTATCGTTACAGTCCTTTCTGCAGCGATGCATCATGGGAACCGTTCCTCTGGGTGCAGGGACGGCCTGGCGAGCCCCGCTGCACACTTGTCTTACGAAATGGACTGAACATGCTGGGTGGTCTCATCCAGAGTATATGAGAAAATACCGTGGGTATAATAAGAGGGGATAAGGATTGTATTACGGGCATGGATGAACAGTGGGGTCTGGATCCAACAACAAAAAGGTTCTGGAGGCCTCCAACTCACAGGATTGTTCCTCTGCTCACACGTTCTTTCCAGTGACGTGCGTCAGAGAACACAGACCGGCTCCAGCACACGCCGGGCTCGTACTCTGTCAGCGCTCGCTGCAAATAAAACGCTGCCGCAAAATGATGAGATGTGCTCAGTCAGAACCGCCCACCTCACACAGAAAAGAAAAGGAAAAACATTCAGGCCAGCGCCAGAAGTGTCTTTGGAGCAGCTCTGGCTCAAACGGACACAGTGAAAGCTCAGAGAGAGAGAGAGAGGGGAGGGGGGGGGGGAAGAGAGAGGGAGAGGAAGAGAGAGAGAGAGAGAAAAAGAAAAAGAAAGAGACAGAGAAAGATAGAGAGAGACATAGACAGATAGAGAGGGGGAGAGGGAGAGAGAGAGAGGGACAGGGGGACAGAGAGAAAAAGAAAGAGACAGAGAAAGATAGAGCGAGACAGTAACAGACAGAGGGAGAGACACACAGAGAGAGAGAGAGAGAGAGAGAGAGAGAGAGAGAGAGAGAGAGAGAGGGAGAGGGAGCGAGAGAGAGAAAAAGAAAGTGAGACAGAGAAAGACATAGACAGATAGAGAGGGGGAGAGAGAGAGAGAGAGAGAGACACAGGGGGCCAGAGAGAAAAAGAAAGAGACAGAAAGATGAGAGAGAGACAGTAACAGAGAGACAGACAGAGGGAGAGAGAGCGAGACTCCTCCACTCAACGCGGGCCAGCTTTCCAAAACATGGTAACCTGGAGGCTGGTTCAGAAGGAAAACAACGTCAGCGCTCTCAGCTCGTGCGACGGAAGGATCTTCTCACGGTGAAAGGCGTCGGTCGAAGCTCGTGACATTTAAAATGCATAAAAACTGATTTTGGTTTCTAGGCATGCGAGTGGACTTCAAAATGTGCTTCTACTTTCCTTATTAGTGCCTCTTCACAGTGCACGCTTCATGCAATTGTCGAGTTTATGCATTGGATGGATTTTAGTAACTTGAATGCACAACATGGTAGCTGCATCCAAGCGAGTTACCTGAACTATAAGTGTGTATTTCTTTTCAGTTTATATGACGATTGCGGAAGGCGTGAATTATTCCGATGTGCCCCATTTGTTGGGGACTATTTTCCGCCACGGATTGATCAGGTTAGGTCAGTATTTGTGGCAGCAACAACAGTACATGTTGGATTGAGCCAAGTACACTGGACCCACACAGTAAACGACAGTGTGGGTCAACATGGGGTCCCCAGTGCAGCAGTGGGGCTCATTGATTGTGTTTTTAATAGGTTATGGACCACAATGGAGCTCTAAGGCACAGAGGAAGAGGACACTTCAGGCTTCAGCAGACAATACGTGTTGTCATCACTTTCTTTGTCGATAAAAAGAAAAAGAAAAACGGAATATATTTCCCGCCTTATTTCAGCCCGTCAGTGGCCTCCGATGAGTTTGTCCTTACCTTCAACCTTCGGCTTGGTTTCCGCGAGACGCTCTGCAAACTTCTTCTTGAAGAACAGAGCCTGCAGTCTCTGCTGGTAGTGGTCAATTCTGATGAAGGGAGAAAAAAAAAAAAAAAAAGAAAGGGAAATGAGTCACATTTGTGTCCAGGGGAGTGGAAGTTCAAAGCCAGAAGTCACCCAATCGTACAAAACTCCCTCTCTGTTGAACCTGCCCGAAACGTTCACCATGGGAGGGAGTGGGAATTTCAAAGCTGGACCAGAGATATTAAATGGTGAAAAAAACTAAATCCCAGACGCATTGCTGGGACCTGGGAGATGCGGTCAAAAGGAAACAAAGTGGACAGGGTAATATTTCACTGAAGGAAATGAAAAGGTTTAATTATCTTGAACAAATAGCACAGATTCTGAGGAATGATGGAATGCAGACAGAAAAAAACAAAAACAAAAAAAACTGATGTGACGGAGTCCTCAAAGTGCAGCCGTGACTTCTTTTCACGGCTAAATGATGAATCCATCTCCTGACGTTCGTTCCTGATCCCAGTCCCCCGAGCTGCTTCAAAAAGCTCAGTCTCCAACAACCAAAGTCGTGCTTTGTAATATTTAAAAGATCTATTTGTGGCTGACGTCTTGATTCTGTACAAAATCTGCATGTTGTTCACTTTGGAAATCTTCCATTCCAGAGTCTGTCCGTAGTCTGTTTCATAACGGAGACGATGGCTCTTGTGCAACCGATCTTCATCACCACATCTCACAGGTTGAACTACATGAGCGTTAGCCAGCCGTTAGCCAGCCGCAAATCTTTGCACAGATCAAAAACACATCAGACGGCTAACCCACCAACGTTGTTACCTGAAGCAGACAGAGTGTTGTTACAGTAACGCAGTGCTGTGTACCTGCTCATTTCATAGAGGAAGCGATCGGCCCGGGCCATCCTCTCCAGCTCATGTTTGTGCTCCTCCAACAGGTCAATGTCACTTTTCTCTGGGATAAACTTCAGCAGCTGCAAAGACGCAAGCACCACAATGTTAATCCAGATGTGTGTGTAAACAGTGTTGAACATTTGCTATTAGCTATCTTCTAATGTTGATTACAGGCAGAAACCACCGGGTGTGAAGAGTGAAGCCAATGTGGCAGTGCGTTAAACCTGCATTCTCTCTAATGGCCAACAGGGGGCGACTCCTCTGGTTGCAAAAAGAACTGGTTGCATAGAAGTCTATGGGAAAATGACCCAACTAGTAAAATAGACCTTAGCCGACTTGAGTTCTGCTACTACCCTGCTGTCGTACATCCACAGTACTTGGACCTCACCTGCTCCAGCATGTCTTTGGCCAGCTCTTCCCTCTCATCCATCTCCAGGATGGCCCTCTTGATCTCTTCATTGCTCATTTTTAACCTGCAGAGGAGGAACAGTTTCAGTTAATTCCTTTCATCGAACGGCACAGAAAGCTGCAGCGGACTGATGCTAATACTCTGAACACCACTCTGGACCAGAGTCCCCGCCGGCTGTTCTCAGTGCATCTGATCCGTGTTAAGTGTGCCCGGCATGTGATCAACAACAGCATTGTTAGTCCTCGCACCGAGGCCTTATCGACCAACCGCTGACCCCATTAGGTTTGTAGTTTGTACCCTCGGGTCATTTGCTATCGACACGAGAGCAGCCCAGAGACCCTGATGCAGCTGTGCCCGACACAGACGGGCCTCTGGAAGTCTGTTTATTGATCCAAATTCTCCACAGGGCTTTGGGAAAGACACACGAATGGCTACCATATAGCCATTGTTGAGGGTTTTTTAATTGATTCCGGTTCAGATTTAGTCAGACTTGAAGCCCCTCGGGAGGGGAGGGGGCATTTCATGTGTCCTAATCTATTTTCTACGTGGAGATTGACAGTGCTTGAAATAGTCACTAAAAATAGACTCCTCCGGAGACAATGCTGTCTGTCTGTTATGCGACTCAGTTGGATGGTAGATCAGTTACGCTGGCAGATGTCCCGTCTCCCGTACCAGACATAAGAAGCTCCGGCCTCAGGCCGCTCCACACAGAGTTACAGCTCGACCCCTCTGACCCAAAAGGTCACCCAGAGCCTGTGCTCGGGGCATCTCTACACAATTATAATCTAATTAACGGATAGTTAATAAGCATGACTTCATAATTCCGGACCCGTACTTTGAGAGAAGGATGACGCAGTTCTGCGCACGTCTGCCGTCGATGACCGACAGCTCCTTGACCTTCCGCGTGCTCACGTATATGTCGTCCATAGAGCCCGTCTCCTTCTGCGGAAAGATGACGACAGAGATCCAGATTAACTTTGCACACAGTGCTCACATGAACAGCAAAGCCTCCTCCTCACATCTGTTGGACATCTTTATCTGGTTGAGAAATGACATGACCTCTTCCAAGCATTTAACAATGTGTTAATTTGGAGCAGAAAAAAAAAGAAAAGAAAAAAAAGAGTTGCAGTTTAATCACTGCACCAACTAAAGAGTTGCACTCCAGCCAAATGCAGTAATTGACCTGCTTCTGCCGTATCTGAGGCCATAATGCACGTCTCATTAAAAAACTATGAAGCCTGAAGAGGAGTTTTTTACTTGGTGAGTCACCACTGCAAACACAATGCAGGCCGGCCTGTAAACTCTCTGAGGAACAGGAGACGCTGTGCAACACTGGGCTCCGGCCGGTCAGATAGCTCTGTGTAGCATTCACACTCCACAGGGAGAGAGAATACAGGTCTGAGAAAACCGTCCGGGGCCGCGTGTCAAACACACATTCTAGTTACGGTGCGAGCCGGAAAAAAAAAGATTTGAGGTTGTGACGTGTGTGAAACAGATGCAGCTTGTAAAGAAAGTGTCGTTTTTCCATGCCCGCGTTGACCCGCGGTGCCTGGCAACGGACAGAGTTTGGCACCGGGTTGGGGAGGGGGGGGGGCAACTCCCATTCACCGGGCTGCCAAACCCTCTCCGCCCCACACGCCAAAGGCAGGTTTTTTTTCTAAATGCAGTTTTGCCAACTTGTTTGACTCGACCCAGCAGTGGAAGTGGAGACTAGCCCCTTCATGTTTTAGACCCAGCTCGCTGTCTGAATGCGTCATCCACACACTCCAGTATTGACAGGCATTTTCATTTAGTTTTTTTACATCGTGTGCACAACCACCAACGCATTCAACACATTGATTACACGTCTGCTGCACCGCAGAGGGAAGCTGCTAGAGCGGTGGAGGGCGGTGACATGAGATAAAGATGCTGGACCTCTTGACTCACCTGCTTGAAGGATTGGTTAGTGAGCAGGTCCTGCCAGGCAGTCGGGAGAGAGACACACACAAAGGAAAACACATGCAAAGATTAGCACTTCAAGCAGAGAGCAGAAAATAAAAAGGTGCTGACTAGAGCAAAGAACTACAACTATGCACCACAAGCTGGGAAGCCTTCTGTGAGAACGCAGCATTAATAAGGACTGAGCGAGTCATCGGGGGCTCATGAAGTCCATGTTGAAAGCCTGAACGCCATCTGCATCGGTGAGAGTTTTTAAAGCCGCGCTCTATTTCGGTCTCTCGTTTTCTTAAGGAGGTCACGATTGCTCTAATGTGTTCTTTTGATTGCGTCCACATTTGCCTTGACATGGAAAAACAAGAGCATGAAAAATGAAGTGCGGGGAGGAATCCTACAGAGGGCGAATGTAAGCAAAAGGCCATTCTGAAAGAAAGGCCAATGACAAGCTTTAAAAGAAAAAAAGAAAGAAAAAAAAGAGCGATTATGGCATGTGTAAACATCGCAATGTTGAATTGAACCTCGCTCTTGCCAAATGGAACCGAGTTGTCAAAGCCAGTGAAACCTCGTTTTTTTACATGTGGCTATATCCATAGAGATCGCTGTTTAACCGCCAATAAAAACCTCCTCTGGATAAATAAATACACACAGTAAACCACTGTCAGCAACAGCCTTGAATGACCCATTGCTCCTTAATAAAAGCCTGAAGAGAGAAGTTGTGCTTTTAGCTGCGAGGAGGCTTTTAGGCATTGCAGTGAAATACCTTGTAAAGGAATTCAACAATGGCGATGCCCCTATAGGGACTTCACTCAGCACCGCTCCTCCATTCAGCCTTTGATTCTCACTGGGATGGCTAGAGACTCATTTGGGCGTATTGACGTCCCACTGAAACTCTGTTTACGCAGTAAAACATAAAAGATGTATGCGCACGATATTTGAGCACATGACAGGTGGTGTGTAATTAGCTTAAAGGGAAATAAGTGCTAAGTGGTATCGCGCCCCGAGGCCTGCGTACGCCAATTGCCCCATTACACAGAGTCCCTGGTTCAATTGCTTCTTTACTTTAGTGCGTTGGCATCGCGACTCCCCGCGTTGCCAATGCCCTGATCCATGAGCCCGTGAAGACCCCGGTCGCTGGCCCAGTTCTCACACTGACGCTCTGCAGACACTCGGGCAAAGCTCAAGCTCAGTGGCATTTTCTACAATAAGGCATTCAGCAGTGAGCAGCTGCTCGTGTTGGCCTGGAGCTGGACCCTTGGCACTCAGTGCTCTTACGACATCCCCCCACCCACAGTCCACCACACACACACGTTAAAAAAAATGGCAAAATTAAAATTTCACTTGCGACAGTTCTTAAAACAAGAGACATGAAAAGGATTCCTGTGTCTGTATGTTAAAAGGGACAGTGTGTGGGATTTAGCGGAATCTAAACCAGGTTGCAGACTGCAACCGACCGCTCGCTCCTCTTTTCCCCCCAAGACCGCAGTAACTGTGGTGTTGCAACATGATGGACTCAGTTAAGATATGAAGGGCTCATTTTAAGCTAATGAAAACACAACGATTCTTAGTTTCAGGTCATTACACCTGAATGAAAACATAGTTATGAATATGATATTCCATCTCTGCCAATAGAGCCCCGAAATGCTACACACTGGCCCTTTAATGCTAATTGCCAAAACAAGCACCCATACAAAACACACACACACACACACACACACACACAATGAACTGCGAGTCATAACAGTGCAGTCCAAAATACTCGATCCCACTTGCTGAATAATCCTAACCTGCTGTCTCTGATAGGCTGAAAACATCTTCTCGATGTCCTTGAGGTCAAGAATCTTGAAAGCTCTCAGGTCGTCGATGTCGTTCCAGATGGTGCCGTTAATAACATTCTGAAAAAGGGGTAACGGGATTAATATTTAAAAAACAGAAGGAACTGGTACTACTTGTGTGTTACTTCCAATTAGGGATGAAATGATGCCTTGAATTTGTTGTGAGATTACATCAGCTAACAGACCATATCTTCATACTGCAGAATGACCACACTCACACCGTCATCATGTCTCAAAAATTGAAATAAAGTTTCAATGTTTCGCCCCGTCGTGCTCTCACCTCTCCTAGTTTGGCCCAGTTGAAGGACTTGAGGGGATGAGAGGGCTGAGGGATGGACTTGGAGCGCATGCTGGCCGCCGAGTTGAATAAAGAGGGAATAGGAGGAGGCGGGATTCCGAAAATCGGAGGGGCTCCCGGTGGGGGAGGCGGCCCGCCCGGTGGGGGAGGCGGCGGCGGAGGAGGTGGGCAGCTGAACGGTAGCGGAGGAGGAGGAGGCGGAGGAAAGCCCCCCATCATCTGTGGTGGAGGCGGAGCCGCGGGGCCGCCGGGAGGAGGAGGAGGAGCTGGGAAAGAAACGCTGACGCCCTGTTGGTGGAGAGATGAAGTTATAATTCATATGATTTGTACCACATGCCATACAATGAGTACATTCAATCAGAAAAGCTATATATACACATATATATATCAATTAAAACTCAGCAGTAAAAAGCAGCGCTGCTCACAGAGACGTCGTTGATGCGCGTGGACAGGTCCAGGACCTGCTCCCTGGCCGAGCGCAGCTCCACTCCCTCGCGCTGGAGTTTGTCCTTCATCTTGTTCAAAGTCTTCATCATGTCCTCCTTCTCCTGAGTCTTGGTCTCGCACTCTCGCTCCTTCCGCTCTAGTTTACCCAGAAGCTCCACGTGATCTGAAAGGGGACGACGAGCGTGTTGAAACGCCGGCGAGTCGGACGATGAAATGCAAAACGGGGAGAGCTCCATATAGTGATTTCTAGGCTCGTATATATGTAATAACAAAAAAAGCATTATGCATTTTGATTTCCCCTTCTTACCTTTCCTGAACTTCTCGGCCTGGTCTCTCCACTGCTTCACCTCGTTCTCGTTGACCAACCTGTGAAGCGGGCGGACACGAGTGAGCAAGGAACGCATGCGGGGGTCGACTGCAACCCGACCGAGTCAAATCTTTCCATTTTGTGAGAGGCATCTTGACTGGGTTGATGCAGTTTTGACCCCTTTTATGAAGCTGCATGACACAACATTAGTGCTCAAATAAAACCTGCAGGGCCAAAATCAGTTAAATATACGTTTTTGGGCAGTGGATTCAGCGGGAAGCTTGACGGGGTTACGCTGATGCTCTGAGGTTGATGTGGGATCAGCTGATATTAGAGATGAGGCGACAAAGGTATCGGTTAAAAACAGGGGAGTGAAGGGAGATTTGCAAAGATGATCAAATGGCGAGTTTTTTGAGAAATTAATTTAGCTGGTGAAAAGTTTGAAAAGTGAAAAACCTTGATGATCGGTGGAGGCCGTGGCTAGAGCTGAGGGGAACAGACACGTTTCAGAGTGACAAACAGTGAAAGAGAAAGAGTGTTGAGCTGCGCCAACTTCTCGCTAACAGTTCGCACTGAAGTGCTCGTCATCAATGCACACGAGGCCACGCAAAGCAAAATACTCATTAATCAGGTGTCTGTCCTGTTTTAACGTCCTCCTCCCCTCCCCCTCGTGCTATATGTTCTCGGGCCGCCGGCCCGCAGCCCAAAACAATGAGGAAATCTCCATTTAATGCAGGTCTTTTCAGGTGTAATTCACTCCGGGAGAGTTTATGGAAACGCAACGAGGCTGCGGCAGCAATGTGAAGCGGATGGATCCGCAATGGACAGTAATGGACACCGCGTCTCAGTCCGCTCTCTGCGCAGCCACTGGAAAGATTTGCGCTAGAGTGAGCTGACTGCACAAAGAGTAGTGGATGAATTAGTGAACGAAGTGGGAGCGGGCGGGAGCCAAGGTTTACCACGCCGCATGTTTCGAGGCTCTCGCCACGCTGAGACTGAACACATTCGTCACTGATGTGAAGCCTGCTTTAGGGAACAAACCCCCCCTCCAAAAATTTTAAATCGGAGGGTGGAAAGAAAGAGCGTCTGAAAGAGAAACTGAAATTAACTGTTGGGAGTAAAGACGTAAAGTAAAGCCCTTGAATGCATCTCATCACACAGTCACATTTTATTCAGTGGAAGCCAGACCACAAAGCCCCCCAGCAAACTTGGACGATCATTTGGAAACAGAAATAAGTCATAATGCTGAAATGATTCCGTCTCCCTGTTGTCTTCTTCGTGACGCCGCGTCTGCTCGGCCGCACCTAAACATGGCTGACTTGGCTTAATGCGATCAGAGACATGTTTTCCTTTTGATCTCCGGCTGACGCTTTCATGCCAATTCACCCTTGGAGCGTGGCTTCCTGCCGATTCTACCCCCGCCCCCCTGCTGCCAGCTTCACCTCACCCTCCTGTGCAATCACATTCTCCACCGCCACCGCTGGCACAATAGCTCAGCAATAAAAAAAGAAAAAGATAATTGACCAAGAGCGTTGAAACGGGTCTTACTGCACATGTGAATACTGGTGTGCTCTAAATGCTTCTGATGCAGCTCTATCTCTGGTGCGTCTCCGCCTCAAACGTTCTGACAAAAAGCCCACATGTTGATATCAGACTCCATCTCTGAGCTGGAAGTGATGTGCTGACCACAAGGACTTTCCAGAAACGACAGCAGCGCGTTTACAGCTTCGGTGAATAAGAAGAGGCTTTTAAAAAAAGGCACGGAGCGCTCGTTGGGAGGACAGAGCGCTTTACAGTAACTCCCTCTTACAATGTGACCGATCTCAGCACATTAGTAATACCCTACAGCCCCGTCCTACCTGGGGCCCTCTAGCTGTTTGGAAGCATTGCGGAGGTCGTCTGTGATCTTAATCCCGTATGAATTCAAAAGAAAAAATGCCAATTCGCAAAATACCCTTTTTTTGTTTCCCCCCATGTTTTTCTTCAGCTGGAGAATGATGGAGAACACTCGTCTGCATGATTCCTGACGTCTTTACTCGTGCGAGCAGAAAACGGGGAAATGTACTGTCCCACAGCGTCAGTGGGGGTTGGGTGGCTGCGCTCCACTTACATGCGAATGATGTTCTTAACGCTGAAGTTGTCCAGAGGGGCGGCGTCGGGGTCCTCTCCCTTTTCGTCCTGGAGGACCAACTGCTGGAGGATCCGGTCTAAGAGCTGCCAGTGCTGCAGGCTGCCACCGCCTCGTTTATCTGCGGAATAAGTTTGTAATTTTTTTTCCAGTATCCCAAATACACAAAAACTGATTTGTACTTTGAGAGTCATGAAAAAAGGCCCAGAACAACTCCTTGCTTCTACTCACAGGGCATCTGCAGGCAGTGCTGGAGGATGGAGATGAGGTTGGGGTAGGCGTCTGTGTGGCTCAGCTTCTTCTTGATCAGCTCGAACATGGCACCGGCACTCTTTGTATCTACGTGGGTCTATCAAACAAAACCAATAAAGAATGACTGTCAAGTTGGACCACTGCTCTGCTCGCCACACAACCAAAGTAGAATGATGAGGAAACAGATCGCTGTGTTTAAGTTACTCACCGCATCAAACCTTTTGGCCAGCTCAGAGTCATCCTCGTTCCGCACCATCTCAAAGAAGTCCAAATGCCTGGGACGGGGGGAAATAACAGGCTGAGCATTTGCTGCACCCTCAGCCGGCCCAATAAGGAAGGGCAGTCGAACAGCTGACTGCTCGTGAGCGTCTCGCTCTCACCTATCCAGCGTGGCGTTCTCGTGCTCCCGGAGCTTGTCGATGACCGGCTGGATGCCCAACATCAGGAACTCATACCTTAGGTGGAGGCGGAACTCAAGGTTGTCCTAGAAATATGGAAGAAATAAACAATATATATATAAAAAAAGTATGTCCCCTTTAAGTTGACATGCAGCATGTAGTTCTCTAATGTTTGAGCGGTGTGGGGTGCGCTGACCTCTCCGGCGCCGGCGTTGAGCACGGCGTTGATGAAGGACATGATGGCCGTCTTTAAGTTGACCTCGTCTCTGTAGCGGCCTGTGCTCTTGTCCAGCTCATTCAGCAGCGTCTGCGGGATCAGCACAGATGGGAGAGTTAGTCAGCAAGTGTGTTTTTGATCCAGCATGTGTACGTCAACGCTAATACCGCCGGACACCGTGGCGATGGAGACAGGGATGAAAGAAACTGTCACTGGGATCTTGCTTCATGGTTCTAACGCAACGTTGAGGGAACCAGGTTGCACTTCTCCCCCTGCGTTCCCACACGTCTGCCACTTAATCACAACTCAACATAAAAAAAAAAAAAAGAGTTGGGAATCACTCAGCTCCTGTGGTGTTAGTCTAGCCCGAGGAGGCATGATTTAGCACATGGCCTCCGGTGGGGGGACGTGGCTTGTTGACTCAGTCCTGCTAGTCGCTGAAGCGCTACACATGCCCTGACCTCCATAACTCTGGATGTCCTCACCTGCCTTTAATTTGCCCAGAGAGAGTTGACTTAACCTGAGGCCAACCATCTGAGGGTGTTAAAGCACGAGTCTCCAGCTTATTAACACGACCACAGCTTGATTTATTTCAGCATTACTTTGACATACTGCGTCTGCCTTGCGTCCATAATCTCTGTCTGCCCGTGCCGCCAGCAAAGGCTCCTTAAAGCCAGTGTGCTTGTACGGCGAGACCCGAGGTACTCGAGGCACCACACTTGGGTTCCCCCTCACCTGGAAGCGAGTCCTCTCCGCGGCGTACTTCTGGTAGTGCGCCATGGCCTGCAGCACCTTCTTGTGCCCGTCGGGCACCAGGCACACCGCCCCGAGGATCTCCAGCACCGCCACTTTGGTCTTGATGTTCTCCGTCCGCAGGCTCTGCGAGATGGTGGTGATGCTCTGCGGGTGGGCGAGGACGTGCGCGCGGCCCTGCGAGTTGTTCATCAGGGCCTTGATGCAGCCGATGACAGAGGTGTGGACGCGGCTCTCGGACGTCTCGTAGTCCATGCTGCGCAGGAAGTTGAGCAGGCAGGTGAGGCCGTCGAGCTCGATGAAGCGCGTGACGAACCTGGAGGGGGCGGGAGAGGGGGGGGAATATTCACCTCATGGCTAACATTCCAGTGAGGGACAATTCCTCATCTCTCTCCCAGCATTTTATGTCACCTCTCCACTTTCGCTACTGAATAAATGGCATAAAATGCCCGAAATATTTTTGAACAAAAAACATGTTCTTCCTATATTAATTACAGTAAACATGTATCCAGGGTTCATACACATTTTGACCAATGGATCTCCATGACTTTTTCATGACTTTAAACCAAATGTCCATGAGCAAACATTTAGTGAAATCTGGGTGTAAACATGAAAAAGTGAGAAAATGTAGTATTTAAACTAACAATGAGAATACAAAGCATACAGTAAACCTTAAATGACTCAAATGAATGAGACAATAGTTTGATTAAAAAAATAAACATTTATATAGATGCCTGTATGTATGCCTGCTTATACTTTGAGCGTCTTTCTTTTAAAAGCATATTCATTATTTCAAACTCAGCGTAAATGAACGACATGAACACATGAATATAACACATTTACATGACTTTTACTAAACCTTTAGGGATGTTATTTTTTTCAAGGACTTTTCCAGGCCTGGAAATAACCATTTTAAAATTCCATGACTTTTCCAGGTTTTCCATGACCGTAAGAACCCTGTGTATCAACAAATTAGTTCGATTCATTTTCAGTCAGTGAACTCTCAATGACCCGCCCTGGCAGGGGACACTCCCTCAAACGTCACACCTTCCTAACGCAGCGATGACATCATCAAAGACATGACAAACTTCCTCCTGAGCCACTGTTTCACGCGATGAGGACACAGACTTTTAATCTGTGAGAGTGCCCCTTTCCAGTGCTACAAGAAACAAGAACAGCAAGCTTATACAGTAGTCACACTGTCACAACCCGAGCTCATGCAGGCTCCTACTGAAAAATAATCCCTCGTTCGCTGAGCTAATTAGACAGCGTTGACCTCCCCGGGAGAGAAGCAGACCTATTGGACGGCCTGTAAACATGGAGGGAGTCACATCTGGCGGGCACACTGCGGGCCGTGTTGTAAACGACCGTCCCACTCGCTCGTAAAATACATTTCAAACAAATGGGGGCTTGTGTTGGGAGCGAGGAGTGAAAGGGACAGTGAGGAAAAGAGGGAGGCTAAGAGATGAGATTTATTGCCACTCATTGTAACAGATACATTGTTTTGATGGCAGAAGCTCCTGCTCCACTGCTGTCTTGGCAAGAGCAGGAACGGAGAGGAAAAAAAAAAAAAGTAAATCATCCAATTATTATCCTGTACGCACACAATCAGTCCAAGTTTCCAGCAAACACTCAGACTCACACACACACACTCACTCACAGGTCTCACCACCTGCATTGCATGCAGACAGACGAGAGAGAGACATCCCCATCCATATGCTTGTATCGGGGAAGTAGTAGCAGGATAGATGCATGCACGCACATCATTTCACACAGAAACTAAAACAATTCAACGGTGACTAATCCGCTGTACTGCTAGGAAGCTTACATCCCCGCTATTCTCTCTCCTCTCCATAGAGCACTTGAATCAATGGTTCCCATCCCCTCTGACTTTGGAGCCGCTGACATTCACGCTGAGCCGAGTGGCGTGCCGGACATTTTTCCCTTTTTTTGTGAAGAACAACCGCTGCATACTTGAAAAGCCACCGGGGTTGTGTTCAAGGAAACGGCGAGAGAGCGACAACTGCTGCATACAATATGAACTCAGGAGGAACTGAACAAAGCCGAGGCGGACACCACACACACGCGTGCACGCACACGCACACGCACACACACACACACAAAAGAAAGAAGCGAGGGTTATGACTTGGAATGGGACGAGACTGAACAAACAGTGTGTGTTGAGTCAAAGCCAAGGTCAAAGGTAACATAAGGTGAACTGAAATAAAACCCTCAGATAGCTAGTTCAAAATATTTTTTTTTATAAAGTATTAAATGGTTGGCAACGTTGTTAGCTACTTAAAAAAACATTTCGGGGTCATGTTAGTTCCATTGATCTGAAAAGTAGAGCCCCTCAACCAGAGGCAGATAATAATCCAAATGAGCAGTACAGTGCTGAAAACTGATCCAGATGCTAAACATTTAAATTTCATTCTAACCAACTGGGCTTTTTTTCTGAGGTTTTAGCTCCACAGGCAAAGCATTCAGTCAGTAAACTGTGGACGAGCCCTGCTTGGCAGACGGTCCGTTCCAGAGTTCATTCCTGCCTCAAAGCCTTACAGACGTATCAAAATGTTAACACACACACACACACACACACACACACACACACACACACACACACACACACACACACTCTACTATAAAAGGGGCCAGCGTGGTGGTGTGTGTGTCAGGTTCTTCAGGAGGTGACCGAGATGTCCGCGGCGCTCTGAAGTAAGGCCATACGATATCACCGCGGCTCTCACTCCAACGCATTCAGACTGGGTGGTGTAAAACCAAGGGCCGGACAAAGAGGCAATGCACACAACACCGGCGCGCACGTACGTGCACGGATCCCAATAAAACCGGCCGCAGCCAAGGTGCACATCTGTGATGTGTATAGTATGTCATGGCAGGAAGGGAAGGACTCCTATGTTTATTGTTAAATCTACAGGGAGGTGTGTGTGTGTGTGTGTGTGTGTGTGTGTGTGTGTGTGTGTGTGTGTGTGTGTGTGTGTGTGTGTGTGTGTGTGTGTGTGTGTGTGTGTGTGTGTGTCTCTCAGACTGAGGAGGCCGTGTTTCAGCAACGGCTCCTTGTTTAATGAACACAAACGAAGATAGACAATCAGACACTTGGTCAAGTGGAAGGAACAATTTACAACAAAACTGTTTTTGTGTGTACTTGTGTACTGGGAATTGGACTTTTTCTTAACTATTTGTTATTTAAAGGATTGTATTGTGTCTCCCATAAGGGGCAGTATGTAGGATTTGGCAGCATCTATCAGAATCATTAAACACTGAGAAATAGTCTCTCTGAGAGAAGCGAAAACATCTCTCTTTCCAAGGCTCTTCAGAGGTGTGATACCCCGCTCCCCGCTAATGTACTTGGTTTTATGTGAAAACAGATATGAAGTTCACTCTGTTTGGTGGAACCCTTTGAGAGAGATGTTCTGAAGGATAACATTTGCATGTGGCGGTAGCAAATCGTCCAAAGGGCTATTGACACGGGAGTGGGGGCTCAAGTCAATATTCCTGCTGGAAGAGATTCGCAGAGACGACGGGCCTGGGACTGCAGTGCATTCTGGGCCAGCGCGGCCTCAGTGACCTCCAGGAGAGCTTCATTTCCTGCCCCAACCCCCTGCAGTTAGTTCACCACGGAAACGATCCTCGGCACGGACTAAAACCCACCGGTGCAGACGTGCAGTCACCCAGCAGGTCCACACTGTGCGTGAGGACCCTTCAACGTGAAGCCAGACCACCACAAGCGAGAGTAAATACTGAAATGTCTGGAAGCTAAACTGAAGCGCACGCCGGACCGCGAGTGAGAATTGTGGACGTGCTCGGGCTGCAGCAGGCTGGTGTTTGCATGCTGGCCTCGTATGCCCGCTGTGGGAGGCAGCACACAGCCCCAGTGGTGGTTCAAGCTCCATTAGACAGCTACAACTGCTGGCAGAGGATAGAGATGAGCGGTAAACTCACACGCGGGAGCCAATCAGACAATTTTCCAAATATCGCCGTTTTTTAATATATATTTTTTAATACGGCTGCTTGTAATTAATCACATTTGTTTTTTGGTTATTAAATTGGTTTAGGATCTAAATCCTTTCTGATAACGGCTGACGTTTGACACAGTGGATCCGATCCAACCCTTCAAAGGCCAAAGTCACGACATCAGTAACACAAACACGCGGCGCTCTGCGAGGTCACGTTCGGGTTCTTCTTCCCCGTCTGGTGGGTTTGAAGGGAGAGCGCAGATCGGTGCAACTGCTTCAGTCCCCGTTGGAGACGCCCGTCTCACGGCGAGATAACCCGGTGGGAATGTTCTAAATATAGCGTACACTTAAACTGCTATTGATTTATTTATGCTCCCACAGTAGAACATGGCTTTGCTCTCATGTTGGTTTTGCCGACCTCCTTCTGCTGTGATACACGGACTATGGAGAAGTAACTCATGCCACCCGACTCAAAGGACCCCTTTAAAGACAACAGGGCTGATGTGGGTGCATTCAGTTGTCTGGTCTTTCTTCATTTTTCGCAGGCAGAAATACAGGATGTCTCAAAACTAAAACAATCTTATGCAAAGGATAATAATACATAATCTGATCATTCTCAATCGTTATTTAATACAACACATTGGATTACAGCCCCTTCAAAGGAATGACATGTTGTTTTTCTGCCGTTTCCTCCCTGTTTTGAGTCTAATATCTCAACTCACAGTATCAACTATATCAGTACCAGAGCTGTGCACTGCTTAGATATCATTATTTAGATAATTTTTTACAAAACATGAGGCCAGGGGTTTCTGTGGCACTAAAAGAGAGATCAGAAGCTAACACCACTAGCTGACGGTGCAAACTAAATATGTGTTCATGTTGTGTAATGTGGATTGTCATGTTGTCGAAAAATTACACCTTTAAATATATTTTCCGCTGTTAATATCCATATGCTGGACATGAACGCAGAGCCCACAACCCAGACCTGGTCCCCTGGTCATCTCAGAGGCTTATACTCAGCCTGTGAGTGAGGTTGTCAATGTGCTGCTGCTGTGCTCGCTGCCAGGCACCACTGCATGGCCCGCCATGTGTTTGAGTCCTGTGGCCCTGTGAAGCAGGCTGAGGGCACAAGGGCGCCTCTTCACAACCAGACCTCTGAGGCCAGGGGGGAGGGAGGGGGGGGGCATTTCAGGCCGCCATCCAAAAGGCCGCCAGGACTCAAAGCTGACTACGGGCCGACACCTCCGTCTCACAAAATGCTGCCATGAAGGCAGACAGCATGGGTGGCCAAACTTTTCTTTTTGGACTGTGGGCCACATGCAGAAAGTTATAAAGAGCCAAACAAGTGTGAATGAAGCTTTTCAACCAGCGAGAACATTGGTTTCTATACCAGAAAACCCCCATGCGCCATAGAAAATGAATTCTCTATAAAAAAATAACTGGTTGTTAATTGATGTGCCCACATATTACAATATGTATCTAATGCATACGTTTAAACTCTAATCCAGTCCACGGCCTAAGTATCCACTTCAAATATTATGATGTTTATTAGGACTTTAGGATGTATACAAATGTATACGTAAGATGTTAAGATGATATTACGATTTAACAATCAGAACAGGCAGAAATGACAGATCATTTATAGAAATACTCCATCTATATTATCCCCCAGGCTGACGGTACTCACACAGGGACAGGACGACAACTCTTGGGGATTTTTTTCCGGTGTAGCTGAGGCCCATTTGTCACTGAGGGCGGGACTAAAGCGGCTCATTAAAACGCCGCCCAGGCTTTTCCCCTGAACACCCATAATCTGCGGGACACACCTGCTCCCCACATCACCGCTGCGGTGCTCGAAAACATCTGCGTGCTAATGAGCAGTAACTCTCTCTGAGCGGCGGCGGGTGCAGGTGCATTGCTGAACGCTGGCGATGGAGTCGTTAATCACACTTGAGTCTAATACAAGGAGATGATGAGTAAGAGAGAAGTCACCACGGAGCGACAGAACACCTGCACGCTGTCAAAACGGTGCAATAATACTATGTCTCAATAATGAATACTGTGATATGTTGTCTGTACCTACTTGTGCTTTACTGCAATGGCAGGTAAGGACAGAAAAGACATGACATGATTCCCACTCATTGGAATATTCTTTCCTGATCACCAATGTCTGTGATAGTCAGTGTTCATGGTTCCGTTATATAGTCCCCATCTGGAATCACTGAGAAGCACCGGAGCAGGTTCAGCTGATGAACCATTTATTGGTCATTTTTCTCCCTCAGCTACATAAAACTCTTAAGAGTTTCTGGATCAGATTGGATTTATTTTTAAATTAGTTTGAACTAAATCCTTAATTTTTTCAGAACAGTTGGTGTACTTTGTCATCTGAGGGCCTTGTTGCATAGTATCCCCACTATCACATGGAGGCAACAACAAAAAAAAGAAGAGTAAATCTATTGATTTGAAAAAAAGCTTCCTACAGATTATAATTATATCAGAGGATGGGGTGGAGACAGATGACAATCAGTGACATTTTGTTTCCATTTGAAAATAGTCCATCATTTTGGCTGTTAACCCAACTATTGTGAAACAAAACAGCAAAAATGTGATATTGTTATGAGCCCAAAATGTTTCATATTAATGTTTTTCACTAATACAGAGGTGGTTGTACCATGTGAGTGACCTTTTCATTTGATGCCTGGTGTCAAAATTACTTCTGTGTTTTCCGGCACTCACTTGGACATCAAATCAAGATGGCCGCCAAAGGAACCCCATGGGCCATTCGCTGACCTTGGTAACGTGAAAATTCTTCACTCAACACCATTAGGGCCCGAAAAACAGGTTACAATAAAATACCATATGGGTACACAGGAAGCTATTTCTCCTGCCCGACCATCTCGTATGTTGTGACTTTAGATAATGAAAGACTTTTACTTTGGCAAAACCACTTCCTGCCATGCTTCCTGCTAGACAGCGTTGTTCCTATTTATAGTGGTTTGGATACCCATACATGCGCAGATACAAACACAGCCATGCATCCACACACACACACACACACACACACACACACACACACACACACACACACACACACACACACACAACCCAGACATGACCCAGACTGTTCGGCTGCCCTGGGTTTTCTGTCACTCTGCACATTAGTTCTGTCACTTCGTAGCTCTCCTTGAGAAAATTCAACACCCCCGCTTTGGTCCAGACCACTGCATCAAACAACTGGCACAGGCCGATGGACAGCTTTAAAGGAGCTGCTGATGGGGAGAGGGGGGCCGTTTGTATTAGAGGGCTGTCCAATGTCCTTGAATGCTTCTTTGGGGTGATGAGTGAGGCCTAGCAGCGGCTGATGACCATATCAGGGGAGGAAATATATAATAGGGTAGATCTTAAAATATTATTGGATGTATTACTAAAAATGCCCTGACAAGAGACAGACTTCTTGAAGAGTAAATCTTTTATGTAGCATGCTACATTGGGAACTAGATTTCACATGTGCAGCATTACCTCAATACGACCAACGGCAGGAATGCATGAACATGAGGGAGAATCGATCAATGCAGAGCTCTGTGCCGCGGCGGAAGAGAAGGCCACAGGCGAGGGATTCACTTACCTCATCGGCTGAGTCCGAAGTGCGGTCTTCAGATCTTCCACCACCTTGTTTCTCATTTCCATTTCCTCCTCATCGAATGCAAACAGGGTCTGCATCTGGAGAAACAGGGAGAAATTAATTGGAATTCAGTGGGAAGACAGCTGAATGATATCTTGCTGAATTTTAGCTTCAAAAGGAGGTGCCATTGGGCAAACTACCTGCTGACCAGATTTCTGTACTTTTTAACTTTTATTCATTGTTTCTGTGCAACCCAGTCCCCAGAATTGTTTGTTGAAATTGTAGTGTTTTGTTTCTGCAAATCACGTGATCGGTTGAATGTCAATGTTTTTGAACAAAAAAATATGTTTCGTATCAGCCTTGAACTACACCGCGTTCCACATTATTAGGCAAATTGTATTTAAGGGTCATAAACATTAATTTTTTGGTTTTTCAATGAAACTCGTGGATGGTATTGTGTCTCAGGGCTATTTGGATGATTGAAATCATCCAAATAGTAATAATAATAATAATTAGTTTGCCAGGTGAGCCCAATCAAAGGAAAACTACTTAAGAAGGATGTTCCACATTATTAAGCAAGCTACATGTTTCAGGCAAAATGGGGAAGAAAAAGGATCTCTCTGCTGCTGAAAAGCGGCAAATAGTGCAATACCTTGGTCAAGGTATCACAACATTGGATATTTCCAAAAGAATTGCGCGTGATCATCGGACGGTGAAGAAATTTGTCACCGATTCACAGCACAAGCGGGTTCGTTCAGACAAAGGCAAAATAAGGAAGATTTCTGCCAAACAAATGCAAAACACTAAAATGCCATTGAATAGCAGCAAACAGGTGTTTGAAGCCGCTGGTGCCTCTGGAGTCTCGCGAACTTCAAGATGTAGGATGCTCAAGAGGTTTGCAAGTGTCCTTAAACCTGTTATTCGGCCACCCCTAAACCAAGCTCACAAGCAAAAAAGGTTGCAGTGGGCTCAGGACTACATGAAGACTAACTTTCAAACTGTTTTGTTTACGGATGAGTGCCGTGCAACCCTTGATGGTCCTGATGGATGGAGTAGTGGATGGTTGGTGAATGGCCACCATGTCCCAACAAGGCTGAGACGTCAACAAGGAGGTGGCGGAGTCATGTTTTGGGCCGGAATCATGGGGAGAGAGCTGGTAGGCCCCTTCAGGGTCCCTGACGGTGTGAAAATGACCTCGGCAAAGTATGTAGAGTTTCTGACTGACCACTTTCTTCTGTGGTACAAAAAGAAGAACCGTGCCTTCCGTAGCAAAATCATATTCATGCATGACAATGCACCATGTCATGCTGCAAAGAATACCTCTGGGGCATTGGCTGCTATGTGCATAAAAGGAGAGAAACTCATGGTGTGGCCCCCATCTTCCCCTGACCTTAACCCTATTGAGAACCTTTGGAGCATCATCAAGCAAAAGATCTATGTGGGTGGAAGGCAGTTCACATCCAAGCAGGTGCTCTGGGAGGCTATTATGGCATCCTGCAAAGACATTAAAGCAGAAACTATCAAAGAACTCACAAGTTCAATGGATGCAAGAATTGTGAAGTTGATATCAAAGAAGGGGTCCTATGTTAACATGTAACTTGACCTGTTAAGATGTTTTTGATTCAAACTTTTCTTGATTTCAGTAAATATGACCTCCTAATGCTGCAAATTCAACAAATGACAATTTTTTGTTCTTTACAACCTATAAAATATCTTGAAACTCTGAAATTCTGCATAATAATTTGGAACACTGCATTTTGAGTTTTTTATTTTTGAAAAAAATACTGTTATCATTAGGAGGTTTGTTCAATAGAATTTGACTTATACTCTAACAGTTGATGACTTGAAAATGATACTGACTGACTGTGCATTACTATTTAGGAAAATCTGAGCAAAGTGTAATTTGCATAATAATGTGGAACGCGGTGTATAAGTACACAATGCCATATGATTAATATTGTACAACTATTGGGGAGGTTTATGCAACATGTCTTCTTGGTTTAGGTAAAAAAAAAGGTTCTTGGTTTGTGTTGAAATAGTAAAATAACGTAGCATAATGACGTAGCGTAATAGCGTAACGACGTAGCGCAACAACAAAGTGTAACGGCGTAGCGCAACGGCGTAGCGCAACGGCCTGGCGCAACAACAATGTAGCGGCGCAACAACGTAACAACGCAACGTAACAACGTAGCGTAACTACGTAGCTTGCTGTATTCGTTATAACACAAAGCGTATTATAGCGGTCATTCAATATTTGCTCTGTGATTTTGCAGAGAAAATTACAAATGCAACATTTTCCGTGGCGACTGGACTGTGTTAGTACTGGGCCAACATCAGAATGTTAATTCTAGTTTGGCAGCCATGAAACAGCTATAGAACACATGTCCTCCCCTTTACAAAGACACATGTTTGTTTCAATTAGTCCCAGCATCAAAGGTAATCAATGCCCAATTAGTAGCCCACCTTCCCAATGTCGTTTTCCTTTTTGAAGCACTGCATGACGCTATACAATATGCCAAAATAAGTCATGCAGGCAATTAGCTCCAAACAAGTAAATAACAAATCATAAAAATAAAAATAAAACTACGAGCGGCGGTGGTGTTAATTCATTTCTGCATCACTAAAGGCTCCCCTCAGCAACATCAAAGAGCTGCTGTGCTCCCATTAGTCAGGGCCACAGGGCTTCTGTTTAGCTTCTGCAGGCTTTTTCCAAGGCAGTTCGCTGCCAAGTGCTGAGGTTCAAACAGTGTGTGTTTCAGCAGTGAAGTAAGCTAGTCATAGTGACTGCCCGTTAACCGGCCTGGAACTAAATATTTGCTTGAATGTGCCCCTTTTTTCCCAACCCTTAAACCCTTTGAAAAAAAAAAATGAAAAAAAAAAAGGTATAACGGTCAAAATTGGGTGCAAATACTTTTTAGACCAACAGCCCTACACAGTCAACTGAAGCAGGCCCTCATGTTTGAGTACCTAACAACAGCTCCGGAGTGTTTAATCTAGAAACAGTGCAGTCAAAACATCCATCCTGTCGACTTAGCCTAAAGTCCAGATGGTTCACGGACTCCCGTGCCAAAAAGTGGAGGCTCTGGCTCCTGTTTTCTCTGAACGAATATGTTCATAGTCGATGGGAAGTTGGACACAACAAGTGTCGGGGAGAGTGGATGATTTGGTTTGTGCTGCGAGCCAGTTCACAGTGTCAATGAGTCTCGCCAAGCGGCTCCTTCCTACATCTGCTATGTGTAAGCTCATTGGAACCTGTGTCCAACATGCACATACGGATACTATTAAGGCCATTTGGTAAACCAGCAGAAGGTACTTCCCCAAATCCTTATTATGGGAAGTGACCCCTAAGAGCCAGAACTATGCCTTTGTGCTAGTTGTCAGTGGCTTGTTAACCAAGTGAGTGATGAGTGCAGCTCATCAAAACCTTAATTAGGACCATTTAAGTTAATGGTGCACCAAGTAAAAAAAAAAGTAATTGTTCAATATGAATGAACGCAAACGACATAATTTTTACTTAAATGGTCATGCATATGCCTGAGACATTAAACCCAATTAGACGGACAACATGCAAGTTGAAACCCAGTTATTATCCCATTTTTCCTATGTGACAAGAAACCAACAGCTGAAATTGAGTGGAATGATGTGATCGGAAAGTTGAGCGTTGTTTAATAAGTTACAGTCAGATTTCAACCGAGTGCCAGTCGGTTTGTTCGCAATCATGTATTTTAAAAGTCACAGCTGAGCAATGCAGCTTGTAAATGTCAAATAGCTGCCCAAAACAGAAGCGTTGCTACTTTGCTTTAGTTTTACAACTGATAAAAGCTGCTGGGTTATATTAACTCTCTCTATAAAGTTGCCCTAAGCCGGTTGGTGCTGCATAAGTATAAGTCAAGCTTCAACCTTCGGGTCTGAAAAGTGAAGCCAATGCTGAAGTGCCTTAAACCTGCATTCTCTCTAATGTCCACCAGAGGGCGACTCCTTTGGTTGTATAGAAGTCTCTGAGAAAATGACTACTTCTCTCTTGATTTATTCCCTCAGTAAACATTGTAAACATGAGTTTGTGTCTCAATCTCTAGTTTCAAGTCTTCTTCAATACAGCATGATGTTCATTTAGTAAATTATGATTCATTTAGAGTCAAACCATAAAGCAGGGTATGCTTTAGGGCGGGGCTACCTTGTGATTGACAGGTCGCTACCATGGCGTTGTCCGGTCTGGGAGTTGTCCGTGTTTCCGTCTCTCAACTTTAACCTGAGAGTTAATTGTAACATTTTGGTCGCCAAAAGGTGTCTTATTCAGTGTTTGGTTGTACTTAGCTTCACCCTCTCGTGTCGTTTCTGGTTCTAAAGAACCAAGATGGCAACAGCAAAAAAAAAAGGTGGAATCTTAAATGTGGTGAAACAAATGTGCACCATTTAAGACAGGCTTCACTAAAGGAACAGCTGAATTCAAATAAAACAAAATCAGTGTACAGCAACAACACTAACTGACTCGTGAAAGCATTTTGTGAGGCTGATTAGAGTTCCTCTTTTGTGGTTGAGAAGCAACAAGACAAACAACATCTGTGTGTGTTTCTGTGTTTCTTCACATCACGGGCACACAAGAGGCTCTTCCCCTTGCCTCCGTGTTGGATCTCCTTCTCCGTTTATGATCCAACGCTCAACACACCAGCTTGAACACGGCGAGGCAGATGGCGCCACAAGCACGTTGGAGTGTATCGCTCCGCAGCCAGCGAACAACCTCGGGGCTCTGACGTGGTTTATATGAATGGACGTCAAGACAGCGGTTGTGCAGTCGTCTCTTTGGGGTGGCGAGGCAAAAACAAGCTCATTCAGTAACTCAGCTACTGTGGAAGGGTTGCCCCCTAACGAGTTCGCCGCGGAGCCAAGACGGGCAGAGCACCTCCAAATGTTAAAAACCACTCTCTTGTCAAGACGCTGTTTGGTGGAGGGAAATGGAAGATTGATAGTGGACGTGGGGGGAAAGTGAAATGACTTATTGTAAATAAGGGAGACTGTGTTGAAGTTGTGTTTGAACAAGAGACCACTTGTGCTAAAAGGGGAGTCACAATCTTCTTTATGAGAGCAAAAAACTATTCAGCCATTAATGCAATATGATTTATTTAGCTTACAATGTAAATAACCTAATAAACAATGTAATAAATATTTCCAATTTTAGGTTCATTCCCCCCCCTGCTCCCTGATATTAGCGCAATTACTCACTCTGACAGGTTCAACAACATGTCTGGACCAAAGTGAATGCGAGCATCTCATCAAGAATGAAAATGTCAGGACTTTATATGCTGTAGACGCCTTACACACGACTTGCAGACTTGTTTTGCAGTAGATGTTTTCGAAAAGAAAAAGACGGGCTAGAACATAACTCTGACAGCGTGCCTGACACCTAATAGCACAGAGGCACCGCTGATGGATTTTAAATTCTTGGCAACTCACAAATCAGCACTTTCTCTCGACTACACTTAAAATACTTTGTGTGTGTGGTGTGTGTGTTGTCTGGGCCTCTAAGAGTACGATGGAAAAATTGTTTCTCCAGACTTCGACTCAAAGCTCAGGTACCATTCAGAAGTCGCTCCTTCTGGAGAGGAGCCAGTAAACAATAACAGCTGTAAAAACAGCAGCCTCCAATATGGGTCGTTGCTATAGTGTACATCCCATTTGCCAGAAAAACAAACAACACGGCAATAAACAGATATTAAATGCCATTACTTTTTGGCCCTACGGTATGTTTATGGTGGTCTGTGTAAGTTATGGTCCAACTGTTTATCTGATCCGTGGCCTGGAACAACTTGGAAATGGATTAAGTGTTGGTGTGCTTGGGTAGATGAGGGAGGAAAAAAAACCTAGTGGAATGTTAAAAAGTCCGTAACTGGCATGAGAGGCTGAAGACTGAACCCTAAGAAGGCCCAGCAGAGGATGTTCTTCCTGATGCAGCTGAAGAAATTCAACCTGCCAAAGACCATGATGGTGCACTTCTACACTGCCATCGTTGAGTCCATCCTCTGCTCCTCCATCACCGTCTGGCACGCTGCAGCCACTGCCAAGGACAAGGCCAGGCTGCAGCGCATCATCCGCTCTGCTGAGAGGTGATTGGCTGTAATCTGCCGTCCCTCCAGGACTTGTTTGCTTCCAGGACTCTGAAGCGAGCAAGAAAGATTGTAGCGGACCCCTCTCACCCTGGACATAACTTGTTGGAGTCCCTTCCCTCTGGCAGGAGGCTGAGGTCCATCAGGACCAAGACCTCACGCCACACTAACAGTGTTTTCCAGTCGGCAGTCTGGCTCATCAACAGAGCCCGGGTCCCCCACTGACTGACTCTGTCATCTGTCTTCCTACCGTTCACTCCCCTGCACATCCCTCCACACCTCCTATTTAAATACACTTGCCACTTTACACTTGCCACAATCACTTCATTCCGTGCACTTTATTTTAACTTAAACTTTTATATTCTGTAGAACCAATTGTAAATATTTAGAAGACCCAATTGTAAATATTCATGCTCCTTTTATTGCACTCTGTTTTATGTTTATCGTTAAATGTTAAATGTTATGCACCTCCCGCCAGGACAAATTCCTTGTATGTGTAAACATACTTGGCAATACATGGTTCTGATTCTGATTAAATGACTTGCTGGTCTCTCAAATTCATGCTTACATGTCATCCTTAAAGGGATAGTTTGGATGTTTTGGTAGTTTTTTGGAGGAAGAAAATTTTTCGGGCCCCACCGCCCCAACAAACTTGTAACAAAATAATCAGACTTTTTGTGACTCCTCCATCCGTGCTTTTTCAAAAAATAGAATCAAGAAAATTGAAATTCCTTTCAAATAAACCAGATTGCTCCATCAGACAACAACTAATAACATCTGCAATCACTTTGTTAGAACATTGCAAATACAGTTATATCTGTGCAAAAAATAACTAATATTTGGCAAAAAAATTACTTATTGTGGCTGCAAATAACCTGTTTTGCACTGAATATATTTTCAAGATAATAACAATAACGTTCAACCTGTGAAAACAGAATGAGTGCAGATGTGTGAGCATCACGTTGTATCAGTATTAGTGGAGCAGAGAGCTGCTTTCCTCTACAAATATTTTATAAACAGGGTTGTAGATTTGATACGGCTCTCAGTTCATGCTCAATGTTGAGCTTAGATCTATTTTCTGTTTTGAGAGACGCAACCGCAGAAGAGACCTCACAGAGATCTCACCGAGGCTTTTAGCAAAACGCCAAGAATCGCCGAGTCGCGCAGCGTAACCTGTTAACGGCGTAACTAAACATTTCCATGAAAGTACATGCCATGTATTTATTAATGAGGTTTTATGTTCTCCATAGTTTCATGTTGAAGTGTCCTTGAGCAAGACCCTGAAGCCCCAGAGCTTCACAGCAGCACACTGACCCTTAATAACTAAGGATGGGTAAAATGCAGAGGATAATTTCCCCACTGTGGGATTAATAAAGGATTATACAAATAAAAAAATTATATATAATTTTTTTTTAAATATTAAAAAAAAAATTTTTTTAAATTTAAAATTTTTTTTTTTTTTAAACAGCATCACCCCCCCGTGCCCCACCTGTAATACCGCCGCACCCCACTAGAGGGTCGCACCCCACAGTTTGAGAACCACTGCAATAAACTAACTGATCAAGGCAGCGTAGACCAGCAATAGAGTCTGGTGGCTTTGGTTTCCACATCGGAGAACGTCTGTCTCATGGTAAGAAAAACCAGCAACAAAATATTCTTAATATAGCTTACACTTACACTGATATAGATTTTTTTAGGTGCATGGAGTATGTTTTGCTGCTGCCCGTCCACAGCAGGACATTACTTTGCTCCCGTGGTGGTACTCCTGTCAGTTTCTCCACGCGCCATCTACTATGGGTAATACTACCTCCTACAACCCAACCCTCCCTTTAAAGAACCCTCCTTAAAATGTCATCTTTTATGCTTTCCAAACATTTGGGAGCCGACTTGTCGTCCACATACGGACTCAGGGTCAGAGGTCACCGGCCCAAACTGGTCAGTGGCCGAATGTACAGTCAAATAAGACAACTCGCACAACAAAAACCGGCAGATTTGTGATGTGTCGTCCTGTTTTTATTGGCTGGAAAATAATGACTATCATCACCCTGGCTTTGCTCCGTGTGTTTGACAGTCGCTCCCACTGACTGAACTGCTGAGTGTCTAAACGGCCTGTATGTCATCACAGTGTGTGTGTGTGTGTGTGTGTGTGTGTGTGTGTGTGTGTGTGTGTGTGTGTGTGTGTGTGTGTGTGTGTGTGTGTGTGTGTGTGTGTTGGGGGGGGGCACGGCACGAGGAATGTGGTCATGTGAACAGAGCAAGCGGTCGCCAGGGAGGCGATAAAGAGTGAGCCAAGACAGCGAATGACTGAGTGAACAGTGACCTCTTAGGAGTAGATGTCACATGGTTAGTCAGTGAGTGACATTGTCATTAGTGGGATTGAGGTGTGGAAGCTCCATCTCACTCATTTGGGTATTTTAACATTCAGGCAACGTGTTTGACTTACAGCAGCCATGGAGTTGATGCGGTCAATGTAGTAGTCGGGCCAGCTGGTGGCCAGCTTGTTGGGGTCCTCTTGCTCCTGTGGGTGGACACAAAGACAGATGGAGTCACTTTAGAATCACTTGCATGTTGAAACCCACTGAAACGTACACATACACAAAGATCAAAAACGCCTGTTTATGTTCTTGCTCCTCTAGTGGATGACAATGTCAGCACGACTTTCAGTTCATTTATTCATCCTGTGTTAGTGTTTTCTTGTTATATTTACATCGTTTCATCAACGGAACTATGTAGCAAGCTAGATATGTAGCAAGATGAGGTCCACATTTGTAATCCGGTCTACCGCACTGCCAAGACACTGAAACCCCAAACTGCTTGTTCGCAACCCATGCTAAAATCTACAGAGTACCACCCATAGTCCTGTGTGTGCATGTTTGCAATGAAGACCAACAGCAGAGTGGGTAAGTTGAATGAGGGATTAATAAAGCACTTCTTGAGCGATACGGAGGGCTTTTCAGAGATCTACTGCGGATAATGAGTCCCAATGATTATGGAGATGCCTTAACGTTTCCTGGAGCACAAAACATCCAGCAAAACTGCTTTTCCCATCAAAAGTGCTCCTTGATCAAGACTCCTTCATGACAAGATATTAGGCCTGTCCCCGACTAAAGGAATTCCTAGTCACCCAACACTTGTACAATTTTGTAGACTAAGGGTTTTTGGTTTACTCCAAAGATTTGAGTTTCTCCACAAAAAAAATAAACAAAAAGCACCACTGTTAATCTTGTGATAGCAGAGATAAGCATTAAAGTTATTTAGGAATAAATAAATCAGCAACTACTTGATTAACCAAGCAACTAACTGGGGGCAGCCTACAAGACTAAAATGGATTGATTTTACATGAGATCTGCCATGAATATACATATATGCTCTTCAAAAGGTCACCCTAATGTTTTTGGTGACTGATTTTTTTCCACGAGAGGCACCTCCAGCATTTACAGAAAAAACACTGCCACTCTACAGACGATCAACCGTTCTTCATTTCAGAAAGCTTGTGACTTTTGCTCTCATGCTCTTGAAAATCCTTATACTCTCAACCTCAGGTGAGGTAGAGCTCAAGAGTAGTGAGATCAGTACCAGATCATCCGTGATGAACAAAGCAGGGCAGCTAGTAGGGCTTTGACTGCTGGTCTGGTTTCTACACCACACTCACTCCCCTAGTTTCATCCTTCCACTTTCTACCTTCGCTGCACACGTCCGCATCCACATGAGGACTAAATGGATCAGGCAGTCCAGCCCACAATAACCGGGTCACAACATCTCGGAGTGTTCACTTGCCTTAGCTTTTACTACATGGAGAATGAAAAAGAGAGAGAGAAAGAAGAACTGCCTTGAGGAACGAAGTGCACTCCACCATAGTTTTCAAATTGCTCTGTCTGAGATTAATTTGTCCTGGCCAATCCGAGGAAGCATGATGCCACGAGTAAACCCAAGGCACAGGGGAATAAAGAGACCATGTTCCTTGCTCACATCTGTTCTGGTTTAGCCCGGGCTTAGAGCTCTGGTGCATGATGGTTGTTGTTTTTGTTACTGTGTGCAGATCAGCTAGAGTTGGAAAGTCACAGGATGCCGCATTCACGCAAAATTGCATAGTTTGAAAAGATAAAAGAAGAATTATTTGCCACATTTAAATCTCAACCACTTTTACTTGCCTCTTTTTTTTGTGTGTAAAATGTGGTCTAACAGCAGGGCCATGACCATAGGCTGTGCAAACGAAGTAGATGTAATCATTGGTCTGTGGACTTTGGTTCTGAAGCCTTGAGTTTGGGCATTTTGGCCGTCGCCATCTTGGTTTTTGCAACCAGAAGTGATACGAGAGGGTGAAGCTAAGTGCAACAGAACCCTTGCGTTGTCTTGGGGTCAAAATGACCCATCAACACACATACATATACACGGGTCATGTCGACCCCAAGACAACACAAGGGTTGTTTAAGAAGACTAATAAGTGAGTTACAATAAACTTCCACAAAGTTAAAAACACACTGTGTAAGGGTTAAAGTTGTAATTCAAAACACTGATTACTCCCAGATCCGGACCACTCTGTGGTAACGACCTGACAATCACAGTAGTCCCGCCCTAAAGAATACACAGTTTTTTTGACTATTT
This sequence comes from Myoxocephalus aenaeus, assembly GCA_038501785.1. Lineage (NCBI taxonomy): Eukaryota > Metazoa > Chordata > Actinopteri > Perciformes > Cottidae > Myoxocephalus > Myoxocephalus aenaeus. The sequence goes on from JBAMJR010000042.1 coordinate 1,198,468, forward strand.
GACTCTAAATGGACCATAATTTACTAAATGAACATCATGCTGTATTGTGGAAGACTTGAAACTAGAGATTGTTTACAATGTTTACTGAGGGAATAAATCAAGAGAGAAGTAGAGTCATTTTCTCATAGACTTCTATAAAATCAGACTTCTCTTTGCAACCATAGGAGTCATTATTAAGTCACCATTAAGAGAGAATCCGAGCTTAAGGCTCTTCTGCATTGGCTTCACTTTTCCGAACTGGAAGTTGCTGCCAGGCCACGACTGACAGACACTCCTGACATTAGAGCGGTTCAGATCCCCTTCCTCCACAAAGCTACTAAAACCTGCTGCATCAAGCTGTAGGAGCAGATAGTGAGCTGGATATATCAACTCAATCACTCCAAGTCAGACCATAATGTGAAACAATACATCTCATGGCAGACGATCTGTTTAGAATGATAAACACATAAAAAGGCATCATAGTGATGATGCTCCACCAACAGATTATTTGTGTGTCTCAGCCATCAGGGCAAAGTAAGCTCTCTGACTGCTGACATAACAAGTGCAACAACTTCATTCACTACAACGCTGTTCATTTTGCAGCAGTGAGAGTTCATCAATCTCCTCTGTGTTCTAAAATATATGCCACCCAAATCCCTTCATTTCTAAAATGTGGCTTTAAAACTTGTATGGTGGTTCAACACAGTTGATTAAGTCAGACAACACCATTCATTTTCCTTGGACATGAATAAAACCCTCTTCTGGCCAGTATTAAGCTTCTGGCCATAACAAAATGAGCTGCAGAAACAGCAGCTCCACCACACAGCTAGTTCTGGGCCGGAGTATGCCGTTTTGGCCCCTGCCAGCATTTGGGCTCAAGCTAAAGAGCTAAAAACACCACGAGAGAAAACAAAAACAATAGAACTCACTGTACTACTCCAGCCTGTGTTTTCAAGCCGGCCTTCACTTCCACTATTCTGCTGGCGTGCTCGGGACGCGATGCCAGACAGATCCTGACGCTGAGATTAACAACTCAACCGCCTCTCTCAGGCCCTTCAGCCCAATTACAGCCGCCGACACGCCCTCAAAAACATGTCGAGTCCAGCGCAGCGTTTACTCTGGCAGCTTCACGAGCCCCGAGTAAAGTGCTGCAATTTTCCTCTCGTTTTGGGATGAATTAAAAAGCACGATTTCAACACGAGCTCGGTCATATCAGTCCGTACACTGCCTGAATATTTGCATTTTAATGGGATAAAAAAAAAGAGAAAAAAAAGGGGTGAAGCGATGTGAAGGCCTTTCTCTTGTGCTGCTTTCCTGATCAAACCATCTCGTGGAGTTAATCACAGATGATGACTGGTATTACCAATGGCGTGTAGAGAAGCCAGACTCCAATGAGTGGAGCCTGTTTCAAACACCTTTGATATGAATGTTGGTGGACACATTAGTGTGACTGAGAGCACTCGTACACATACACATACATACATATATACATTCGCTGAGTGCTCCTCTACTCGTGGCCCTCTATCCACACTCCAGTCGCGCGCTCCGGTGCAACAGTTTAAGGTCAACCCCGCCATTCTATTACAGCAATTACACACTTGCACTACGCCGTACATTCCTCACGTCTGGTGACGTTAAATATGATTTACAATCCAGGTTGCAGCAGGCAAAAAAAACAAAAAACAGAGGACAGGAATTCCCCAGCAGTGTATCGGGTATTATTTCTGCAAGGTGTTCCTTTTTGTTACAACCATCTGTTGAGGGATATATTGTTTCCCCCGAAGAGCCAAGTACTCGACTAAAGCCGGGGTTCAAGAATATTCCCCCACGCGTTTGACAGCCTGTTGCGTTCGCAGAGGCACCTGTTGAAAGAGCAGATGAAATTACATATTCCGGCTCCCCTGCAGTCAATGCAACAGGCCGTCTTGAAGATTTCAAACCTCCTTTATAAAGGTCCGACAGACGATGATGATTGAGCTCCAGGATTGTAAAGAAAGTCACGGTTTCAGAAAACTACTTCTGGACTTCTATTAAAACATATCTCTCGATTCTAAAAGACTAGCAAGAGCGTGGGAGGAGGTAAAGAGGAGTAATACCACGCCACAAGCTGCCCAACAAAAGATCTGACATATTCACTTTTATGTTTTCAAGTCTTTGAGGCTTTGGCAGCCAAGTGGAGACCAACTATTCTTCTGGGTCTCAAACGGGCCAGGATCTGTACACCGGCTCACAGTGACATGCGAACATGTTTCAGAGAGGTCTCCAGTTTCTGACAATTGGAGTGCACGTCGGGCGCCTCACCCTCCGTTTCCATGTGCTCAGAGAGGCCCTGGGGGACCACGGCTGTAAATGTCGGGGCTCATGAGCCGTCCGGAACCATGACGGCACCGGCAAGCTGCTCAAGTCTGAAGGGAATACTGTGCATTCAAAGACAACTTCATGAATAATGAAAAAGACTGCATTTAGAATGTCAGCACATATTGTATATGGCATGAAATAAAAGAAAGTCTGGGAAAATAAATTGCGCCACAAAGCTACAGATCGGTTGCAGATAATGACTTCTCTGGGATTTTGCTTTTTATCATCAGAAGCAAAAACCTGATATAAATGAATAAATACTCTCAGCACAGAGACTCCTTGGCAACCTCAAAGGCACATTTAATCATATATAGTCAGAAAACTACTACACTATTCACCTGGAGTGTCTTCAGAATTCAGTTGTCAGTATTTACTAAAAGATAAAAGATCGACAGCTGGAGCAGAGAGTATACTTTTGTGTGTATATATATATATATATATATATATATATATATATATATATATATATAAAAGCATATTTTTTTCTCTACTCTCCGCTCCAGCTGTCACCACAACATGTTCCCGTCCGGGCATCCAGGGGGATTGTCCGACATTCCAAGGAGCCAATCTCTCTGCGTGGAATATTTACCTACGGAAGCCGGGATATAAAGTCTCACCTCCAGAGGCAGGAAATGGACAGGATATTGAATTCTGGAAGATTATGTAACGCTCGCTCGCTCGCCTCTAACAGGTAGCTAACATTACACACGTTTTAGCACATGCTCGGGTAGAAGTATTCGCCTGGGGGGTCACGTTAGTCTACGTGATGGGGATGAGGGATGTGGGTGATAATTGAAGACATGAGCTGTGTGGGTGCGTGTGGCGAGGTTGAGTAACGGAGAGGAGGATAACATACGTCTGGATGCTTTCTGGACAGCCAGGCTGATATTATACAGACATCCTTTTTTTTTTTTTTTGGAGAAATTTAGGACTGTACATGATGCTCGTTTTCCTGTGTGTGTGTCAGTATTTTGACACTGATAAAGGGCCATATTGTATGAGCAGGAAGTGAGAACAGTGAGTCAGCACAGCACTACTAATGGGAGTCAGGAGACCCCGTTTGGTTCCCAGCACTGAATGATCATCAGGAGCTATTAGATGTTACATCGTATTCTCTACCTGGAGGCTGTTGGGTGTGAGTCAGGCGGGAAAAACACAACAATAAAAAAAACAAGTACACACAAACACACACATGCAACCCGTCCTCACTGCAATACACTCAAATAGAGATTACTCATGCCATCACTGATTCACTAAACATGTGTACAAGCCATGTCCTCTTTCTCACGCTTAACAAGAATGAAGTCCACTCTCTCACACACACACACACACACAAAAACAAACACACACACACCACCCGTGGCTGTGTCTGACTGGGTGGCTGCGATCAGCGGTGCAGATACTGTTAGCTTATGTAAAGCCCGAAGGCCTGGACAAGATGTTCGAGTTAGTCATGGCACACAGAGACCGTGTTTACGCTAATTCCCTGACATCCCTGCTGACCGATAGCGTCGCTAGCTCGACACTGAGCCGGACCAGCTAGTGCTTGATAAACAAAGAAAAACTATTTGAAGTTTGAGGTTGCAGCATTTAGATAATTAGTTCTGTATTGAATATCAATGTTAAAGGTCCATTAATCAATACATATTTTATTTATTTTTTACATTAAAAGCGACTCAGACAATTCTGTTTTTTTAGCTTCTTTTGCCTCATTGTTTTGGCTCAGCAGGAACCTTACATGTATGATTCTGTCCCACTTCTCCTCAACCCTGTTTTCGGTAGCAGCAGATGCTTTCAGAATCCAAGCCCTGACAAAAATACCCTGTACACAGACACAACTAGCAACTAGCTGGAGGAGAAAGTCTACAGCTAGCCAGCAAAATAACCAGGACTTCAGGAAGCGCTAACCAGTGCTAAGAGACTGGTTATTGGAATTCCATTCATCAGGTGGCCAAAACAAAGTAACTCCATTTGGACTATGATGTCTTGCTGTGTCTGCATAAGTAGCTCATTGTTAGCCATTACAACTTTTTTTATGGATACCGGGTTCCGTGTCCATCACCTCTGGGCTCTTCTGCCCCTAATGGTTAAACACAGTGTTGGGCAAGCTAACACTGAAAGTGTAGTGTGCTACGCCACCAGTTACACTATCCCCTCATACCGATCTGATACTTGAAGCTGTATGCCTCACTGTGTAGACGTGACTGGGATCATCCTTTTATCTGTAGGGCGACATCAGGCTTGACTTAAACATTCCTAACTTCGTAGAACAAAATGAATACATAGATTAAATCTACTGAATTGTTATTTATCATTGAACAAATTAATCGTACACCAGCAACTTGGTGAAACACTTTAAAATGAACAGAAATTAGAATTCAAGTGGAAACCTTTTTAATGCAGCAATACATTGATCAAAACTTAAACAGGAGTTCAAATTCCAGTATATTTGTATATATTATATAAACAAGTAAATTGAATATATCGACCCCATTAACGGCCTGATATCAGTATCTGTGCATCCCTAAATTCCAGCGTATGTGGCCAGAGGCCTACAATACGGCCCTCAGTATTAATTCCTCTGCATCCTCACCCTTTGCCATCTTCCCCATCAAGTAAACACAAACTGGCGTCTCTGTATTTCCTGCAGCAGAAAAGTCATGGGCATCGGTCCAAGGATTGGTATGTGATGTCACTGTCATACAGAAAGGGTTTCTGTTGGCTACAAAGACACGCCCGCGTTACTCTCAGCTTCAGAGGTGCTTGGGAAAATGTAAATAAAATGTAGATAAAATAAAAGAGCAAAGCTACTGAAAGACTATTTGATTCATAAAACAGCAATGCCACTAAAAACCTACTGAGGAATGTAGTTAAACTGGTAGAGCCGCTCCCAAGATGCAGGGAACCCTTATGGGGTCAAACCAACCCATCTTTGGTAGTTCTCCTGAAAACTATCTGAAATTTAACCGCTTATGAATTAAGAGGGGTTTTATTAGCTCTTCGGTTGATGTGAAAGCATAAAAATCATTAGATCTGTAATAAGTGGTTCTCTCTGGACAGCGAGGAAGTGGTGCTGGCGAAGCTGAAGTGGTCTGCGGTAAATGCGTTTGTGTTGCAGGTGAACAGAGTTAGCTTGTCCCATTTGTCACGGCCTCCGTGGCTCCCTCCAAAATGTTATCTAACCACAACAACTGGAGGAAACAAGGGAACCAGTGTTAGCTGCCGACGGGAACGGCTGAGGGACGCGCTGCTGTCCTCTGCTCTCCATTCAAAATCACTGTCATGCTGTAATTCTCAGGAACACTGGGCACTTCTGAGAGCGTGTGTGTGTGTAATATCTGAACGACCTGCGTCTTTTCCTACGTGTACGCATGTTCAAGTCCGCGTGGGCGCGTGCTCGTGAGGACAGTATTCACTCGCAGACACGCAGGTTATTTTCCGATGCCGCGCGCCAGTTCGTTCTCCATTACGCCGCCCCTGTGCATGAATGAGGGGTTTTGTTTGCTTTTTCCTCCAGCCTTCCGCTGTGCACTGGCAGACCAGGGTTTTGCTCTCCGTTTCCTGGCCGGGACACGCGGCTGGGTTTTTTCACCGTAACCTCGCGGAGGAAATGATTTCTGACTGGGAGAGATGGGGCGGGAACGACCAACGAATGTATCCTACCTCTGAACCCGGCTCAGGCGCGCACTGCAAACCACTTTGGTTCCAACATGCCCCGGCTGGTGCCAAAGTTTGGTTTCCACTGCCCTCTAACTACAGCACAAAGAGTCCTCGTAAACGTCTGTGGTCGCTCCAGTGAGATATTGAATAACTGATATTGGAGTATTACTGAACGTGCACCTTTCATGTGGGTTCACGTGTTCAAAATGCACATTCTGCCAACCATTCAATCCCCTTTTAACGCAATATATTCAAAAGGGAACAGCACACTGTGTGGGTTATCATAATGTATTAGAAAGAAAGATTACATCCTCCTTGTGTATTATTTTTGACCCGTGTTGCATTTCACTGTAAACTGGTGCTCCAGCTTCCATCCTCGCCTTGACATCCCTCTAAACACACCGCACTTCCACTGCTCTCCTGGTTCCTCGCAACTCAATACCGACCTGAACACAAAGTACAAACTTGTGCAGGTGCACGCGCACACACACACACACACACACACACACACGCACACACGCACACACGCACACACGCATGCATTAATAAAAAAAGGGTTGTCAGGTTGTCCATCACATCTGCTGAGCTGTGCCTGCATACCATGGAGAGAGAAAGGAGGGGTCCCATCCTCGCCCTGCTCCCAAAACAAAACCCCTGCTGCCAAAAAACTAATTAGCAAAGAGACACGGGGGGGGGGGGGGGTTATGACTATTTACTCAGTTTGCTATTGAGCGAGAGAGGAGGGGCTGCTGGATATTTGACGGCAAAGCGAGACCAGAGAGACTCGCTGAAGGGAATGGAGAGAGCGAGAGATGTTGAAGGGGAAAGGGGTGAAAGAGAGGGCTGACCAGAATGTTCTAGTGCTCCCCTGGTATGTTGACAATTCTGAAACAGAACATTGCTCGCTCCCACGTGGGGGGAGATTTGGAGATAGAGGGGCTAGAGGGGTGCATTCGTGTAAACGGAGTAGTTTGCACGTACCATATTGCCCGGATGGAAAACATCGTGACATGTGGGCACATGTTTACAAAATGAGGAGCTGGAAAGGGGGGCTGAACTGAATCAAAATGGGTTCATCCCCTCAAGAGCATTCGGTACTGACAGTTGAGCTCTAAACTGTGGGCTCAGGCAGCCTGTCAACTGAGGGTCAGCCAGAGACCAGAGCTGGAAGACGGCAGGGGCCCACTCACCTTCTTCTTGCTGCAGTAGATCTGCCATTTCTTCTCATCGGGCAGCGCGAACATGGCCTCCCGGTTCTTGTCCGTCAGGTCCAGTTCATCCTGCAACAACAGGGGGAGGCTGTTTTATACACACACACACACAGCAGTCTTTTTTTTTTAAAACCTTCGCACAAACCATTTCAATTGGATTAGAACAAATGTATGCACAGCAGATTAATAAATAAATTGCAGGGATTATAGCTACGAAGAGGAGCTTTCATTCCCTTTGGAAAACCTCTCATTTTACATGAGGCTCTGACAGTCTGCCCCGTGCAGTCCTGGTTCTCCTGTGACTCCCTTCCCTCCAGTAAGCCCCGACAATACGACCCGGGCCCCCAGCTGCGTGGTGTAGGTGTTGGCGCCCGGCGGTGCGGCGAGGCGAAGCTGCCGCACCGGAGCTCTCCACCTCCACCATGATTTCATCTCATTTCTGCCCCGGGGCACAGATTACAAGCATTAAGAAAGGCTACATAGAAAAAGCCAATCTTCTCGTAGACTTACGGAGGTCACGTCGAGGGATCAGTGTTGAATTGAGACGGTTTCAGAACCGGTTAAAAGTAACTTTCATAAAAAATCCTTCCAAATGAACATCGTGGTCAATCACCATTTCAAGTAATTAACATGAATATGATCGCCCCCTTCCCGCAGGACTCACTCTCACGATCCCTGTTGCTCTGTGATCCCTGTGACGAGCACAGAGCAAGACTGGAGGCGTTGAGTTTACACAGGGACACTTGATTGTCCAACCGTCCCACTGCCTGACCCGAGAGGCGGACTCCACAGAGGGGTGTTTTAATATTCACCCTGCTGCTCTGCTCAATTCTTCAGCTCTGTACAAGGAGCCTCCCGCACCTTTTGAAATGCATATGAGGCCAGGAAATGAGTCTCTGTGTGCCAGCCGGGGAGGAAAAGCAAAGTCTTGAAAAATAAAAAAGCGGATGGATACATTTGGGATGGAGGGGAGGAGGAGAGGGATGGAGGAAGGTGACAGAAAGAGAGAAAGGGGAAAAAGGGGGCTATTTGGTTCTGGAAATGGATAAGCACAAAAAAATAGGGGAGAGGATGAGACGCTGTATAGCGCAAGGGCTTTGTCCTCAAGCTCAAACTAATCTCATCATAATGGTTTTGCTACCATGACGTCAGCCAGAAATGCCGGGGCCCCCGGGCCCCCCGAAGAGAAGATGGCTACCAGTGCCAGAGGTGGGGCCCCCTTAAAGCCAGCCAGTAGATTTAACAGAGTTTGTTTTCATCCATTTAGCTGGACTGGGGTAGGCTGAGGTGGCCCGCATTCCAAGTATCCGACACTATGAAGGGTGACATCATCTCTCGCCCAGTCCTTTCAGTGGGATAACCAGCAGCAGCATTATTGTGGCAAAAAGAGGGGGAGATCTGAAGGGTGTGAACTTCAAGGGGGTCTATTGCCGATTGAAAACACAAAGAAGCTTTAGAATCTTTGGTCAAACCCTTTTTCATCTCGCCAGCGGGAATTCAACGATGTATTGTGACTCACACCCGGAGTCCGTCGTCCAGGGCCTGCATTACCTGCTACGATAAACGCACGGTGCAGAAAACTAGCCGTCATGTGGCGGCTCAGCATCTAACGACTCCCTCTCCCCATCCTCGGGCTTAGAAACGAAAAGGCAGAGAAGGCCGTCTCTGGCAGTTCGCCTGGTCGCCGGGTCGAAGACCTGCCTGTCCAAGCTGCTGCTGTTGGGAGGAGCTGAGACTGGAAGCTGGTGGGGGAAATCAGTGAGAACGAGACCTCCTTGGATTTTAACCAGATGGGAGCTGAGCCCAGCAACTGATCTCCCTGCTCTCTCCATCTACTCCTCAGGCCTCTCAGATCGTCACCTCCCCCCCACCCCCCATAGCTGGTACTGTTCGTTGGTTCTTTTTCAAGAATTATATTTAGAAATAGATATACGATTACATAAGATTTAGATGTAGGAATAGGATAATGGCCAAGTCAAGTATGGCAGCAAGAACCGGAAAACAGGAAAGGAGTGGCAGGGTGGGCTAATGTATTGTATCAAAATTAGAACTGCATGTTTTATTTAGTTCCTGCCAGGCAGAAGCGGCACCGGTCTGCATTTGAACCGGAGGAACGGAGCGATGGAGTTGAGGAGAAGAAGGATGAGGACATCGGGTGGGTGGAGGAATGGTCATGTCATGCCAACAAGAGGACCTTTCGTTCCAGTTCTGCAATCTTTCACCATTTATTTTTCCACTCCCACCGCCCAGAACGCCTTCTCCACTTGCTCCGACACTACATCACACGGCCTTCTCCCCGAGGCCCAGGCATTGTAACACCCCTAAAAAACAGCCGGGCCGTCTCTCAATCCTCCAGAACAAAACCGAACCGCTCGGCCGAGTGAAACCTTTGGTGTGCCCCCGTCTTCCTTCGCCAGCACGTTCCAGTTGGGAATTCACATAAACCAAAACTAATATTGTAACACCTGCTGCCCGAGAGGGGAAGTTATGCATACCTCAGGCTTCTCAACCTCTTTCATATTTCCTCCACAGCTGCCTGTTGAATAATGTTACAAACCCTCAAAAAAAGGTGTCGCGGTTTTGAGCTCTGACTGCCATGTCCGCTGCAGACCGACTGACCCTGTCATTCAAAATATCTGTTGATTTTGGAAGAAATAGCAACAAGTCTGAAGCTAATGTAGCATGCTGTCTCAACTATAGACTGTCGAGAAGAAGGTTAACCTAGTCGCCGTCACCAATCAGTTTGTGGACTTCACTTTTGAAGCCCCGAGTTCGGCACAACCAAACGCTGAAGAAGACATTTGTAGGCAATGAGAATGTTACAATAAACTTTCATGAAATGGCAGGGACCTCGGGTAATTTTCTCACAGACTTCTTCTCACAACCAGAGGAGTCGCCCACTGCTGGCCAGCAGAAAGAATGCATGTGTAAGGCACCTCTGCATTGTCTTCAGTTTTGACACTTCTTTGAGGTGTTGTTACGGAGAGCCAGGCTAGCTGTTTACCCTCACCTCCAGTCTCTATGCTAAGCTAGGCTAAACACTGCCAGACACCCGCCAACTCACTATTGAAGTGAGTGCGTTTCCAAACATGCTTTGCAAGCCTTCTGAATGCCAACCTTTCAGAGCAGGCACCACTCAGAGATCTTAGAGGTGAAGATGAGCATACTTATGCAACAAATACATGATGTACTCCAAAACCCCCCCAGGGATTATGATGAGGACGATGATGATGATGTTTGTATCTTAGCACATTTTCCACCAGTCAAGGCTTATGTATATAAATGAATTTGTATGACGTAACACAAGTCTAATGATACAACATGTCTGTGGGAGATTTACAGCACTTATCTACACCATATGGAAACAGTGTGGAGAAAGAGAAAGGGCTGAGGCGCAATGACTCATGGGAGTAAAATCAGAGCGGAGGAACCTAAATACCTGCTTCTGTTGTTTACTATTATACGTCTACTTCAAGCGCTCTGAGACAGAGATGAACTGCAGGAGGGGAGGCGCAAAAGTGTAAGTGTGTGCATTTGACATAAATATGGAAGCGAGGACAACTAATACCGAAATTCAAGAGAAACTAAATATACAAGAGGAAAGAGGGGTCAGCGAGTGAAAAGGTGTGAGTGACTGGCTATCCTTTAAAGGAGTGGGAGTGTCCGAGTGACAACTGACTGGGAATGTGTGATGCTCCACCTAAATGGGAAATGCGTGTGGTCCAAAGAATGACATCCTTTTCACACACATGTGTGTCTGTGAAGTGACATTTCACACAAGTATATATATATATATATATATATATATATATATATATATATATATATATATATATATATACACACACACACACTCTGCAGCAGTCTCTGGGCGAGACAGGAAGGCAGAGGAAAGACATGCAAGATGGCAGGAAGTCATATGAGGCCTCCAGGGAACCCACAGGAAGCTGTAGCTGCCATTATTGACCCAAACGAGTTTCAGTAAGTGTGTGTGTGTGTGTGTGTGTGTGTGTGTGTGTGTGTGTGTGTGTGTGTGTGTGTGTGTGTGTGTGTGAGAGAGACCAGGCCCAACCTCACAAGTCTAAGACTGAATCATCATAAAAGGTCAAAGACCAAATTCTTACTCCTCTAAATTATACTCGCTCTCTGTCCCATAGCAAATCCACACACACACACACAACTTTGCAGCATTCAGATGAGTCACAGAAGCCTCTCTTTGAAGAGTCAGTCACTGCTGCCTCTCCCTTCGTCCAAACAAGGCTTGACCACTTCAATGATAAGGCCGGCTGAGGGCAGTGAGAGCTGGCTTCACAGCAGAGGTAAGAGGAGAACATTAGAAATGGGGAAGCCGGTTGGACGGGGAGGGAGGGAAACGGAAGGGAAAGATGGTGCATCCCAGGGCGTAAGCTGTGGAGGAAACTCGCTCGCCACAGCTCGCAGGGTGGAGAACATTTCCATTCCCCATTTCTTTTGATTGGCGTCCGGCTCGAAAGTCACACCGGGGCAAACATTAGGAGAGGATTTTATGTTTGACGGAGGCTGGTTTGGACTGCGTTTTGGGAGTGGACGCTATTAAGAGGTTGTGGCACGCAGATGCAGCGGCCGGCGCTGCACAGCTGGACCGCTGCCCGGAGTGGTTGGATTAAAACAGTCCCAAATTACGAGACGGAGAAAAAAAGAATGAGGCTCCCACACAGGGAACACATTTGCGGATAGAAAAAGAGAACACACACTAATCTGACGTCTGCCAGCTGTGTGCTTGCCAGATGTTGGCCTCGGAGACCTGATTCCGTTGCACCAGTTTAGCGAGATACTGTACATTATATCCTCGCTCATCTCAACACACAGACGGGTGAAAGACAGGCGTATTCCTTTTTAAGAATCGCAGACGCAATTTGAGGCATCCGTTTGCAACCTCTATACAAAAAGTAAAAAAATGCTGATGCACTACCCCGAGTGCCCCTAATCTGTTGTATTTTTTAAATCACCATTTACTTGTCCAGGGTTCATACACATTCTGACCAATGAATTTCATGACTTTAAACAAAATGTCCATGACCAAACATTTTGTGAAATCTGGGTGGAAACATGAAAAAGTGAGTAAATGTAGTATTTAAACTAACAATGAGAATACAAAGCATACAGTAAACCTTAAATGACTCAAATGAATGAGACAATAGTTTGATTAAAAGAATAAACATTTATATAGATGCCTGTATGTATGCCTGCTTATATTTTGAGCGTCTTTCTTTTAAAAGCATATTAATTATTTCAAACTCAGCGTAAATGAACGTCATGAACACATGAATACAACACATTTACATGACTTTTACTAAACTTTGGGGATTTTATTTATTTCAAGGACTTTTCCAGGTCTGGAAATAACCATTTTAAAATTCCATGACTTTTCAAGGTTTTCCATGACCGTAAGAACCCTCTCTTGTCTTTTTTTTTAAACAGTTCAGTAGCGCAGTTGCATTCAAGGCCCTTGCGAAGGCGTCGACACGTTGCGACCATATGCCCGACCGCTCAATGGGAAACAATGGCAGTGCGTTTGTTGGCGTCAGCTGAAACTTGTAAACGCACGTCTAACAAACATGTTCCCAAACAACCTTGCACACTTTCTTCTTCTTGAAGAAGAAAGTGTCACCAGTGTGACATGTGTCCAACATCCTCAATTGCCTAAGTATGCGATGTGGTGGTGATATGTTATGGCCTTGATGAAGCAAAAATAAAGCCATCACTCTTCTTGAAGCGCTGCCAAACTTCACACATGGCCTATATATCAACTATGCATGCAAGCCCTGAAACGCTGGTGGAAACAAACCGTTTAAAACGCAATCAGCCACCACCGCACATACACAGAAAACATACCCGGAACGGCGGCACACGTTTGCTATCAAGACATTCTGCAGCCAGCTGCAAATGTGCAGTTTAATTGATGCGATCCATTAGCGCGTCTGATGTGGCCTTTGCTTGCCGCGTCCAAATCAGTGGCGATTGCTTCCAGGCTTGCAACGGGTTGTCGAGTTCAGTTGTTGGCACAGGAGGCTTTCCTACGGTTTCATGGCGGACTTGGAAGCGGACTTGGTCAGAACTTCCTGCAGGATGAGTTGTTGCACATTTGGCGGAGGAGAGGGAGTGTTTACACAAGGGACCCAAAGATGGATCCCACACATGCTTATTCTGCAATATTAGTTTGGTTGGGTACACACCAAGGACAATAAGTCATCTCTTTTGCTACATCACTCATTCCGCGCTCATGCATCTTTCACGAAGACGTCAGTAGAGGTTGCTCAGAGGTTGTACATTTGAGAAGGTGAGGACAAGCGTTGTTTTGGGATACCAGAATTTCCTGGCGCGGTTTAACATCACGACCACACAATCGTGGCACAGTGGACGAGTTAAGCATTTTTCGAAAAGTCTTCTCGCCCGCTGACGCTGTCATCTGAGTGTGCACCGTGCAGTCTCTGGTGGAGGCGATGTACTCCTCCGTTTGGCCCAGATCTGTCGATCCCACTCCAGAGGCTCCATCGAGTCTCACTCTCCTCCTCAGGAAAGGCTTTCATAACAATGATCCCGTCTCCTGTTGCCATGGAAACGCACTGTCGTGTTATTCTCTATTTTTCTTTACACGGCTCCTCGCCACATTTGGCTTCTTTCCATCAGCACTGTGTCCAGACAGAGTGACTGCTCCAGGTTCTGGTCGTGCTGATTTCTGGACCACTGGTCTAATGTATCAGATCCTTCCTCAAAAGAAGAGCACAGGAAGTGATTTAAAGAGTGGATAGATTGCTGTAACACACACACACCTAGAGTTGGACTTTTATCTGTGAGTCCTACATGCGATGCTGACAGGAGGAACCAGAGCCTCACACAGACACGACCCCAGAGACCAACCGTCTGAGTGACACCACAGGTGTGGCCATCCAACGAGCATCTGATGAAGAATCGATCCACAACATGTGGAAGGGCCCAGATCCAATGACACAATGCCAAATCCGGTTTCTCTCCTGGGTCGAAAAACACAAAACTGCAATTCAGGAAGTTTTAAAATGGCAGATGGACCCGTCTGCTTCTGGCTGCTTCTCCAGCGTCATCGCATGCCCAGACGCTGACCCTCAAGATACGTTGTGGGTCATTCAGTCCTCTGAACCGCGAGGGCTGCTGTGATTTGGCTCAGCACTCCCATGTGAAAGCAAAGCTTTCATCTTATCTCCAAGCAACACACGTCTCTGTTCACTTTTCCGAAACCTTTCTCCATGGAGGCATTTTTTTTCAGACCACGTAGGGGCACCAAGTTTGTAAAATGACAACCTGCTGATTCACCAGAAGTAAGCTTCAATTACAGCACAGCTGGAAGGGCACACAAACAGGATTGAGGGGATCAACGTCTTGATTGCAACAATCCTAACTTTACATTTTCTCTAATCAAGCCAATAAATACACTGCGGCTACTGAGGTTTAATGGCATTCCCAGGGATTAGAATGGAGCCGAGACAGCACATTCAGGATCAAGCCGGGTCAATTAGCAGGAAAAACGGGGAAAGGATCCCCAGTGGAAAAACATCTGCCTTGATAATAGCGAATCGTTTCCTATCCCAAATGGAATTTCACTTTATCTCCTGAATTGATTATGACAGTTGGAGGAGTGCTATATCGTGCAGACGCTGAAGCTGAGCAGAGGCAGAGGAAGAGGCTGTAGCCGTGCTGCTGAACACGTCGGCGAGAGAGGGAGAAGGAAACGGAGGAAGAAGGAAATCAGAGGTCGAGGGAGCACAGCGGAGGCGCTGAGATGGACCCAAACAGAAAAGCCCTGTTCTTCCAGCTCGCATGGCAGCTGAAAACCACAGCCGACTTCTCCATTCTGACAGCTGTGGCCTGATCGCTCCCCGCACCATGGGTACATGCCAGTCTGGCACCAGTACAGAGGCACCAGCAACCTCTGCCAACAAGTGTGATCTGTGCACGAGATGGGAACTGTCGCACGAGGGCGGGCTGCTGTGTAGTGGAAAGGATGAGTTTGTGAGTTTGTGGAATGGGGTTGGGGCGGCGGGGTCTCATCCAACCATCAAGACGCACTCCACAAGACCCGAGCCCTTCCAATTGCCGTCTCCTAATCCTGTTTGGTCAGGATCATGAACAACACGCAAGGGAAGGGGAGAGAAGTGGACAGCTCGGCAGTAGGAAAAAGAGCATTCCAGGATTTACATTGTTTTTTTTAGCTAACTTCATCTACTTTACTTGTGTTTTCACTCTAATGAGCAGCATTTCTTCATGGTGACTCATTTTGGCACAGCATCACAATAAAGTTCAACATGCTCATTAAACAGACTCAGTGGATGGCTCCAGGTAGATATGACATTATCCAGCTACTCGCTCTACACTACCCACAAAGAGTGCTGCTATAGCTTCTTATCCTACAGGAAGCATTATGGGACATATCCTGAGTATACTGTTAAAAATAAATCCACAGCAACTGCTAACCAGCAGGCTGTTAGTTCACATGTAAGACATACTCATTTATTATGTAGCCCATGACACCACTTGGGTCGTGTTGCAGTCGGATTCAGTCGTTCACTGAGAGTGACTCTGCTCTGCTATTGAACCCACTGAAGGGATGCTGAATCTAAGGGGCGTCCTCACACCTATAGGTTGTTTGTTCTGGTCCAGGTCAGGGACCAGTTTGTCATGAGCAGCTGGCTACGAGAGCTGGTTTAATCCAAAGAAGGAACAATGCTTCCTCCAGTTGGGTCGAATGGAGGTTGAATCACCACAAATGAGTAGTACCAAACCCAACCGGAGTTAATTTATAACTCTGGTGCCAAAACAACCAGACCGAGACCTTGTTGAAGAGGTAGTCCTGGTCCAATTGTTTCGGTCCACACCCGAGTGAGATTGCTATGTTTACAACTGGCCAACAGAACACCAGCAAGTGGGGTAAACCCTGTAAGGTTCAATTAAACCGAACTAAACAAAGCAGTGTGTAACACATGAACTTACCACCAGTCCAAGTGGTCTATAAATAAGACTTCAGCCTAAATCTAGGCCCCCCTGGTTAAATCTGTCAGGGGAAAGCATTTTCTAATAATCCATTCATCTACCCCGCTCCATCTTTACTCACCACCAGTTCGGAGAAACGAGCATGCAGCTCCTCGGCGGGCGGCATGGGGGCACTGAACTCCAGCAGCTGCAGGGGCACGCTGTCCTTTAGGTTGATCTCCGGAGGCTCGCTGCTGCCAAAGCAGCACAGGAAGCCCAGGCCCGGCCGCGTCCTCTTCCTGGGCGGCATGGCGGCTGTGGTGACAGGTAGCAGTGATGGTCCCCGGGAACCAGGGGAGGTAGAGGAAGGGGCCAAGGGGCAGGGAGGGGGAGTGGAGAGGAGGATGAGGACGCTATCTAGGGGGCATGATCTAGAAGAGAGAGGAGAGAGGGAAAAGGTTACAGAGACGTTAACAATGCAAGCTGTCATAAAGAAGTATTCTCAATGACATGCAATGCATTTGGACAAGCGTGTTAAATGTCATAATGCATGACATTTCCACTTGTACGGTCAATAATTGATCTGATTTTCAGTCACAAAGTAGCACGACAGAGACTGTACTCAGTTCATGAAGGCCTCGCACTGGGGCACACACACACACACACACACACACACACACACAGGTCAATGCTTCTCTTGACAGAAATGGCTTGCAGGGCACAGGAAGTGAAGCAATTTATGTTTCCAGCAGCCGCAGTTTGTTTGGAACAAACACAGGAAGATGCATGAGCAGCAAGTCTCCACAGCTCAACAAAGGGGGGGAAAAAATGCCACCTTAAGAAATGTATCAACTCCATGCTTTGATTTTCTCATGACATCACAATGCTGGAAATACAGACCGAGTAGGAAGTGATCACTGGAAAGCCAACCATTGATTTCACCTATTCTCTTTTTCCAAATCATCTTTATTCCCTCGACTATGTCCGTGTGAACCTGTGACAGGGCCGGGACGCGAGCGAGGGCCCGGAGGCAGCAGGGGCCCGCCATCATATCCTCATCTTGACATCGGTTGCTCTTATGCCCGGACAAAGAGACCTATTGTCCGTGTGCTACAATGGTGCCTTTCGCAGCGTGTGTGCTGTTTGTGCGGCTTCGCACCGAGAGCTGCCCCAGCAGTGCCCTCACGCCTTCAATGGAGCGGACACTGTGTGCGTGTCTGTGTGTGTAGACGGTAGCGGATGACAACCACTACAACAACCACTACAACAACAACAGGAGCAGAGCACCGAGACACCCGGGAGGATTTCCTCAATGCTACGAAAAGGATATGGGTGGTCTTCTCACTGTATGAATAACACACTCGCTACACCATATTACGTCCCATCAACCACAATGTGAGCACACACCCACAGAGTTGCACAGTTGCCAAAGCCCAAGTTCTTTATGCGGCAGTTTACTGCATTTGTGAATGAATGGACCTCAAGTCTGTTATGCAAATACCACTGTCATGCAAATCCAGCAGAAAGGGTTGACCGAGAAATCCATTTTGGAGCTATTTATGTGAAATACAATCCAAGAGCACGGAACCAAGAGCGACTGAAGCAGATATTTAAAACAGGAAAATGCATCCATTCCCTTTCCAAATGTTATGTTTTTATTGATTTTTGTACATAACCAAACAAGCATTTAGTAACGGCTGGAGCTCTGCAGCCGTCTGTTTAATACGGCAGTGAAAGTTTATGACTTCTGTTTCCACGAGAAGCCACAATCTACTACATCTCGATCGACCATGACTCTCCTCCCTCTCCCTCACACATTCGTTCAGCGTAGGAGTTCTCACTGCACGGTGTAAAAATAGCCTGATGGTAAATTCTTTATGAATGCGCTGGGCCCTCGACAGGAGCTTAAAGGAGAAAAAATAATAACACCACGTTTCCATTTTGCCCCTTCGTCGTTTGCTCACTTTCTTTTTCCGCCTCGTTGAGTCCGCCATCTCTCTCGAGGCAGCAGGGCGTTGCACGGCTACGAATGAAAACTGGAGGCTATTTTAAATGAAAAGCAACCAAAGTTTCTCTTTGGCTTGTTCCAACATGGAAATGCAAGTACTGCATCTTAAATTATTCTGTGTAATCACCTTGAAATGTGTTTCATAGTCATTGCATCAGTGTGTCAATTATAGCACGCTAGGCATCTTGTAAATGTGTGCGAGGGGCATTTGATACTGCACCAGCGTGTGTTGTGAGACCGAGGTGACAATCCCTGAACGCCCCCCCCTCAAAACAAAATTAAATCAGGGAGAGATTAATCTGCTCCAGGGCAAAACTGACCATAGGGTCCCTACTGATCCCCTGCCCTCCCAGTCCCTGTGCCCAGCTAGTAAGTCTTCAGTTGAAGAAATACTTGAAGAAAATGTAGCGTTAGCTAAAAGAGAAAGCTCTTTGTTGTTTCGCTGGCAAGGCTAACTTCTTTGTGAAGGCTAGCCAGCTAACGTTAGCTACATCGTTCCACTGAAATATCTACCGAGCAATCCAGCGCTAGCGCAAAAAGATTTGAACAAACTCTCCTTCAACATGGATATGGTTTATATTAGATAATATAGATACATAGCTAGCAGCTGGGGATGAGCATGAGAAACACGTACTCAAGGACTCAATTTGAACGGAAGTATTTGTTACAACGCATTTGACAAACTTTGACATAAATTTTTAGGCTAATCTCCAGAATCCAGTTTGTTCGCCCGCTTGCTTCCATGGCTGTGTGCATGATCACATGGGCCAAAACAAAACCAGGTGTTTACGGACCTGAATGGAAATTGCACAGGTTTGAACATTATGGTTGTAGCATTGGTGCCAGTATTTATATTTTTCCTTAATCTTTGATGGTATATCAAGGTCAATTTATGATTTAATGAAGTCCATTACTTATTGTTCCTTTAAAACAATACTCACGAGCCCAAACATTTTTTGTTCGCTGTCATTCCTGTGAAGAGACCGCCGTTGCACACGAATGAAAGAGACTGCAGACAAAATCCAGTCCTTGTTGCAGCTAAAGCCAACATTAAACTTCAGCAGTCAGAGTAGGAAAAATGAAGACAATATCATGTAACAATGAAGTCCTTTTCATACAAAAATTCACTCTTTGCAACTAAAACAACTGTAACTTTGAACATTCCTGATTCACTTGGCTAACTCAGACTGCTGAACCCCTCATATTACCTTTGGCTGGACATAGGAATGCATCTCTGCTCAGCACAGGGACTGTAAATCCTGTTTCCAGCTCGTACATGGAATCAGTTTAGGAAGGCCAGTGTGGACATGAGGGACCACTTCAGTGACCAGAAATGCACATGAGCAATGAGAGTAAATTGGACCAAACAATTTAGCACTTTGTGAGACATACATATTTCCAGGGAGGTTTGTTTTAGTGTTGACAGGTCCAACAACACTATGGATGGTTGTTTAGAATATGGTTCTTCCTATTGGCTATATCATTATGGAATATAACCGGTGCTGAGCTGCAACACTGTTGACAGTTTGCGCAGGCCCTTGAGGATCTGGGGCAGTTGTCCATTTTTGCCCATGGAAGCAGGCCTTGCCTACCAAAATAAGTCCCTGCCAGCCATCGTGAAATTGCATCAAAATCACAGTCTGAACATTCTGTGTAAACCGTCCTCTGACCGCTATCTGGTTCATCCCCCAACAGAGGAACAGTGCTCATAAATGTACTGTCACAAGATATTGTGCGCAATAAGTTGCAGAGACGCCCCGCTGACTTATATTAAACCAGATGTGGCTGAAGCGTGGCAGGCTGATCACAGATGAACATAAAGATGAGCATTCATTGGGTCAGTGGGGAAAAAGAAAAACGGTGATGATGAAAAAAAAAGCCTACTCCAAGATGGTAAATGATGGAGATTATTTCCCATGCATTTACACCTAAAAAAGCTCCTCCTACGACCGCTTTTCATCATTTGTATTACTTTAAGATAGGGTATGAGCTGCTGTCAAATCTTTACGGTGGTGATTTAGTGTCGCCGCTGTGGACAGCTGGCGGAGCCTAATGGGACAGAGGCCGCTCTCCGGGGGGGTTTAAAGCCATTCAGTGCAGAAACACACAACCTAAACCTGCTGTCCAGTCTCTGTGTGTGTGTGTGTGTGTGTGTGTGTGTGTGTGTGTGTGTGTGTGTGTGTGTGTGTGTGTGTGTGTGTGTGTGTGTGTGTGTGTGTGTGTGTGTTTTTTCTATCTTCACCCTCCCACACATGCGGCCAGTCCTCACTCAACACCAGTTCCGCTGGCCGTCTTCCAGCCCTCGCCCAGGGGAAATAGACCACGGAGTCCAAACACATGCACACACAGTGTACAGTACAGAAATACTGTGCGTACTGTAAATAAACCAAAAGGTAGGCCTTTGTCATCCTACGTATGGTGGAGTCACCACACAAACACAATCCAAATTGACCATGTCCACCACCATATGTGCCCTGAGAGCCCCTCTTATGGCCCAGCTTTTCATTCCATCCCCCCATGACTCGCTGTCACCTCCCATTACTCCTCTCTTTTCAGGGCGAAATGGAGTGACATTTCCCTTCATCAACCCCCCCTCTGACAGTAACATCTGTCATTTTTTCCCTTGCTGCTTTCTTGCGCGTTCTCCTGCCGTCCCTAATCCCAACGTATCCTACTCTCCTGTTCCTGAGTTTTTGCGCTAGTGCTCCCAACGCGATGACCGTGTGCTGCTTCTTCCCAAATTTGTGCCGTCTCAGAGAGCAAAATGCTACCCTGAAGAAGGACCGGGCGGGTGAATTAACTGTCGTTTCCATACTTGCACTTTTCTTTCCGTTGTTCCTTCTCTGGTCTCTTTCGTGTCAGCGAGCCGACTTCCGATGCTCACAACGTTAAATACAACTGCATACAAACTTCCTTACTACTCCCCCCACCACTGCTCATCACCGGGAAGCAGATGTGTGCACGGAAGAGGAAGCTGTCACAGAGAGTGAAAGCCTGTGGTTCTCTGCGGGCTGGTGCTAATTAAAAACCATCCATGTGTGTGTGTGTCAGTGCGGGAGTGGTCGGAAGAGGCGCGCAAAGATTAGTGACAATTTTGGTGCGCGCCTGCAGAAAAGCATACTCCGAAGACGCCCCGAAGCAGAGAGGAGAGGCTGCTGGCTGTTTGAAGAGTCTGGAGAGCGGCGGAGCGGAGAGAGGGAGACAGAGAGATGAAGGAGGTGAGGGAGGGAAGCAGGGATAAAGGGAGATACTGCTGCCACTTCTCATTCAGCGCACTACCCCATCGCCTCATCCCCAGCGCCGGGAAGTAGGTCAGGAGGAGAGTGAGGAGGGACGGGCTGCTGCTGTTGCTGGTATGCGATTGTGTTTGGCGAGACACAGAATAGGTGTATATCTCATATTTAGTAACTAATGAAACAAATCCAGCTCCTGTTGATTCCATCCCTCCTTGGACCCAATTCCAAAGAGCTGCATCATTCTCCCAGTCTCCTCACTGCAGCTCCAGCAGCAGGGCTTCTGCATCACGCTCCCCGTCACCCTCCTGCCTTCTCTTCCCGCCTCACACTCCAGTACTTCCAACTGACTTTGCAATACATGGACGGATGAATGGATCCCGATCGAGCTCTCTACATCCAACTAATGCCAAGCAGATACAGAGAGGCAAAGAAAAGAGGGCAAGTGTGATGTGGCAGGAAATACAAGAAGCAGCAATAAACCGGTTTGAAACAAATAACAAGTAGAATAGGCGAAGAACGGCACGGCCAAGAAAGAGCTGGATTATTTTAAAGAGGCACTGAATAAAAGATCAGAAGGAAGCCTGTGGCACACTTTTCCATTCCTTCTTTTTTTTTCTCCCCTCGCACACACACATTGTTTCTGGGTCCCACAAATGAGGACCATTCCTCCCGGGGTGCTGGGCCTGGCGGAGGAGGGTTACGTAAGCACCCAGCACCAGAGATGGCGGAGCAGTGCCACGCTGGCACGGGCACGAACAAGACGCCAAAATGCAGGGCAGATTAAGGGATTGCCATTGTTCTGGCAAACTGTTGGCATGCAGCTGTCGAGAGGAGCGCACGTCTGACCGAGCCAACCCCCGCGTCGGATGTCATGGAAGCACCGGGCAACTAGAATCCCTCAGGTTCAGGCCCGGCTGATCTGGTGGCACCTATGAATGGAACCTATGGTTACTGCGGTACAGCGAGTTTACACAGCTTCTCTGTATGAAAGGAGCGCAATCCGATCTCAGAGAATTTATGGATTCACGTTGTTATAACAAAGAAAACGATTGTCCAACAATGTAACACAGAGTTCATGATCGACTGCCATTTCCCTCGTGCGAAAGCAGTTGGAAGCCTGCGAGAGGAAGGGCGGACTCCACATGCAACAACCAAAACTATTACATAAAGGCAATTCCACAATGTAAATCCGATGAATGGCTATTGTCAAAGAAATTCCAGAAATAAATAGGATCATAGGATGAGGTTTGATTAGAGATGTTCTACACACCGATCTAATATCAGGTTGCCAAAACTGCAGACGGGAGTAGCTGACGAGCAAACCACCTCACTTCTTTCTCATCTCTGTTGAGAGTTGCTCAGCAGTGATCAGGCAGGTGTGAGCGGAGAGTGTAACGTTAGCCAGAGTCAACTAAATGTCAACAATTTGGGAATATTGTAAAATAATTCAAATGAAATCGGTCAAACTAAATAGCAAAATGAAGTCCAATGGAATCCCTTCTCTGTATGCAACACACGTATGGGATCAGTACTCTGTATCGTCTGATATGCAAGTTCAGGTATCGGAATCGGTCAGGTAAAACCCTGGGTCTGAAACAAAGACAATTGTGAGGATTGGCACGCTAAAGAAATTATCCAACCATCAAACATCCCACCATTTCTGATAAACCACAATGTACGAGTACAAATTCCTACTTTCTCTCGAACCACAAAGGATTGCTGATGTCCTGATGGAGGACCCCAACATGGAGGGACACGTGTGAATACATGTGAACTCACACTGAAAAAGGTCTTCATGGGGTTGTGTTGGGACAGGTCTGTAGGCCCTTATATGTGAGGGCTGTCACGGCTGTGCATGTGGAAGTGAACCTCTTCACATTGATTAATTTGACATTAGCTAGTAGCTATTCAACCCAGCCATTGGACACATTGAGGCTCTGCCACTCTTTGGGTGCTGTTGCCCCAGACATGCCCTCCCCAACATGCCCTCCCCTCCCTTTCTACTGTCTGCCCAATGACTAATGGGCCTACCCAATTATATCCCCCTCCTCCCCCAATGCCACTGGCTGCAAGCCAAATCACCTGGGACACTGAAAACCCATTCTCCCATGAACCCCATTGGATCTGGGGGCCACCCACAGTCGCTGCATCAGGCCTCGGGGAAGCCATGTACACATCAAACATCTTAGCTTGCTGGGGTCAAAGTCTACACTGTAGTGCAACATACAGTACAGGCAGCCATTCCCACATACAGACGTATAAACACATTTTAGTTTGTTCTGTCTCACGCCAATCCAAGTCACTCCATCATTTACACGGGGTGGTCACTTCACAAGACGTGTGTAAAGTGATGAGATTGATCATGAAACAGCTGGTGTGACTAACAGACAAGATCCATCAGTGATCAAATGAACGTAAACACAACACGTGCACTGCACACTGTGTGCATCGCGACCTGCATTCCTGAGACGTGACATCACCCGTCTATCCCAGCACAGGTCTCCGCGGTTGGTAGCGAATTTCAGTCTCAACTGACAACTGACCAGAGCGGACCGAGGAGGTACTGCCGTTATGTCACGGTACATTTGCATGCAACGCATTCCTGCGCTGGTCCTGAAAGCTGAAAGCACACAGAAGGCCGGGCGCTTTCATAAGAGTCTGTACAGCGAGGGGCTTTCTCATGTGGACCTGGACAATGGGCCAGAGGATTTGGTTTGGACATCACTGCTGGGGCCTGACAGGGTAGACTAATGCAGGCTGCCGGATGCCTCCTTTGGCCTGAGCAACTTTCAATTTCCTCCCCGAGCTCTGGGGTCCGTGCGTATCTGATCTTCAAGGGGACAGCTATTTTTAGCCATGACAGCATGGTCTCTCTTTAGAACATTCTCGGGCCTCCCTGATTGGCACGGCAAACTAATTGAAGAGAATGATTTTTAGATGTGAAGTGCGGATTCTTTTCAATATAACTTCTGTCAGGATAATAATAATAATAAGAAGAACTAAATGTTTGCTTAAACTGTCACAATAACCACTATATAGACTTGTAGTACTATAAATGGACCTCGATCCTCGTTACATTATCAACATATTGTACAATATATTGACATGAGCCCAATAGTTTTTGCCATTACCAGACAAGGGATATGACCACAATTATGTTTTGCTGATGTTTGTTTACATAAGAAACTCACCAAAAATATTTATAGCTAAATAAACAGCAGAGTTTACAGCAGATGTTTTAACCAGTTTAAGACCTGGACATTGTGCAGACATGGCACATTTTATTTATCTATTGTTTTGGTTGTGTGGCATTATTTTATTTATGCTTTATTTATTTAGAATACATATAAAACAAAAAGGTACATCCAATTCCTCAATAAGAATTAAGAGGCTTTTGTAAAATTGTGTCATTGTATTGGGGTGCCACTATATTATCAGTATAGCTGATAGTATTATGTTTTTTCTGGTTTCCGTTTCCTTCCCTATAGTGACAGGCCTACTTTTAGTAACGCGTGAGCAATACGGTGAGGCAGTTACCGACACCAACATCACTGCTCCGGCTGCATCCACAGACACTCTCTAGGGATTCCAGGCAGCTTCTTACGAGGGCCGTCTGCCTCTCATGCCTACGTGCATCTTCCAGGAAAAGAGCCCTGAATCAGATGATCAGAACCCACCCTTCCTGCCCTTCACCCCCCCACAAACTCCTTTTAAAACTCCCTCATTCCTTTGCTTCACTTCCTTTCTGCCTTTCAATCAGATAATGGAGGCTGTCAGATGAGACAGCTGAAAACCTATGCAGCTGTTGGACTGGGAGCGCTGCCTCCAGACGGAGTCGCCGGGAAAACAACAATTTCAATTCAATTTATTTTGTATAGCCCAAAATCACAAATTTGCCTCGGAGGGCTTTACAATCTGTACACATTGACAATGGACTTCAAGCACACAGTTTCAAACTTGTCTCACTGTATATAACAAGCTTAGAACTAGAGCAGAACAATATCGAGGAGGTGTGGTTGAGCCCGTTCCATGGCGCTGTCACGCAGTGGAGCTTCATGAACAAGTCAAAAGTAGCTCCGTTCAAATTGACCGCAACCGCAATTATTATTAATTACTTTAATACCTCGTGGTTAATACTACTGCTTAAATATAGCCAGACTGTCTCCAGGGCAAATGCAATCGGAGTTGGACTGTGAGGCATTTTTCATTTTCTTTTGTTTACCAACAGATCTTGTCAGCCAGCCAATGTAAGGACAGTGTAATTATATGGAACTGCCCCAGGTTTGCAAAGCGGTCACCGATCGTGTACGTGAAGCACACAGATCAGCCCTCCGGGAAAAATGGCAATGGTTATTGAATGTTTTTCATATCTGTCTCCCGTCAATTGATGTCCCTTCACTGTGAACTGAACTGCTACAAACTGGTTATGCTAGACAAGCTGTCCATATTGTGTCGTCTCCAGCCGAGCACTTCATTTCATTTAAAAACAGCAAACTACCACCTATACGTGGCAGTCTTTCAACATCACATCATAAACTCTTTAAACGGTCAACTGCCAACATTTGAGAATTCTCTGAGGTCTTATTGGCTTCTAGCCTCATTCAAAACAAACACATAAGCACAGTTGGCTTAACGGGGCCACGAGGCACAGTAACCCACCTCACCCATAAAGAGGAAATGCCTCAGTGGTTTACACTGGAAAAATTTAAGGGGGAGATGTTTCCAATCCTCCGGGGATGTCATTAATAGCCATTTCATTAAGCTTGATTCATTTATTTAAAAATAAAATAAGGGGAGAAGAAGACATTTTCCCGATGTGAGGAGCAGACCATATGAAGTGCCATGGGGTTGTTACAACTGGGCCGCCAGATTGACTTTTTGCTTTGATCAAAACAGAACGGAGCAGCTCCATGCAGCGAGTTCCCAGCCAGTTGCAAGCAAATTATTAGAAATATGTTAAACCCCTATATAGAAGCCGCGGACCACAGACATGAGTTACACAAACAGAAATTGAAATCAGAACCCCGTGCAGAAGCAGACGGCTTAGAAGTTAACGACGAATCAAGCGGAGTTTGCAGACGCACATTTTTTGGGCGGCCCGACAGGGACAAGAAGCCCTTTCTTGTGAGACGTCCATCAAGGCTTCAGCTTGTGTACTGTATTCAGAAGGTCATCCACATGTTGCACAAGGAACGTCCACCAGTTGGTGTGTGGGACGCTTAACAACGCAGATGTTCTGTTGGCTCAGGAAGAAGGTCGTGTCGAGGGTGGGGGACCGGCCCACTGCTGACCCACTTCTCCTCTGGCCGCCGGGCACATCTCCGCGAGTCACATCTCTGCTCATCAAATAGACCGAATCGCTGGGATAACCACGCTATTAATACTGGGAATGAGAAGAAAGTCGGCCATGCCACATTCCACAGGCCCAAACATTCCCACATATTAACGGGCCACGGAATGAAATCCCATACTTGGCCTCTCTTTCCCTCGAACACCAAAGCGCTACCCTGCCGTGTCAAATTATTTGCTTACTTCATACGGGAGGAAGGCCAGAGTCGCGAGCTCCTAGTCCAACTCAATACGCGTTATCATACGTGTTGAAAGAAATGGCTCGAGTGCAAACTCAGAGGTAGTTCATCTCAAGAGGGACGAGATGCTGGACTTCCCAGAGACTCCATGTTCTTTAAAACACCCCAGAGGCCTTCCCCTTCCCATCAGTGCAGTGCACTTATCCAAACTACACAGATGCCTGAGAAGATCCAGCTCCTCTGGGTGCTGAAAGGGGTAACTTTTGAACATATCACGCAAAAACTCAAAGACTCACTGTTACGTTAATCACCAATTAGCAGGGCTGGGTCTCTGTAATCGATATCTTTATAAAAAGGTATCAACCAAAACAACCCAGTACCAAGTGGTACTGAAACTTCTCCAGTCAAACGACACCTTGAATCGCTCCCTCTTGGGCCCAGATCTTGAATAAAATGACACATTTGTGTGGTTTTGCATGCAGCCAATCAGCACAAACGTCCTTCTCAATAGTTGCACGTGCACCCAGGTTTGAGTAAATCCATCAATGGCACTGAATGGATTGGGTCAGTCCATATTGTGCATTGTTAAGCCATTAATCTTGTCTGGGTGAGAGGTCAACAGCTGCAGCATAGAGGACAGAGGGCTTCTGGGTAATGTATGGAATGCTCTTCTGGGACAGTTATAGCTACACATATATAGGGAGAGCCCTCCAAATTGACCAGCACTTTTTTCTTCTTTTTAAATAGCCTGCGGTAACACTACACTGAATTGAAGCACTGTAAAGAGGAGATATGCTTACACATCATAAGCCCCAGAAAGTGTGTCACTGGCACAAATACAATAGCGGCATTTGACACACTCACACTCAGTCAGTGTGGGGGACTTCCAGTGAAGGAGCGAGAACAACAGCAGCCTTACTGCCCTGGGTTTTGTTCCTCAGACACCACAACTACTCGACTGTAAATACAACAGGATGATAATCCCGTCCAAAAGATCAGATAGTTGAATGTAAGCAGCTTTACAGACCTCATCTCTTTTTCCTCTCTGTCTCAATCGTAATAAGGAGGCCGTTGAGCCACCAGTCAGCAGCAGGGCCGAAGCGATAAAAATAAATGACAAAAACTGCCGTTCACTAACGGCAGCTCCCTCTAATCCTGAGAGAGCAGTTCATGCATCCGTAATGGTGGGTAAAATATGAAAAGCCCTGAGAGCGCTGACGGCAGCAGAGCGCGTGCACGTACGCTACGTGCGAGTCCTCAACGTGCGCTAATGCCCCCCGACGCACTGAATCTTTTAGCGATGTCACTCCGTTCGCCCCCTGGCACACGTGAGGGGAGGAGGACTTCCAGCCGACTGCAGAACGAGCTTTTAATGTGGTGGAAGAGGATAGCATCTTGTTCACAATGCAAAAAGACATCAAAGAAGGCCTCATGACTGCAGAAATGAGTTTTGCCTCTGGTTCATCAACCTGAAAGGAACCGATTATGCTGAATGTTGCAGTAATCATGTTTGTCTTGTGCCCATTCATACAGCCATTATCTCCAAGATCAGCCATTTATGAAGCCAAAGCCTCAAGTAAAATGTTCACAAACGCTGGCGCGTCTGTTTTGGGATGCCTTCCACCCAAATAATCAGTTTCACAGGTGGAGTATTTGGAGGGAGCTCCACCGCTGTGCTTTCGACACGCGCACTGGATTTACGGCTAACTGGGAGAGGCAACGCTTCCACACGGGAAAGGAGGCTTCACAATTTCTTCCAATTAGGAACCCTGGGAGACTCGGACAGAGCGTTTATGTTGGTCTGAGCTGTAGACGGCTTCCCTTCAGGGAAATGTGGATAGTCTATAAAAAGGCCATTCCAACATCCCAAGCAAAAGCAGGCCGCATTTAGAGGCATGCAGAAGTCTTCTCCCATGGCTCCGTATTGGGTTGAGTTGCTGGGAGGAGATGTACAGCACATATGGAATGTCTGGCTGCCAGGTCTACCACTTACACCAAAGGGCTGACTGTGTGATTGATTAACGTGTGTGATCAGCCCACGTCTGGGACCCGAAATAGGCATGTGCCCATTACATAGGACACTGTCCCATCCTCCCGCAATTCCTGAAATGCCAACCATTTCCCTGGACTTTTATGTTTAAACAGAACGTGGATATCAATCTCTTTTAATTCGCTCCCCCAGCTCTCAATAATGCTGAACCCTCTCCCCCATCCATCGCTGCAACCATCCAAAGTTTTCCAAAGAAAATGAAACTCCAAACGACCTGCGCTCCAACTGAATCCAAGACTACCACCGATATGCCAAAAGCCTTGCACATGCAATGCAGCAGCGTGCATGGGGGGTAAAGCAAGGCGGGCTGTCAACACCGCTGGAGAAGGAGCCCGAACATAAAGACCAACCCAGCTTTTGCTGCTGTTTATGACCTACAAAGCCCCCGTAGTAAAGAGGAAAAGTACTGTAAAACACAGCCTTTGCCTCCAATCACATAACACACACAGAAAATAAATAAACAAAATCGCCTTAGTGAGATTAGTAGCCCTTGTTGCCCACCGGCTTCTCTCTCGCTCAGCTCTGTACTGAGCCTTTATTTTATTGGCTGTGGTAGCCTGTGTTTTCCTGGCTGGAATGAACAGCGGCATGCAGTGCACGGACAAATTGGGTTTTTACTTAAAACATTCGGCAGCCTGTCGTGTGTGTGTGTGTGTGTGTGTGTGTGTGTGTGTGTGTGTGTGTGTGTGTGTGTGTGTGTGTGTGTGTGTGTGTGTGTGCTGTCTCCTTCCGAGTGGAACGGCACCACGGTGTGTCTCGGTATCCAGATCGAGTTTCCCTACTCACCCACTTCAGATGGGCTGCCCTGAGAGATGGATTGTCCCAGCGTCACGTCACTTGAAAAAGGGAAACCAGGAGCCTTTCAACAGAGCGAGGACACGAGAACGTTTTAAAGCATTCCTGCAGCCTCTGGATGTAGGTCCCTCTTCTGGCCCTGTGGAGTCTGCGTTTCGGGGCCGGATTCCATGCCTTCGCCGAGTCCGACGATGTTTCCCGACTGAAGTTGCTGCGTTTTTGTCTGCTTTTCCTCCCTGAGCTTCTGAGCCGAGCCCTGGATTTCAGCTGACTGCGCTGGGAGCTGAGCTGTTGACATTGTCCCCGCTGCCTCTCCCTCCCTCCCTCCCTCTCTCTCTTGCTCTCTCTCTCTCTAGATCACTCGCCCCGCTCCCCCCTCCCTTTCTGGATTCCGGCTCCAGTGTATGACAGCATCCATGTGGGTGTCAGCGGGGAGAGGATGATTGACTTTATGTACAGTACGCATACAGTACGTGCGTGCGTGCGTGCATGGCCAAGGGAGAAGGCAAGATGAAAGGAAATGACCCTTCCCACCCCATCTCCACCCAATGCATTCCCTCACCGAGCAGACCAAAAAACTATAAAAGCTGTGGATGGGGGGATATCACACACACGCCCAAAGGAAACCCCTCTTCCTGTATCGTCTTCTTATCGCCGACGCACGCAGGCACACCCGAGCACACACGCAGACATGCCAAATATGGGATTCTCCATTATGGACCCCTGTGACAGACAGGAAAAGGCTCTCCCTGAGATCCAATCAGTGTTCATTGAGCAGAAGGTGAGACAGGATGCTTGATTGTGCGAAGTTCTGTTGCCGTTGTCAAGTTTACACCATTAGCTAAGCCGGGTTGTAACACGTGGAGGGAGGAGGGGTCAGCTGGAGGGTTCAAGTATGTTACTGTGATAGTACAGCGGGTCGGTGAGTGCAAACATTGGCATCATCAACCCGAGACTCCCATAACACTGGCCAGGACCCGGACACCAGCGCTGGCCCCACACAGGCCCAATCAGCTGGGAACATCAGCTTGAAAAAACTCAGACATAAAAGTGCAATATTTAAAGAACCACGTTACCAACATTTCGGGAGCAAGACAGTGCCTAATCCCATGCTTATGGAACATTTCTACAATGTCGGGCTCTCGTAGTAGCTCAAGTACTCGAGCTTGAGTAGTGTACTCTAGTGTTTTCTGTTACTTTATACTTCTAGTCCACTACATGTCAGAGGGAAATGTTGTACTGTTATCTTCACGGTACTTATTTGACAATGTTAGTTAGCAGATTCAGATTCCCAATACAAAACCTAAATCAGCAAATAAACTATGATGTATTATTAAGGATATCGCTTATGAGTATATAATCATGCTATGCTTAATGTTTATAAATAATATAAGCAGCTCAGATAAGCTTCATCTTTACCAGCTGCAACATTAAAGAGATGAACACATTGTTGCATTATTAATTATAATCTATATGACATAATATATCGCCTATTATTCTCAAACGGCCCAATTTGCTTAATAATATTTTAATTTTAAAATATATTTGGAAGGAGGAGCGCTGTAAAGCTCATTTCCGCAGCTGCGCACACTTTCACAACGGCCCTCTGAGCCGACCTGCAGCCAGCAGAGTGTTCAAACATTTGTGTGTTCATAATCAGACTATGGTCATAGTCTAACCATAGTCGAGGTAATACATTGGAAACCCTGACAATCAGCAAGACCTCAAGAGCCACACAGTTTTACCTTTACTGCCCAACCCTTTGAGGAAAAGGGTCAAATGTCAATTGATTTCATACTGAGTGATTTTATCTTCACAGGCCGGGGGAGGGGCCAGCGCGCCTGCTAGTGATTCCTGATCAATACTAGACTATCGGTCCCAGAGTTGCTCCTATGATGTACATGTGGATAAGGAGCTGCTGACCAGATTATAGGAAAAGGATCGGGACATTAAAACACCGCTGGTAGAAGACTGTTCAACCTGGGGAAGGCCGATACATTGAGCCTCGGTGACGCCGACAGATGCACAGAAAAACCCATTGGCATTTAAACAGTTGGTCTCTGTGCAAATACCAGTGCAGATTAATACAAAAGAAAATAAACGTGGAGCCTATAAAGCAGGACCCAAATGCATACATTAACCAGCATTCGGTCTCAGTGAAACCGTGGCATTTACACTCACACACAAACTAAAGAGTGGGGATGGTTGGGGGGGGGAATAATACCATTTGTCATCTTTCTCTAGGGACGGAAGACAGACGACACCAAGCTGCTGGCGGTGATGCCTGGGTGCATTCCTGAGCGAGCCCAGGGGATGCATCCATTAACCCTGCTCTCAGAGGGGTCCAGCTCATCTCCATGATGTCCACTCTCCCCCACCTCTTCTTCCTTCTTTCTGTGCAGCGCCTACGGTGAGGGTACGAGTCACTTCTGCATTCTCTCTAAGGGGTAACATCTCCATCACCAAAACGTGGGGCGGGTGGGGGGTGGGGGCAGAGGAATAGGCAAAACTCATGCCCCAGCCCAGCTAAGTGCACTTTCAGCTCCCCCTGTATCATCCATCAGAGCCGGGTAAATTACACAGACTAATTGACGCAAATGGAGTGGGCTCGGCATGCTCGCGATAAACATCATGCCCCCTTCAAAACAAAAACAAAAAAGAGAGTTGGGGATCTAGTAAGCCCCCCCATAGGTCCATCTGTTCTGTTTTCTCTTTGGAAGGGACGTTTGTTTTAACTCGCCTTGGACAGCGTGCATTTTGCCGAACGAAAGAAAATAAGAGGTTGCAACTCCACACTGTGCCAGGGAGATGACCGCAGATTGCGGCCTCCACAAAACTTGGGTTTTAGTGAACTTGCGCTGCCCCTTTGGGGTGATTCCTTTCACAACGCAAGTGAGGTCGGCGTTCAACCTGAGTAAATCACAAAGGGACTGATGAACTCGCTGCAGAGACTCCACACCTCAGGTTAGGGTTCTTTCCAGACAACCTGCCACTCATCAGTCACGTGTCGGTCAGCTGGGTGAAGCTGTCTAGACCCCGGTCCTGTAAGACTCCACTGATCTTTCCCCGAGCTAAAACCCTGCACCGCCGTGCTGCAGAAACAATCACAGTCTGGCTAACGAGTGCTAAACTTGGCCAGAAGTAAAAAGGAATTGGGCGCTTGGTGGAGGGTTGGACTAAAAAAGGTGAACGGAATATTGGACAAGAAAGTGGGTCCCCCTGAGGTGGTCTCCTCCACGCTCATAAACCACCCTCCCTCTTTCAGACCTCTCATACGCTGTCAAACTCGATAACAGACGAAGAGACAGCGAGCGGAGAGGCCCTCCCTAAAGAAGCGTTTCAAGCTGCGCCGCATTGGCTCTCCGCTCCACTCTTTCCACG
This sequence comes from Myoxocephalus aenaeus, assembly GCA_038501785.1. Taxonomy (NCBI): domain Eukaryota; kingdom Metazoa; phylum Chordata; class Actinopteri; order Perciformes; family Cottidae; genus Myoxocephalus; species Myoxocephalus aenaeus. The sequence continues at coordinate 1,231,656 of JBAMJR010000042.1, forward strand.
GTCGGCACTGAGGAGAAGCGGCGTGAGAGGCAGCGAGTCCTCCTCCAGAAGCACCGGCCGCAGGAGCCAACACGGCAAACGGTCGTGCTTTACGACGAGTTGTTCCCGAATGCTTTATTTAGGGTTCCTTCTGGCCGGGCAGCTCTTGCTCCAGGTTGTTTGGCCGAGACCAGGAATTCCTCGCGACATTCCTTTTGCACGCAGCCATTTCTTTCACGCCCGTACGGAGATAAATTGCCAACGAGAACGATTCCGCCACCGTGCGAAGCCTAAACGCTTGACAGCATCAACAAGAAAGCACATTGTTATACACGGTCTAATTGTATGCTGCCTATAAATCATGATAGCGGGGAACACTATGCAATCCATATTTCAAAAGCCTCTGCAGAAAAGTAGCCTAATGACAGCGAAACCATAAAACATAAATCTGTTTGTAGTCACTATGTTCTTATGTTGACATTCCTTCCCGTCTTTATTATTTACAGACTTCCTGTATAATTTCGTACTTTTTACCGCTCGGATGCACTTCTTCCTCAACCCTTTCTTCTCTTCCATCATTAATATGTGACAATCCACCTGCTCTATTCCTTCTCGATTGAGAGTAAACAAGCAGTTCAACGGGATGACCGGTCCGAACGAGAGAGTGCTTTATTTGGGGCGTTTTTCTGCAGAAGAGCTATGCATCTGAATGGCTCGTTTGTCCCGAGGCCGACTGGGCAGGGTCAGAGGTCACCCAACCGCCTGCTCCCACAGAACCTCTGCTGTCTGCCTGGATGTGTGCCAGCTAAATGCTGTCATGTTGAGACAAAGGTCCAGCTTTCTGCTGACTGACTCACGACAGCTTCATCGTGGTAACCGATGATGTAACGCCTTCATCTTCGTTCGTGAAGGTCAAGAATAATTTCGACCCACAGTGCAAGCATTTTCAAAATGCTGTGATGCACAGGTTTCTTTCCACGATAGCGGACACGAAAACCATACTTTGGTTCTCCTGCTTTTCACTTCTCTTGACCGACAGGAATCCAGGTGTGCGAGCTGCAAAAAGGAGAATGGAGGCTGAATAGTAACGGGGGAGGGGGGGGAACGATTGACGGAAAAACTCAAAGGAAAGGGCCTTGCTCTTTTTTCCAGATGCCGCAATTCAAAAAGAGAGGTTTATGTATTCCAGTCGCTGTTATATTGCCGATACGGGGACTTCACTCCACAGAGTGCAACTTCAGCTGGAGACGACTGACATTACAATTTATCACCATTTCTTATCCCGACATAAAAAAAGAAAAGAAGAAAAAGCTCAAAAGCACCGGCCTTTTCAGGAGGGACTTCTCAGAGCGAGTTCCTTCGTTGCTGACCACAGACTCAACCCGAGACTAAGTCCTTCCTCTGAGCTTTTCCAGGTGCAAGAGCGTCCCTTCTTAAAATCCATTCAGAACTATATAAATCAAGGTTGTGTATGTGCATGGTCGAGCATGTCTGGGAAGTGGGAATGAAAAGTTGAGTGCAATTCTAAATAGTGTATTCCCACTCACACTCACACACAGTCCATAATAACATCTGGGAGTCATCTGTTCTGCAAAAGGAGGCCCCCTGTGGACAGGTGCATGTCCGCGTCCATGACCTTACGCCAAGATTCTTGACCCTTGACCTCTTGTCATGGGTGGGAAAGTCTTTGAACCCGGCGGCACCATTAGACACCATTGGACACCGACACTTTTTTAACAACACTGGCCAAGGCCAAGTGTCGACCGATGGTGCCGGTGGTCGTTTGTCGTTCAGCAGGTCAGAGCTTCAAGCAACCCGGCTGGTCCCAGGGAGATAAGGTGATGGCTGATGCAGTATTTGCATGATGCTGTAACAGCACTGTGACAAAAGAAAAAAAGCTGTTCTCTCCTCTCTCTCAAAAGATTTGAATCACAAACCAAAGGAAGTGGATTGCCTAAAAATAGCCCGCCTGACCATAGTGGATCCAACCAACCCGACTAAAGCCACACTTTACTCTGGCTGAAAATAAATGACATCGGCAACCGTTTCTTAATCCCTCTCTTTCTCGGCAGATGATGATGGCCTTTCTGGGTTCTGCACTGAAGCTTCTTATCCCATCTTATGAGCTCTCCAGAGATGACAAACTAATAACAAACTCTTCCTGTTTATCCGCATAGTAGAAGTGCTGAGGGACAGCCAGTGTAGCCTATCACCTCTTAGCGCTGAAGTAAGCAAGTCCCACTTTTCAATAGTGAAAAATGGAAAGCAGTAACTTAAAGAATTCAACCACAACATCCCATCATATCCACAACCGAACAACTTCGGCACCACGCACATTTAAAAAGGATCTATGCACTCGCCAAACGGCAGTCGACCTTCGACCCGTCTGCATCACTCGAGCACACGTGCCTCGTGATCAGTGCAACCTCACAGAGAGCTCGTCTGTCCAGCTGCCTCCTCCATGGTGGGAGAGGGTCAGACGTGTTATTACAATGATTTACGATCCCCTGAAGCTGAGGAGCCCTTTGCCACATCCTGTTCCCCAGCTGAGGAGGGGGCTCACCGAAAACTAAAATGAAGTTACTTAGTGGTTTTATCGCGGACTGTCACATGGACTGCGCTGTTGTCTGCCGGGTTGACACCTCCAGTGGCTGAGTGCAACATACTGGGGCCAAAGGTGGTTTCTGCGGGGCTGGCTCAGGACTTTGGCTGATAACTGCAGGAAGGTATCAGGTATATATGATGGACACAAGCTAGTGATTACAGATTACACCCAAGCTAGATGTGACCCTTCGCCTCCTGTGTCACAGTGCACAAAGATAGAAGCAGAGTAATACACCACGTCTGCTACGCTGCCTAATTCATTCATTAATTACAGTTTAGTACAACTGGGATCATATGATCATATTTGAGTTGTCTAAGTCATCTTTGCCGCATCATATATATATAGATATAGATATAGATATAGATATAGAGAGAGATCCTTTAAGCAGCTGTGTGTGTGAGCAAAGGCGTGAATGTGCTGGTGAGAGTGGGAGCACACACATGGATCTTCTCACTGCTGTGTGTGTGCAAGACAGACAATGGTGGTGGGTGGGGGGCATTGTGCGCCCATTACCCGCAAGAGGGGTAAGTGATGGTGTTGATTAAAGCCAGCTGAGCCCAGAGGCAGGAGCTCAGCACGTCCACGTGGCCCTGAAATCCATCTGGCTACTCAGTGACAGCCAGTCACTAACAGACAGCGCTTCTTCATTGTCCGCTGCTAAAAAGCATCTTCTCACACACACACACACACAGTAAAATCAAGCTAACATACTGATGGTGACATAATTTTGTCACTGTATTTATTAAAAAATGCACAGCGTTGCAGATGTATTGTATGTATGTCTGCAGCTTCTGGAAAGCCAGGCTGAAACTTGGCAAAATGTAGGTGTCTTAAAACAAAAATGTAGTAGTGTGGATGTAGCCTCGCTGGCTGTAACTGTATCTACGTTCAGAAGGTACAGGTAGGCTGCTCCATAAGGACAAACCATGCCATCAATAGAAAATAGAGTGGAGTTCAATTCTAGCTATGAAGAGTACCGGTGGAAGAGAGGAAACCCCACCTTGAGTGGCCCTCAAATCCCTAAATGTCGGCGTTTATGTCGTTCCCCATCTTCCTTGTGATTGCAATATAGACCTAAGAACAGTTCTGCTGCCTTTTTTCATTCGAGACAGGGCTGTTATAACTTCCTAGTAGTAGTTCTGTAATAGCTAAATTCCTATCCTATGATTTCTGTAACAGTATCCTGAATGCCATCCTAAAGTGAGATAAGATAGCATTCCAGACTTCAGTCCTTTCTGTAATGAGGCTCCTGCGACGAATAAAAAAGAAGCCATGACCCCGGTAAACCAAATCTGGGTTAATCACATCAGCTCTGGCTGCGTACAATCAACACACATTGTTCCGATTACATGCTATTTCAGCTAAATGGTCAGGTCGGGCCTCCAGTCCTTGTCCCATTGCACGCAGCAACAGAAATGTGGGTCAGCATCCTTTTTTCCTCCTGCGGCTTTTCCTCTCGCTGCATCTCAGTTTCCTTCATAGAACAATGAGTCTGCCTTTTTTTTCTTTTTCTCCCGAGACAGTAGGACTGTCGTGAGAACATTATTATGACCACGGGGCAAGATTATGAAGCTGAACTCGGTGACCTCGCCTCACAAACGCCAATGAACCATTTCATTAGTCACGAGCATCGATTGTTGGGACCGGGATGAAAGGAAGAAGGGAGCCGATCGACGAGGACCCGAGGGATGGGCTCGACGGCCACTTTGCGCCCGTCCTCAGTCAACAGCCTCCTTTGAGCGACACTACGGCCAAAAATGGCTTCCTCAGCTTTGGGCCTGGAGTTCTGATCCACCAGACAACGGGAAGCCAAGCTGCAGAGAGGTGGTCTGCAAGTGGAACGCCACAGCTAAAAATAACCTACAGTGAAAAACGTACTGACAGTTGATATACTGTTACATTGGAAGTCTTCAAGCGTATTCTAATGAAACACACACACCAAAAAAATTGAAGAGCAGATCTGGGAAATGTATCGCGCGCAGCTTCACCAGTAGCCAAATGCACGAGACAGATTTATGACCGGCGTCTGCTTTAACACTTTGTCCGCTGTGTTCCAAGTGAGTTTGTGCTCGCTCGAACGTCGGCGACAAAACGGATCACAGCGGGGCTTCTTCCCTCCATTCTGCTCCACGGGGCCAGACCAGCGGGCAGCAGATCCCTTTCCTCTTCCTCCAGCTCCTGGGTGGAATGTCAGGAAGGCGAGGTGGCGACGGGTGGGCGGGGAGAGCGCGCTCATCCGTGCGAGCTACATGGTAGCGTACGCTACGTTAGGGCTGCGTTATGGAAACTGACATTGCGATATATATATTTTTGTCCTGCGATATGATAAAGACGCAGGACTATTCATCCTGCAGATTGTTGGCTACACTGGAAAGTTAAATGCGTCCATCTGGTGCACATTCTCTTCCCAGAAAACAAGCGTGGGCCGTCCGGACCTAAAAAGATGCCGTTTTATCTCTGGCTTGAAAAAAAGGTGGGAAAGGGCCGGATAGAAAGACGAGGGTTGCATTTGCTTCTGAGGCTCCTGCTCCCCGCTGAGGGGTGAGAGATAAAGAATGCACAAGCCTTCCTGCCTCGCGGCGCTGCGTTTCCAAAACGTCGGCCGGTTTATGTACCGAGGCCCGTCGCCAAGGCAACCTGGCAGCGAATCGGGGCCCAGCACAAGAGCGGTGGAAGGAAGGGGACGAGTGAGAGCGGCAAGGCTGGGAACAGGCTGAGAGCAATTCTTCTTCTTTTTTTTTAAAGCAAGATGATCCAGATACTGTGAATATATAATATATCCTCCTGCTTTAACTCTTTTCAACTTGGAGCATGTAGATCATGCTTACTGTGTTGCAGACTGTTTAGAACCATGACAATACTTTTATTGAATTGACTTAACAGGAGGTCCAAAGCATATGCGCTCACTGGAGGCCACTGGAAAATCTCATTTAATTCTCATGGACTAATTGGATTTGCGCTCATTATTCCAGCAGTATTTCATCAAGGCCTTTAACTTGATAAACACGGCTCAACGTCTGCTCAAAGTTCCTCTCCTCTCTCGCTGCCCAACAACCACTTCATAAAGAGGATCCCATCTATTTTAAAGCTCGTCTCCGTGCCGTTGTAATAGACCCAATCACTCTGGCAATGAATTGTGCATTTAAGGGATTTTGTTTGTCAGCGCAGCGGGACGGTGGACGCGTGCACGGGTTGATACAGCGGCATTAGGGTGTCTGCGCCGAGGGTCCAATCTGTCTGCCTAATGCCTCTGATCCCCCCGCCCCCCCCGGCGCTAGCATCAATCCCAGTGGATGTGGTCAAGGGCAAGGTTGCAGTCAGGTAGGATCACTGCCACTCCGCTGACCCCCATTTCTCCTCTTCCCATCTCTCTCTGCCGATCACTAATGTCTATCAGCCTCCGCACGCTTCACGGCACAGCTTATCCCCGCGGCTGCTGGACAATGTATAGGTAGGGGTGTAAGGGGGGTGTTGTGATGGTGCGGGGAGACTGGTCTTCTAAAAAGCCATTTGTAGATGGATTACTGCCCCAAGACTCCAATGCTGCTGCATGAAAACGGGCAGCTCGAGGGAATCGGCCTCTAGCAACTTTTTGACGCCAGCCAATTCCTCCGTGGCTGAAACCGCCGGATTGTTTGGCACACCGACAGCAATGACTTATGGGTTATCTCTCCATCAGTCCATTGCTGACAGGACGGACCTTTCAACAGCACAGGCACACATTCTTGTAGAGCTTTTAGCTTCCTGGATCCGTTTGTCTCCCATATTCTGACACTTGAAAGGCAACCGTGATCCTTTTAACTGCACGCCAGCGATGGAAACCACAGCGGAGACGAGCGGAGGTGAGTGCTACGTGACCACGTTAGCAGGCGACTGCCTGCACAGGAGTGAACGCACTCTAAATGACTAATTGACCACCGGCAGGTCTGGAGACAACTTGCATCACACACACACCATCTGGCGCGGTCGGCGATGGCGCTTCAAAACGTGAGGAAGCGGTGCCCCGCTTCGCGTTTCCAGCCCTGGTGTGATCTCACACAAGAGCACAAACGAGTTTTCCCCGAAACCCATACACAAATATAAACATCTGCTTACGAAACACAATGCGCGTGGATACCGAAGTGACCAAAAATAACGGTTGCCAGGACTTGGCTGGGTCATTTCAGTTCCCCCTCGCTGGATCCCGGCGTCTGTTTACGCCAGCGCTTCCTGAATGCTGATGGGAGATAGTCCCCTGGTTTACACAAGTGGAAGGAGAGGAAAAACAGCACACTGCTCTGAGAGGCTGCTGCCAGATGCAAAGGGGGGGGGGGGGGGGGGGGGGATCCGTGTCCTGGTAACCAAGGGAACAGCACCATGGAGGTCACCTGATGTCCACATGTAATGTTTACCACGAGGGAATGATGGAGTGTACATCAGATAAGTGTGGCAACCGTTTTAACAGGCTTCCCCTCCATCTGCACAAACGTGAACAAAACCTGTGTTTTACATCAGTATTGATCAGGGAGAGCGGACGAGAAGAAAAGAGAGAGAATAACGGTGAGAGGTAGAAACCGCTACAGCGTGTCAAGAGGCCGAGTGACAGGTGGATAAGGTCAGGAAGTGGAAGGGACGGCCCGGTACGAAGAACCCCCCGCCGACGATGAAACTGCGCGAAGGACTCCGTTTATCACGCGGCACAAATAAACGCCTTTCAACGGGCCATTTGAAGTGCAGCGCCAGAGCCTGGAAAAAGAACCTGAGCGAGATCAATCTGCCTCTCCGGAGGGATAAAAGCAAAAGGCCCCATTTCAACAAGCCCTCTCCTGAGACAGGCCCCTATTCATACGGCCTCTGAATGCTTTAGTTGTTACCAACCACGCGGTTTGTCACTTGGCGAAAAGGAGTTTTTGAAAAGAACTTGCCGGGGATGAAGGATCTATGGCTCGGCTCCACCGTTCAGGCAGAGTTGGTCTGTTTAGCCGCTCAACAAGCAACAAAAAAGAAGAAGAAGGAGTTTCTTACCGCTCCTGGATCCTTCAACTGCATGCAGCCATCCATCTCAAAGCTCAAACACAATGAGAGGACAGTTAGCTCAGATGTTGCATTAGGAGCTGGGAAAGAGCCCGTAGGAAGACCGTAAAAGTGTCCGTCACAGCTTTCGATTCTACTTAAGAGCTTTGAACTGTGCCATAAAGTCATTACATGATTGGAAAGAAATGCATGGGAAACTGCAAGAGCCAAATTTAGTAATCCAAAAGTCTTAGCAAGAATTACGACGGTGTTGAGCTTAAGAAATGTTTTACTGCTCGGTACTGGCTCCTTAGTTTGAAACAAAGTGAGATCACCGAGGAGGTTTTGTGTTCAAAGTATGCTTTTTCTTCCTCGGGTCAAACTATTTATGGTTGTTTGGCTTCCATAACCCTGCAGATGACGATAGGTCAAGAATATTATGACGGATTAGAGGGGTGAACGGGATGCGGCTGCATCTTAAATCTTGTTCAGATGCTCCAGGCTTACATCACTGCGATGAAACGCCTTCGTCACAGCAGCAGAGTGAATTAGAGTTGCCTAAATTGAACGGAGGATGGAGGTGGGAGGTTGAGTTATCTGACGGCCTGTTTTATCACCGGTAGAGAATTACAGGTCGTTCCTGTGCTGATCCCTGCAGAGTCGAACACAAGCAAGGTATTATGGAATCAAAAGCCCGTGAACGTCTTTCAGGGGAATCCCATGAATCAGATAGTGAACATTAAACAGTACCCAATTGTGAAAGTGGAAGCAAATCAATGGCAGTGGCAACTGAATGCATTGAAAGAACAATTGGAATTCACAATCTAAATATCACCCAAAAAAAAAGAGGTAATTCCCTCAGCCAATTGACATGCACTCTACATGAACCAGAACATTCAGCCTCATTAGCAAAGCTAGACACTTCACCTATCTCAGGTTCAATATCCAGCTTTGGAGCCAGCATATTCTGCAAGAGTAGCCAAAGTAAACCCACCACAGCCTGGCCCACTAAAAAAAAAAAAAAAACCTGTGTCACATCAATATCTATGTCTCCATCTCAGCCCCCTCCCCTCCCCCGTCTCAAGTGATTCATTGGTAGGGAGTGTGTTTTGCCAGGCTTCTTTATTGCTCTGCTGAAAAGCCTGAAGGATCTCCCCCTTCTGAAAAGATAAACTGTTGTTGGACTGTAAGAGCAGGGGGCCTGGTCATACATACAGCTAGGACAAGTGACTTGGGACTACTGCTACCGCTAGGGGCTGCCGGGGGGAGAGGGGCCTCGGAGCAGTGGTGGGGCTCAGCATCTCCGAGTCTGGAAGACCCCAGGGGAAAAGTCGGTCCAGAGAGCGGGGGACTCTCACGGATAGTCAAGCAACTTTCCCACAATCAAACACACAAACAGAACCGCCCAGGGCAGCGAAAAGGACCCCTGTCCACCGAGGAAACGGAGGGAGGGACTGAAAGAGGAGGGAGATCTGATCGTTACAATAACACAGCCCAGAGAAGTGCATGCCATGCCTTATCGCTGGTGAAAATGCCCCTCACGGTGAATGCACTGTCACGGCCCCGTGAAGGATATCCAGAGTCTTTCACCTGCAAGTAACCTTCAATAGATTTTAGAACCTCGGAGGGCTGCAATGGGCCTCTACCAGATGATTTGGCCAAACCCACACAGTTCATTGGTAAATGACCTCATTAAGGTAATCTGTCTTCAGCACAATCCACCGCTACAAATACCATCTGCTAGGCATTAAATGGGGTGTCAGGCCACTGAGGACATCTGGATTGCTCGCGGTGAGGTGAAGCTAATTTAGGGAGGATTTGATCCTGGGAAACAAACAATGCAAGATAAAAACTCAAGGCCAGAATATTCTGTCCTCAGTTTGGCAACGGGGAGCCAATAGGCATTTGCAAGCTGAGGAGATTCTCAGTTTGAAAGAGGAACTATGTGAACTTTACTGTGAAGGCAAAACAAAGCCACACGACTTCAGATTCAGGTTTTCAAACGCCATTGGCTACCCAACTTAACATGTCAGGATGATTAAATCTTAAGCTCTTTGTAAACACAAACTATTTCCGGGAGGGCCGGCCGGGCAGTTGGGCGGGGTCACAGGGCAAAGGTCACCTTTCACCAGGTTTCACTATGTGTTGAGTCTACGCTCAACAAAAACATAGGTTTGACCTCTGGTACAAAGAGTTGCATCTGTTGCGATCATTTTACACAGCTATTTCTCACAATTCCTAATTGCAGACTCAAAACTAAATCCTTTGGGAGTACACCAGGATGTTACCGAATCAATACACTGCTGAGGGAGCTGACAGCTCCGTGTCTCCCGTCCTCAGTCTTGTACCCCGCTGTCTCTGACCCGAGCCATACTTCTTCAGGGTGGTTGAGGTCCTTCTCCTGGAAATCTAAAGGTTACATCTTGAGAAAATGTGGCATGTAAGCCTCCCTTTGAGTGGGTCAGCAGAAGTCCTCAAACTTCCTTTTATAGAAGTAACCCACCGAGCTGGATATCAAGGCCATTATAAATAAGAAGCTGGAATGCAGAAGGGGAAAAAATAAACATCCAGGCCGCTCCGTTATCTCCACCCAGCTGTGCCGTTTAGAGGCCAATCCATGGAGGTGATGTCACACTGGCATTGCGTTACTGTTAAAATAGGTTTCCTGTAATTTTGTATGTACTAGATGCAGGACCTTTAATTAAGGTAATATAACCTTAAGGATTGTATATTGTGGAGAGAATGTAGAGCAGGTCCTGGTGCTAAATACTGTGAAAGTATTGAAACGCTCAATCCACTAAGAAACAAACTTTAATTATGTTTATTCAGAGACTGTGCCTTTAAACAAGCCGTCAGGATTTCAATAAGGTTGTGATATCACAACTATACAGTGACCGGTAGAAGGGCCGCTAAACTCAGATACCGGGCTTTTTCATGAAGGGTTCTTAAAGAGACATACCCATAACAGAGCGTTTTAGAGTCTAAAATGTAGACAGAGGCTGAATGCAGGTCCTTTTACATGAAATAAAACATGCAAACATGTTCTAGTAGAAACCCAAAATACATACATGAACCTGAAAATGAGCATGAAGTGTCTCCCTTAACTGAAATCTCTTAACAAAGCAGCAACTGCAATTAATAACAAATGCCCCATGGCGAAGCCATCGGTCAGTGAACTCACATCGACTTGAATGTGAATACAGGAATCACTGTGGAAGTCCACCCTCTTTGATGCGCAGGTGGTCATTAGTGGTTAGTTATGTCCACTGGATGTTTGTACAGACCACAAGGTCGAAACAGAACATCCAAGAAACCAACACTTTGTTTGAAGTAAAGGACAACTGATAATGAATTTTTAAAGGCCGATAATAACATAAAAAAAACGATTAATGGGCTGATAACAGGAGTTGATCACATGCACACAGATCAACCAAAGTGACTTTCATTAATACATATCTGAGGTACACATTGACTTCATGCAGGTAGCTTTGTATAATGGTGATGTACATCCCTGCGTGACTGGCGGCTGGTTGAGCCGATGGTCCAATTGGCGTCAATAATCAGCCTAACCGATTAGTCGGTCCGCCTCTCGTTTTTAAGGGCATGTAAATGGGTAAACCTCAAGGTGGCAGGGTAATGTTGGATTGAGGAGTACCGAGGAGCACCGAGGAGCAGGGGGCAGACAGAGGACCATCTCCAGGTGCAGCCTCTCAAGCTAATTTCAGAGGCAAAGTGAGTCAGAGATGCAGAGGTGCGAGGGAAACCTGCAGCCGAGAGAATCCGGGGGACTGGAGGTTTGACAAACGATTCCATATGTGCTCCAGATCCCATGTGAAAGAGCTGCTTTGTGCTCAGCGAGGTAGCACGCGCACAGGTCCCGAGTGGGACCCCCGTCCCCCCACCCACTGACAAGACCTATCTGGCCCTTTTCCGGTAGCGCGGGGTAATATTAGCCAAGCGTAGGGGGGAGCAGGAGCAAGGGGTTCGGATGCCCGAGTCTCAACCCTCAGTCCGGCAGTGTATTTTGACGGCGGCTAATTGCCTGTGACTACATGGAGACAGGGGGCGAAACAACCATTGCATTGAGTTAGTTGTATGGGGGGTTGAAGGCAGGGCAGGGAGGGTAAAGGGGACCACGGTTGGGAACGAGGAGGCGGAGGGTGGGGGCAGCGAGATGTCAGGAAGTGAAGACATATTAGGCTATTCTTAACCTCCATTACCCCCAGTGCTAAATCATTCCCAGTGATGGGGGGAATAATTCCTCAAGACAGCGAAGAGGCAATCGTACACGAGCACCTGCTCCCCCGTGTACAGCCCTGATGGGACTGAAGAACCAATCATGCGGCCATCGTGCACACTTAAGGCTAAATATTACCACGACTGTGGCCACGCGCTTCCCTCCGCGGATTATGAACAATGCACGGAAACCGAGACTTAAAATCGCCTCTAATTTATACCAGGGGTGGAAGCGTGTCTAATCGGGTAGTCAAGGCGGCGAGCTACTGTTTCCAAAAACACCAGAGTGACGACAGAGCACAAAAGCCTGGCGAACACTGACACATTGTGCAGAGCTGCAGGAACAGAACCTGGGCCGTCTGTCCTATGATAAAGTATCTGGGCTTTATGAGATTTTAACCACGTGATTATGTAACTTCTTTTTTTTTTTTTACATTTGGAGCGAGTGGGTGTGTGTGGTGAGACAGACAGGAAATTAGACTATAGGGACAGATTGAGGAGGAGGAAAACGGAGGAGAGGGGGGGGCGGCGGAAGAATGCAAAGTGTCTTGCACTGTTTTGTTTAATAGATCCCAGTGGACAAGAGGTTTCCTCCTTCAAGAGGCATGACCCATTGGATGTTTTTTCTTCTTCATGTAATTAGGGTGAATAGGTTCACAGTTGCATTGCTTTACAAACACACCACAATAAGTAGACCGCAGAGTGATGCGAAGAGCAGAACGAGAAAGTAAATCCTGGAGATGTACAGATTATTGAGGTGAGGTGCCAGCAAAATGTCAAGATCAGTTGGAGAAGCCTCATGCTGATCTGATGCCAGGGGTCTCTGGCCCACTGGGGCTGGTCTTGCCGCGCCGTGGTTCCTCTTCGACTCAGGTTCCCCCAAAGCCTTGCTACTGTGCAGGAGAACCAGACCAGAGGCCATTGCAACCACCCATCAGCAAAGCCCTGCACAACGAGCCCCTGAGGCCTGGACCTGTTCTACAAAGAGACGAGATGGGGCCATTGCTTGAGGTAAAAAGAAGCCGTTTATTATCGAATTTCAAGAGAGATATTTCAACCTCAGATAAGAATGCCCAAATGTGTATTGTGCATCCCCAATAAAGAGAAAAGTCTGCAGTCCAAAATGTAAACTGTCCCCTTGTTGTTGTTGTTGTTGTGTTTATCTTCCAAAAACAATTATAGTTATAAAAAGATGCCATCCAAATCAGGTCTATGATACACGTTCTTTCATAGTGACATTGGATCTCATTTCTTCAGAGGTGTGCTTCGGCTAAGTGTAAAAATAATATGGTTGCCCCATGCTGCAAAAACAAATCTGCGAACCGAAGCGGTTTCACTGATTTCCACATGTGCTCGTAAATAAGCGGTGGAGTTCAGGGAGACGGACGGGTGGAGGGGGGGGGGGGGTCATTACCACTTGGGACTGAGGATTGGGAGGAGAAGGGGCTGGGGGGTTGGGGCATGTAACGCTGTGTCTGGTACAGGATTATACCCACACAGCTAATTACTCCCAGACTCCTTCACCCTGCGCCAGAAGCTCTGCACGGATAGAGTTGGGCCCGGCTGCTGTCCACGGCACAGGCAGCAGGGTGGGCCGGAGCAGGGGCCACTCGGTGCAACAGCAATGGGTCTGGAAGCAAAAAGGAGTGCTGGCCAACTTCTTAGGATGCAACTTTTATGAGGCCAGACTGGGAGGGAGAGCCACCCACTTGGAACACACGTCGACGAACTGCAATGGTGTCGGCGCTGTCACTGTGATCCGTTTGCATACCGATTTATTAATAGTCACATTTGGAGCGCTTACACTCTAAATCCTGAGTGCCTCTGACAGATTGCACAACAAATCAACGGCTTGGCTGCAGATGTGTGTTTACAGTGAAAGGCTGCACAAAAGATGCCCATGATCTGAGAGGCGTAGCCCCAGATCCCCCATCCTGCCCGGCACGCCAGATTCTCACCTTACGACCCCAACGGGCAAGAGCTGCTTGCCAACCAAAACCGGCCCCCGGTGGAAGAGAGTCAACATCGGTCTCAGTGGCTGGGTGGGAACAATGCCCTCCCCCACCCGACCAAAACCGACCACGGACAGCTCTGCTCCGTCTTCCCTCTGCTCAGGCACAGCCAGAGGAGTAAACAGATAAATAGTCCCTGTTTTACATTGTATGATTTTGCATGCGTGAGGCTGAACCTGTGAAAAACGCTTGAAGCGTATTAAAAGCTCAGTGGATTGCAGCTGCGCTAAGAGACACACAGCCGCCTATAGTGCGGGGCTTTGCACGAAATCCATCCATTGCTGCTGTCCATTAACGCGAGTCTACGGGGTTCACTGGGCAGCCCGCTGAGGCCTGTGAAGTGTGTGCATTAGACATTGTTGAGAAGTCCTTCAGCAGCCTTACATGGACAAATCCTGCAAGTCACTTACCCCCAATGGGTTAGCATGATTCAAATGGCATTTCCACGTCATAATCCCATTCCGATCTGCTCACCCATAATCTTTTTTTATATATTCTTATTTCTCTGAACTGTGGCCAAAAAAACAGTTTGTGATCACTGTACTGTGGCTTGAATCTCCCAGGCAGCACAGTCTTGAACCAGTAGGAGGAATGTAGCAGATGCTAAATTGGCAAAGCTGTGTGTGTGCGTGTGCGTGTGTGCGTGTGTGTGTGTGTGTGTGTGTGTATATGGAGGAGGAGGGGGGATGATTTCTGTGCCGAGCATGGTGCTGTGCTCGTAAAGCCTCAACAACTGACCGAGAGGAGCCAATGCTGCATCACTGCCAGATGTTCAGTCGGATTAAATGCCATCCTATAAACTCACAGGCAGTGTGGGCTTTAAGAGGCATGGTGCCCCCCACCCCCCATCTAAGTGTCCAAGCATTACCCGCCACCCCCACACACTCGATTACAAATCGAGAATGTTTTTTATTCGCAACAAAACAAACATTTAGAAACTGACGAGACTGGAAATCTTGAGACTTTACCGGTCAGATTGTCCATGTCAGATTTAGCATTTTTTATGTAAAGAGCGACAGGAGACAGCTGTTTTCTGTTACAGAGAAAACTATTTGGACACGGCTGATGGTGACTAACATAACTCCTGCTTCATTTCTATATATAAAAACATTTACAAATAAATACATTATACATATATACACATATATATATATATATATATATATATATATATATATATATATATATATATATATATATAAACAATATTTAAAATATTTATTGGCGGAAGAAAAAAGGTAGGAGACTCACTCGAACAGAAATCATTTGATTGGAACAACAGCCACATCGTTATGAGTAGACATTTCTTGCAGCATGACAGCAGAGGCGCCGCTGCCATGACGGAGCAGCCGAGGTGACGCAGCGCCCTCTATGGATGGTCACGGGAACTACCCGTACCGTGTGGCACGGGGAGCGCGCGCGGCCGCCTCATAATCATAATAATATCGAGGTCAGACGCAGCGCGCGTCGTGTGAATGCTGACTGCGGCGCACATCGGTATCGATCAGTGAAAATCAGCCATATATATATATATATATATATATATATATATATATATATATATATATATATATATATATATATATATATATATACACACACACACACACATACATACATATACATACATACATACATACATACATACATATATATATATATATATATATATATATATACACACACACACACATACATACATATACATACATACATACATATACATACATACATACACACATAAATAATAGAGAAAGAGAGAGAAAAAAAGAATCAGTGAAGGCTGTCATGCGCACAACTGCGTCTAAAGTAAGCAATGTAGATATAATGGTGGTCGGGAACGCGTAATATTTGACAGGCAAGCAGGTGATATGCAGCAATAAATCACACATACACCTTTAATATGAATATCTATTCTATAGGGTTCACGTCAGGTGCTGGATCTTAATTGGCAGGATGAGCAGACCAGCAGCCGAGCCCCACAAGAACCCATTTCCACCGTAGATCTCAAATCTCATCAGTCTCATTTCACGACACTAACCCCCCACGCAGTCCCACTCAGCGTGCGTGTTTGGACCTCAACGTGACCATCAGCCCCTCAGCCCTCCAGACCCCAACCAACGGGTCCCTGAAGGCGGCTCGAGGCACCATCACAAGGCGCCCGCTCCCAATTGACGTTGGGCTTCCTTTTTTCCCAGTGACACTGCACAACTTACCTCCGAGGCTTCGTTGCGGAGAAACGGTGGCTGCTGCTCGGTCACAATAAATCCCCTTGTCACCGCGTGCCACACGACCGGACGGAGTCTCGCGGGCGGGCCGAACCAAACAAGAGAGCCGATGCCCAGCTCACACCGCGCGAGGCTGTTCACGCGGAGCCGAATGATAGCGCGGAGCGGAGGGGCCGACAAGTCGGTCAAACAGCAGGCAGCACCACGCCCCCGCTCTTAAAGCTACCGCGCTCTGTCCGTCTGTGTGTGTGTGTGTGTGTTGAAGCTGAGGAGGACCACAGTCATATGCGAAATATTTCTGAAGTCCATATCATTTGCATGAACAATTCATTGTCTTGTTTAGTTTTTTTTTCTTTTTTTTCCTGTTTCCATTGTTACCGATGCATAAGTAGCCAAGCAGCCAATAACAAGTCAAGGTAGAGACAGACAGGAGTCTCACGGGACGACAAGGTGCTTCTTTTTTCTAAAGTCACAGCTCATCTCAAGGTAAGTGAGGTTGAGTCCTTAGTGAAGAGGCAAGTCCAGTCCCAAGTCCAGTCCCAAGTCAAGAGGTCCAGGCCATATTGCTGGGCCCTGCTGGAGGGGAAGGGAACCAGTCCTGGTCCTGGTTCCCCATAGCAGGCTATCAGACCCTGCTGCAGCAAAATTATAACTTTTCCTGAATTTGGATCTGGTGCCTTCCACTTTTGTCCACAGGGGCCGCCAGAAATCAACATGACAAAACGAAAGTTCCTCGTAGTAGCTTTAACATCCGCTTATTTCATCATTTTCTTCCAGATCAAAAATAATATTTTTTTTAAGTACCTCAAGTCCACGTCGCTGGAACAACGCATGTGAAATAATTACTGGTGTTACTGGATGCATACTGGTATGAGTGGGACTCCGAACAACTCGGACGGGTTGCAGCGCACTGCAGCTCCCGTGTTCGCCAACGAAAACAAGAGCCAGTGAAATTCTCCAAACATTCAAGTAAAGGTCTCGCTTCCCCCAGCTGCTAAGCATTTAATCCTCTGAAATATGAAGAAACAGTATGACTGGCTGTGTTTTGATCTCCTCGCAGCTCGTAATCCTTCATTAATTGCAAATTCTGGGCACCCACTATGACCTGGGCTCACACACAGACGTCCACACCAGTTTCATCCGTTTGAGGGTGAAAACAGCCCCGCTGCGAGACAATTTCCGTCGGCATCTTCAGGGGGCAGAGGGAGAAATGATATTTCACATTAGTTAATATGACAGCAAGCCCACGGCAAGCTGCTGTCACAGTGAAAGTGTGGCTGCTGCCCGCATTGTTTGGGATTCTTTGAATACCTTCGCGCTGTTAGCGCACAGCCGTTTCCAAAGCCCTGAGCAGCATTTAACACTGGCGTGTTCATAACAGTGCGGCTGCATGATTTGTGGTCATTGTACTCAATGCAATCCTCGTGCACGTGTGCAACAACATTAAAGGGGGACATACCGGGCTCCTTTTCAGGTCTGTACTTGTATTCTTGCGTTCTACTAGAACATGTTTACATGGTTTAATGTTTTAAAAAAAACACGTTATTTCCCCCCCACGGTCTGTCTTCACACCAATATATTCACCTTCTGTCTGAAACTCTCCGTTTCTCTCTGTTTCTTTAAACCCCCCTCTTCCAATAAAAGCCCAGTCTGCTCTGAACCTGCATGTGACATTGGAAAGGGAGCCAGAACGGGTTGGCTTGTTCAATCACATGCTCCGCGTACCCATACTACCAAACTAAATAAATAGCATGGCAGAAAAACAAGATTTATTATGTACCCGATACATAGGGTGTCAAATGCAATATGTTAGGAAATACCAGGAGGACTTAGCGCATCCGGTGGCAGCTTTTCTGGCTATTCTGACCCACAATCCTCTATGCAGCGGATATATGAATATTTGGGAGATATATATATATATCCCGATTAAAGGCACACTGCATGTAACAGTACATACTTTGAAAGAGCAGCTGCAGGCTCGTCTTATTTCTCAGTTTGTGGGTTGATAGACTCTCCAGATACCCAAAGGTACGTAAACTTTGTCATACATCTCCTTGGAGTGACACATATTCTCCTCAGTTGTGACCTTGACTAGCTCACGAGTTGTGCATTTCTCCACGAGTTGCTTCACTCTCTTCCCAGAAATAATCGCGTCAGCTACTGTAAGTGTCACGTTAGTCTGGCGGCACGTCTGCACATGGACTGGAGCTTCAGTAGTCCATAGAGGTGTCCGGGGGCCTCGGCTGCTTGGCCTGTCAAGAGCCGGGATGACATTATCCAGTGGAGGCGAGGGATTCGGCCCCTGGGAGAAAACCAGACAAGGGGCCTCGATTAATCTCTTCAATTTGGCAAAAACCAAGCAGAGGTCAAATCTATAATCCAGAGCGGATAGTATATCATAGGGGAGTTATATTCATGTCAGATAATGACACTCTGTCAGTAATTTAACCTGAGCCTTTTAGCCTGACCCCCAAAACTCAGTCAGTGAATGAGCCATGGCGACATGTGGACACACACACACACACACGCTATGGCCCAAATTTACCTCCTACTCAAGTGAACCCACCATGTCACAGTGAACGGTGTCTTTAGTGACGCCACCACGATTGAAGTATTTTTCCAGTGGGCCCAGGGAGAGGCCCAGAGAGCTGCTCCAGCTTTTAAACGCTGACGTCAGAGAGGCGAGTGGGGAACGGGCCGAGGCAAAGTACATTTGGAACTCTTTCAAAGTTTGGAAGGCATGAGGCCTGTTGGACTGCAGGATCTCACAAGGGAAAGCCTCACCGCTGCAGCATCCTGATTTGACACATCTGCTGCTAAAAAAAGGTCCAGTCAACACCTCAGGACCTCAAGAGGGTCTCGCAGAACAGAAAATGAATTCACACATAGCAATAAATACAAAGATAGATAAAATGTTACGATACAAATAAATAAAATATGATAAATAAATACAACAGAATAGCAAATGTTGCACACTGTGCTGTACTTAATATTCATCTGGATTAAATTAAAAATAAATGTGGTTTCCATGGCACACAAGCCTTGCAACACTCTTTATGGAACATTTCCATTCACACTTTGAGGTGCAACTGAATAATATGGTGGATCTCAGGATACATGACCGCTTGTCAGGTCTGCCCCCTGGGATGAGCGACTCAGTGCCCTTGACAAGATGCACTTACGTCAAATTGCCTGAGTAACAATCCAGCTGAATAAATGACTGAAACTTTCAGTGCGAGTGGTGAAAATGACTCCGGTAAGTGTGTCCATTCAGCTCTGAGTGATGATGGAAACTAAGAGGGGATCGCTACGAGGGAAATTAGTTCATGCATTCCAAATGACAAATATTCCTTTTTATTCACAATAGTGTTCACGTAAAGCAGGCAGTGGAGGTTTCACCCCCAGGGTTTCACGAAAATACATTCATGCAGATCGGATTAAATGTGTTAAAATGTTGTGGCGCGTTGGCCGATTCAACTTCAATTTACTTTCAATTCACCTCAATTCAATTCCATTTATTTGTAAAGCCCCAAAAGACACATCTTCCTCAGAGGGCTTTACACGTACAACATCCTCTGTACACGACCCTCACATCGGCACAGGAAAAACTCTTATTATGGGGGAAAAAAAGGGAGAGCAACAGAGGAGGGATCCCTCTCCCAGGATGCACAGAAGTGCAATAGATGTTGTGGCCATACGAATGTAAAAGCTAGTCCAAACTCTATTTTGCTGAAGTAAGTATTCTAGTATTCTGTAAATCCAGATAAAATGTTTTGCAAGCCTTCATTTGACTTGGTGACATCTTAAACTTTAAACAACCTCCATGTGTTTTGGTCAGGGCCGTAGCCGCGATGTAAGAAATACTGCGGTCACAAGTCAAGGTTGAATTTTTAAAATAACTTAAATAAAATGTCCACTATGTCCTCCCTCATTACCACCAACGAGGTGTCCTTGAGCTGCTGCACTCAACGACCAACTGCTCCCGTGGGGCTGCTCTGTGCCGACGCTTCAGGCTGGGGCCGTAATGGGGAGCTTCTCACTGGGAGTTGTAAAGTTTCAACCCAAATTAAACTTGATTTATTATCGCTATTTTTGTAAGCTGCGAGGCTTCCGTGGATGCAAATCGCATGCTTTATGAATGTGATCATTTATTATTTATTATCAAGTCTGTTCATGTTGTATTATTTTTTTTTGGAAGAACGGGAAACAGAAACAACAAAGTACAAGATAAGACTACAATTATTAATTATGAAATTGAAAATAATAACACTCAAAAGCAGCACAGTAAGAAAAAGAAAAAATTGCAAATAAGAAAGTTTGAGCATTCCTGCAAAAGAGAGGAGGTGAATCTTAAAGGGTCGCCAGATAACGCTGAATGTCGATGTTGTGGGAATCGAAATTACGGTTCACGACATGTTTCGTAAAACTAGGGTGACCAGACGTCCTCTTTTTCCCGGACATGTCCTCTTTTCGAGACCTAAAAAAAGCGTCCGGCAGGGATTCCAAAAACGTCCGGGATTTTGCTACGTCCGGGAAAATAGTTATTACCCCCTTACAAGTTTTGGAAATGGTACGTCCTGGATTTTGCTACGTCCGGGAAAATAGTTATTACCCCCTTACAAGTTTTGGAAATGGTACGTCCTGGATTTTGCTACGTCCGGGAAAATAGTTATTACCCCCTTACACGTTTTGGAAATGGCATCTCCCTCACGTTCCACCTTCTTGCGCAAGCTCTGACTGTAGAGAGAACTGTCATTGGTCGACCGATCTCAACGTAAATGTAAGTTCACGGCATGCTACACACTACTGCTTTGGCCTGTCTATATACTGTACATAGGGGGGTCAGTGCCACCCAGGAAAGTCCCTTAATACAGTCTGTTTTGGAGAAATAGGCAGCATGTAAAGCATGCACAGATTGTATTAAAAAGAGCAGTCCTGAGACGACTTCCGGTTGCGCAATGTGGCGGTAAGACGTGCGTTGGCTGTGCTTTCAGATTATTTCTACCAAAATACCCTATATCTCCATCTACTATCTAATTTCGTGTGCCTCGTATGACATCGACACTCGAAAAGGACAGAAATGACAGGCAGGTCGACAAAATCCAAGACGTCGACTCAATCCTCTGGTCCCAGTGCTAGCAACATGGCGGATAGCCCGTCACCACTTACTGCCGAGAGGCTAGTTCAAGAACTCGACAAACTTAGAAGAATGATGACTGGCGAATTTACAACTCTACTAAACGACTCCCTGGAACCTATCCGTTCATCAGTCCACTCGATTGAGGCGACATTATCCACCAAAGCATCCACAATCAGAGAAATGGAAACTAGCCTATCTGACCATAGCGACAGGATAACCCAGATGGAACATGATGTGGGTGAGCTACAATCCAACCTAGAGTCGATGATTCAGGAGAATGGTATGCTTAAGGCTAAGGTGGAAGATTTGGAATCAAGATCAAAGCGTCAAAACCTCCGAGTGCTGGGGCTACCAGAAAATACTGATAATACTGAAATATATTTTTTTCTAATGTAATTTCCTGGACTTTTGGACGTTCTGCTTCCACAAACTAGATATCATATATTTTTGAGGCGCCTGTTCAGAGCGCAAGACTGAATAGTCTCAGTTTATTGGGTGGTTTCACTGCCTAGGGTATAACATCAGTACAATATTAGGAGCAGCCAACACCACATGAAAAATCGGTTGTATGTATATGTACTATGGCTGCTCGCTGCCCTCTGCTGACGAGCATCAGTCGTTTGTGTTGTTGCCGGTTGGAATGTTGGGATTGTGGGTGGGGTGGGTGGGTTGGTATGATGTCCTATGTCTTTCTTGGTATTGTTTTTTTTTTCTTCTCTCCCCCCCTACTTCCTGTATTTCTCAAATGCAGAGTAACAAGAGCCCTGGCCCAGATGGTTATCCAGTGGAATTTTACAAAAAATTCTCAACACAACTTGCTCCTATACTATTAGAAGTCTATAATGATTCTCTAGAAAAGGGTGTTTTGCCCCCAACACTTAACCAAGCGTTGATTTCTCTTATATTAAAGAAGGACAAGGACCCTAATTTATGTGGTAGCTACAGATCTATAAGCTTATTGAACAATGATGTAAAGCTGTTGGCAAAAGTGCTGTCACGCAGACTTGAGACTTGTCTTCCAAGCATAATTTAAGAAGACCAATCAGGTATTATCCTTGGCCGTCAACTGTCATCTAGTGTGCGTAGACCTTTGAGTGTGGTTCTATGTCCCTCTGCTTCTCCAACCCCAGAGATGGTGATTTCTTTGGATGCAGAGAAGGCGTTTGACCGCGTCGAGTGGCAGTATCTGTTTACTGTACTACACAAATTTGGTTTTGGCTCCAAACTCATCTCCTGGATTCGCCTATTATACTCTGCACCTGTAGCTAGCGTTAAAACTAACTCTGAAATTTTTTCTCCCTTCTCTCTCACACGTGGCACACGTCATGGATGCCCCCTGTCACCTTCACTATTTGCACTGGCCATTGAACCCCTGTCCATAGCCCTTAAAGGCTCTTTAGCGTTCTCAGGTATAGTCAGAGGAGGCATGGAGCACAGAGTGTCATTGTATGCCGATGACCTATTGCTATATGTGCAAGATCCTGTGAACTGCGTTGATGAAATAATGAATCTGCTGAAGATGTTTGGTACTTTTTCAGGGTACAAACTGAATATTGCTAAGAGTCTCTGTTTCCCAATTAATCAACCAGCCAAATTCATTGCCCCAGGGACTTTGCCCTTTCACTTTTCCCCCAACGGTTTTAGGTATCTAGGTGTCAATATTTTCCACTCTCTCAAGTCCCCGCATAAAGATAATTTCATAAAGCTGACTGAAAATATAAAATCAGACCTTCAAAGATGGCACAAATTACCCCTTTCACTTGTTGGCCGAATTGAAACCATCAAAATGAACGTGTTACCTCGAATCCTATTTCTTTTTCAGACCCTCCCTCTTTTTCTTCCCAAATAATTTTTTAAGTCATTGGACACTGTTATACTGTCTTTCATTTAGGCTGGCAAGATCCCAAGAATTCAGAAAAGAAATTTAGAAAGACCCAAAGTAGCTAAGTACTGGGCCGCTAACATTCAAATGCTGAAAAAATGGTGCCATCGTCCAAATATTATCTGGTGTGTCTTGGAAGCTAACTCTTGCAGTTCCACCTCACTCACTGCACTACTCTTTGCACCCCTCCCTCTGCGGAAACAGTTCAGATACCATTATGGGCTAAAATCCCCTCTGCCCTTACTCCCATATGCAATAATCACCTGTTTCTACCGTCAAGCATAGACAAAACCTTTGCACACTGGAAGAATATGGGCCTCTTTTAATGACCTTTATGTAGGTGGGACCTTCGGAAAGTTCACTGACCTAGCCACAAAATCTGGTATTTCTAATTTAGGTCTATTCAGATATTTTCAGTTGCGCAATTTCACCAAAACACAATTCACTTCATTCCCTGTTCTGCCTGAAAAAAACTTTGTTAGAAGACATCATGTCCTCCCCAGATTCACAAAATAGTATCTCTTCAATCCATGGTCTTCTTTCATCTCAAATTCTTCCTGTTGTAGGGCTGATGAATATTTGGGAAAAGGAACTAGGTCTTACACTAGATGAATTCTGGTGGAGTGATGTTTTGCTCAGAATTAATACTACTTGTATTTGTGCACGTATGCGTCTCATCCAATTCAAGGTTGTCTTCAGAATTCACTACACAAGGGCCAGGCTGAAAAAGCTGTTTCCTGAAACAGATGAACTCTGTATTAGGTGCTCTCAATCTCCAGCAGACCACACACACACTTTTTTCTCCTGCCCTAAACTACACTCTTTCTGGACATCCTTTTTTGATACCCTTTCTGCAGTCTTTAATATTCGTATATCTCCATGCCCTTTGATTGCTATATTTGGTGTGTCTCCTGTTGTGGGAAGGTTTACTAGATGTCAAGCTGATGTTATTGCATTTGCTGCTCTGATAGCCAAGCGTCAGATACTGCTACATTGGAAGAACCCAAAGCCGCCTAGCACATACTCCTGGTCTGAAGAGGTAATGTCATTTTTACACCTTGAAAAAATCAAACACACTGTCAGAGGATCTCTGAAGAAATTTTACAAAACCTGGGACCCTTTCCTATCTTATGCAAATAGCCAGCCCTCTGCCAACAGCTACCCCTCCCCCCCCCCCCCCCCTCCTCTCTTCCCCTTTTCATTTGTTTGGTTGTTTGGTTGTTGTTTTTGTTCTGTTTATTCTACTATTTTGTATTTTGTTTTATTTTACCTCTGTCTGCCAGTGCTATCCTATGCATTGTGATTAATAGGACACAGGGATGGGTGGGAGGGGTAGGGACGTGGGAGGGTGGATGGGTGGGAGATGCTTGTTCACTGCCTGTTTGGAGGGGGGGAATTTGTGTGTAAAAAAAAAAAAAAAACTGCCAAACCCTGTTAACCATAGTCATTCCCTATACAGCTTGTATCATTTTTTGAGGTTTGATCAATAAACATATAAAAAAAACAATAAAAACAGAGCAGTCCTATAAAACATGTGCCGACAGACTAAACACACACTGTAGCTAGGATATCAAAGACGCAATAATCCGTATGTATTTGTCATTTGGAAGGTGGAGTTCATGTGATCCTACAAAACAGAGATATACGATGTTCCAGCCTTTCCGGGCCACCGTCACCCAGCGAGCTTCCTGTTTCTCCTCACCTGATGCACTCTGAACGGCAGTCCAACACAACACAGGGGCCCTCTATTGTACAGGAAACTGCATGCTCTGCTGGTTTTTATCCAGCCTCTTTGTATACAAACACACACACACACACACGTTGTACATGTTTTCTCATCCTCTCTGTTCATCTCTCCCTGTGACCTCTGTGATGAAGGGTGAAGGGCAGAAGGAGAACGTGCAGCTCAGTTACACCTCCAACAAAACTTCTACATTATCTCCCACTCCTTTTACCTTTATGCATTGTGATGACTACAGAACAAAGTCTGACAATCAATAAGACTCCTCTCTGTTCTATTTCTGCCTTGTGCGATACGCTGCCTTTCACTTCCTGGCTGACATCAAAGAAGTCTCCCCTCATTTGTCTTTGCGCTGCGTCCCGGCTGCTGTCCTCTCCTCGGTCAAACGCATCATGTAGGTTAGAGGTGTGCATGTGTTGGTGTGTGTGTGCTGAGTTTAAAAGCATTGTAGAGCCATTGCATGGACGCCGATGTTGGCAGAAATATCGATGATCTCTCAACTAGAGATGAGATGGAGTTTTGCATTGCCCTCTGGCCAGCAGAAATAAAGCAGCATCCACACACACACACACACACACACACACACACACACACACACACACACACACACACACACACACACACACACACAGGATCTAATCTCCTCAATTCGGCCTAATTGAAAGTGACACGTTGCTGCTAATCGATACACAAACCCATTGTTGCTATGGAAATATCCTGAGTGAACTGTCCCCATTCCTATCCTCGTCACACACACTCGTGTCTAGTCAACACGAGTGGACGCGGGCGCCTTTTTTTCCCTCTGTTGTTCTCAAAAACAATCCGTTCCATAGAAGCACTGTTCAAACTAAATCCCCATCCAGATGAAAAAACACAATTGAAGGGCTTTCATGGCCAGTTGGCAGGTTTGACAACACACACACACACACACACACACACACACACACACACACACACACACACACACACACACACACACACACACACACACACACACACACACACACACACACACACGCACACACAGAGCTTGAGAGGCTATTACTTTCCATGAGACTTACCCTAATCGTAGCCTTAAACCTAACCTTAACCTATCTTTAAACCAAGTCTTGATGGTTCACATTAAGGGGACTTAGTTTGTCCCTAAAAGGAAGTCCAGACATGTGACCGTGTAAACAGATTTGTGGCCCCACAACATAAGTTATGGGGCCACAAAGTGTGTATACTGAACGATACAATGAGACATTGTGTTTGCTGGAGTCACACTGTTTGCATCTATAGCATTATGTAACCCAGTGGTCAATACTGCATAGCAATAATATTTCTATCAAAATGGTAAGGCATTCCAAGACCCCCAAAAGAAGCGAGAAAAAAAAAGCAGAAATCTTTTGGCCAGAGTCGAACGGCCTCCTCTGGTGTGACACACATCCCGGGGCTGGCCAGGGGTAACACAGCGACATAACACGACTCATTGTGTGCGAGGGATGGCATGTGGCAACGGCAGCCCGAGACCTCAAAGGCAGCGGAGTTCAGCACAGCAAGGTATTTCATTGTGACTCTGGCGCGCTGCGGAGAAAGAGGAATTTGGATGCTAGAACCCTCCACGGCAGCAGGACTTCGGCGTACCTACTGGGGGGGACGACGACGACTGGGGGGACGACTGGGCTCTCGTGTCAAATTCCCACTCAGCTCGTCGCGGTTAGCATTCTCCGCACTGCTTACATAGGGTGACCAGATTTGAGTTTGTGAAAAAGAGGACACATCGTTCGGGGGGGGGCGGGGATAGCAGCAGTAGCGTGCCGTGAACTTACATTTACGTTGAGATCGGTCGACCAATGACAGTTCTCTCTACAGTCAGAGCTTGCGCAAGAAGGTGGAACGTGAGGGAGATACCATTTCCAAAACTTGTAAGGGGGTAATAACTATTTTCCCCGACGTAGCAAAATCCCGGACGTTTTTGGAATCCCTGCCGGACGCTTTTTTTAGGTCTCGAAAAGAGGACATGTCCGGGAAAAAGAGGACGTCTGGTCACCCTAGCATACATAACATTCTGCCGATGTCTCCAACGCATTACGGCTCCGAGAATGATCCGCGTTTGTCGCTCACACATTCCCCTGAAGCTCATTCAGCCCCGTCTCTCATTTTAAATATATATTTTTTCACTCCCTACCCTTCTTCTCCGTGCTACCTCCGGAAGGTTCACGAGGACATTCCCACTTCTCAGTAACGTGGTCCACGTTTTCTCCGCTGCTCGACGGAGGAGAGGTGGAGATGTGTGCTCTCTCAAATCAGAGTTTGGTCTATTTATACGGTGCAGTTAGAGTGGTTTAGCTCCAGGCCTTTTAGCCCCGTGGTGGGACGGCCTAATCCACCCACTTTCCTCACTGCCGAGCAACGCAAGGCCGGCGGGACCGCCCGGCCTTGTCCCTGCCCAGCGTCCACCTCCTGACCACATGCAGCTGGGATGGAGAAATGGAGCAGAGGGAAGGAACGCTTGACAAGCCTGTACTGTATTGAAGCGCATCAGACACACTTGTGTGTGTGTGTGTGTGTGTTTACTCACTTGCTTCCACACTTGAATGAGAGAATTACACCCCTTTTAAATTCACAAATATCTCTCCCAAAAGAGACTTTCAGAAATATGTACACAAATGTCTGAGGAACTGAGAAAGATGAACGTAACTACTTAAGAAACATGTTTATCTACGCAGATGGCTCAAGAATGAATTCCAAGGGTCTTAAGTAAGAGACAAGAGAGGCATGCTGGGCTGCGATCAATGAAAACTCTTGACATAATGTCCATTGTGCAACACTGGCCTAAGAAAAATAAATAAAAATCCCCACTCGCTAAAAAATGCAGAGCACTAAGAGAGTTGCTATAAAAGGAGAAGGTATGCCACCGATTTTCCATGCAAAATGCACCAGATGTACGTGCAGGCGTTAGTTTTGGAATTACTTTGATGAGCATTTCTAAAGCTGTTACCAGGAGGCCAATGAAGAAAGTTATGTGATAGCGTGATGTTTACTGACAGCAGGAAATGCTGAGCAGGTCACTGGGAGATGCACAGCAAAAACACCGACGCCGTCACTTAATTCTGCTCACAGTGGGACGTTAAGCAGCGACTAGCGGTGACCCCTCCCCTTTTCAAGCGTATAGAAAAACCTGTTGGGGCCTTCAGGTGCGGCAAGTTCAAGTTCCCAGTTGTTCAAAAGCGTAAAAAGCCTTCTCCCGAGCCCAGCATTTAGTTTTGTCCGTTCTGGGCTACCGTAGAAACATGGCGGCGCAACATGGCAGACTCCATGGAGAGGATCCATGAAGATATGGTCGCTCGTTCGTTTTAGTTGATTATACACTCATGAAAACATAATAATGAATATTGAATTCCATTTCTGCCCCGTAAGCTCCACATTGGTCCTTTAGATACTGCCAAGAAAATGTTTCTTTGGTTCGCACTCACTTTTTATTTCATCTGTCTCTGAGTAACCACCAAAACAAATAATTGCACAACAAAGGCATTTATATGCTACGGGGTGTTGGTAAATATACAATCATACTCTGGATTGTATTTTACATTGCGATTGCCTTGTGAAAAGACTTTCACATTTTTTCTTTGACTGGTCTTCGTACTGACAGAAAAACCAACATGCTGACGGATACAAAAAGACAAAAAAAGAAGCTAAATGTCACCCTGTCCGTGACTTCTTGCTCATCCCCAAATCCATCCCACAATATTGCCGAACTTGGACTCTTGGAAATCCATATACTGTATTTCAGGAATGCAGACTGAAGTCTGATATGCCTGGGCCTAGCAAGCATAACAGAGGGCAGAAGCCTCAGAGAATAACACATAACCAAAGCCCTAAAGAATTCCCTTGGACACATCTACTGACCAGAAAACTGTGCCCTGGAGCTGCTGAGGCCCCAGACCTAAATAGCATGGACTCCACTGCTGGGACTGCCTGAGATAGACACTCAGCACTTTGGTTAGTGCTGCTTCTGGACATAATTGAAATTACATATATATATATATATATATATATATATAGGTTTTTAAGGTTATATAAGGTAAAAAAGTTGATGCTTTTTAACCTCCAGTGCTGACGATTGAAGTCAACGCGGAAGGGCCAAAAACTGCAGTTCTCCCGAAGGGCCACTTGAGGCTGGCGCCAAAAGTCAATCCCCACGTTAACATGCCAACGTTACGTAAAAAATAACCATGTTTACAACTGAATCTTTATACAACTCAGCCAAAGTTAAAGTCATGCATGATAGGCATGGCCACCTACCTACCACGTTATTGAACAGCGTTTGGTTGTATCACAAGACTCTCCAAGGAGTCGGCTGTTTTATCTGGTAAGGACATTACAAACAAATGTATTTTACACATGTTAACGTGAATTACAGACGCAACTTGCGATTCAAGCTAGCTAGCTAGCCCTAGAGTTACCTTGAGTTTTTTATGCTAATGCGACCTGAAAGCCTGTTATTTTTGTGTGTGTAAGTTTAGCTAATTAAATCACGTCAAAAAAATAAAATAGAATTCTTAAAAGCGTAGCAAAAAAGACGAAGCTCTCTGTGCGCGTGTGACTGGGTGTGTGCTGAAAATCCTCCGCACACTTATGCAGCCCTATCAGCTGTATGGGGACAGTCGTGCCTCAGTGTGGGCTACGGACCTGTTGCTGCTCCCACCATGCTGGACATTTTTAAGGCTGGTGGTGACGTGGTAAAAATAGGATCCATGCACCCTACACGCTAACTTACATGTATAGGTCAGAGCATGGGCTGACCTCCTCTCACCACAGCGACCGCGTAATTCTACGACGAAAATAACTCCCTCTCCGGCTGGAGCGCTCACCCAGTCTTGCGAACGCGCTGGTGTTGGAAATTAACCTTTTTTTTTGCCAGGCCGACTCCATTCTGCAGCGTGAACGAGAGTGTCCCGCGCAGCTGATATACTGAATGCGACTGAACGTGCGTTTTTTTCTAAAAAATTATATATATTTTTTTGTTTTCCCAACCACCCTGTGTGTAAGCATGCGCGTATGCCTGGTCCATGTGTGTGTTTGTGTGATGACACTCAGCGGCTTCACAGTCCAAGCAAGGTACCGTAGCAGCAGGAGCTGGTCTCTAATCGACCCCCTTTGGTTAAAGGAGCTGGTTCTACCGCTAAGCCTCATGTGGCCACCCTCAGAGAGAAGTGGGACGACACACACACACACACACACACACACACACACACACACACACACACACACACACACACACACACACACACACACACACGTCACCCAGCAACATATCATCCTATGGAATATATCTAACCTCAACCACGAAGCCACAGAGAGGCAGCTACTTAACTGAAGCATCATCTTCCCCTACTCTGTAATAACGGCCTGTCCCAATCGAAACCATCCCAGCAGGCTTTCCTCAGGGTTTGATTAGTCCGGAGCTGCGGAGGGCGCAGTGTTTACAGCTTGTTTTAGTTTTTTTTCCCCACTCACAAATAAATGTTCACATTTACTGCAGCCTCCATACCCACGGGCGCTTTTAAAAGGACGGAGGACAACTCCCACTTTGGCGGCCTACTGTTTGGTGCTGCTGTAAAAGTGACGCAGGCAGAACTTACAGATGGATGGGTTTCATTAACTACAACGCCACTTTTGTCACTGACTGCCCGCCCAGTCCCCGCGAGGAAGGCTTTATTTTCTTACATATATAGGCCCTAAAATACGGTGAGCGTAAATATGCCTTGTAGAACTGGGAACAGCGATCGCGCCGTGGCTAGCTAACGATATCATCCAGGCCATGTGATCTCCTCCCATTGGTTATTCTAGGGCCACATGCCCTGCCGAAGACCTATCGTCGAAACATGTTCTTTTTTTTTATGATTTGGCCACTACAACAAAGGATATTTAATATATCCCTAATCGTTGCTACTCGTTCTGCCTTCCTGTTTATCCTGATTCTTCTTTAAAACACTTTCCAAGAACACCCGGCACGTTTCTGATCTCCGGTTGAATACAAAGAGAAACCAGTTATCTTTCTCCCCACAAGCACAAATGAGTGTTAGTCAGATGCAACCGGGAAACCGTGATGTGGCAACATGTGTGACATCTGTGCAGAAATAACAAATGTTCCATCTTCTGTTTGCTGTTTCACTTTCTCTCTCTCTGTCTCTCTCTGTCTCTCTCTCTTTCCCCCAGATCTCCACTGCACCAGTCAAGTGCACTTTGACACACATGCAGCACATTACAGGGTACCAGGTTACGGGGTACCAGGTCATCTTTTGCAAACATCCACGCAAAATCCCACCCACACAGCTACAGTCTGTCGAGCGAGTGCTGCACACACCGAGCACACCTTCTTGATCACCTGCCAGCGCATCCAGACAAAAGTGACGAATGCTGGCAGAGAGGACTGAAAAAACTGGTTTTATTTGTTTCTGCCGCCGGAGTTGTTTTTGCCTTTTTACGGTTCCACAAGTTTTGTTCTTGGTTTTAAGCAGGTAGCCTGAACCTTTATCTGTATCAACAGCCTTTACTGTATACCTCACTCCTTTCAGGGTTGATGAAGCATGCACATGTGTGTGTGTGTGTGTGTGTGTCGGTGTGTGCATGCTTGCACACGTCACCGTGCGTAATCATCATCCGCGGCAACAATTCCCCTCTTGACACTTTGTGTTGTCACCTGATCTCCCTGTGAACCCAACACAGGGAGATGAGATAGAATCACAGTGTCAGACTTACGGGAAGTCATTTGTCAGAACTTTGAGGTTCCTTCGCTTTGCTACGGGGAAAGAATTCAGTGCGGTTTTGGACGCCTGCAAAACTTAAAAGTGAAAAAAGAAAGAAGAAAAAATAGTGTTTGTGACTTATTTGTTGGGAGTCCAGATTCTGGGTCGACATTTTGAAGTCCGTTTCCGTGCCCCGGACTCGTGCTGTACCAGTTGTTTGCCTCCTCTGGGGTGAAACCACAGCTATGTCAGCTGCAGCTAAAGACAACACATGGACCAAAACAGGAAATTAAGAAGAAAAAAAGAAAAGTTCACAGCTCCCTAACAAGCCCAGTCCAGCCCTCGCTTGGTGTTTACTGCCTGCGTTCTTCTGTCAAGGAAACAGATTTAACTATTTAATCGTTTTGTAGAATGTGGAAGACTCTGCTTCCTTCTCGGAACTCACAGGGACTTTTTTTTAACACATTTGTGAAAGTTAATCTCCACGTAGGGTTCTCGCTCAATGTATTTTTGTCAACAGCTCCAGTGATGCTGTCTTCCTCTCTGGTCCCACTGGAACGCGTGGTTCATACTGTGGAGCTGTTTTAAGAAGCACAACTTTCTGTGTTCAGCATAGCAAGTGCCCTCGTGCAGCCGGTCATATGACATCTAAAGCCACTCCTCCTTCTTCATGCGTTTTCCTTTGAAAGTCCAGCAACACGTGTCAGTTTCCACTTGCTGCACCGATGCGGGGCCTCTTCAAAATAAACCTTTGCCTACAGGAAACAACTTGAGGCAACACAACCAGTTAGGTTTCAGAAAAGATCGAAGACTTCCCGTTTCCCACGGGGGGCAAAGGGAAACAGCGGCCTCCCGGGTGAAAGACGCTTTCTTGTTTGACCGCCCGTTTATGATTACGTGGATTACACACAAATTTAATTTAAGGGATATCTACAAATTACAGAGGCATAGCTACGAATGCTGGATGAGCATAGGGCCACACTTATGGAGGTTCAGAAATAACACTTCAGTTCATATACAAAAAAAAGAAAAAAAGAAACATGTAATAAGCTATTCAATGGAACTGGAAAAGTTTCCACTTTAGACGGTGTGGCACAGTAGACTTCACCACCTTTGCCGTTGGCGATGAGGTGCAGCCAGTTGGAGCTTGAACTGACAGGGAACCTGAACAAACAGATTTTACCCATGTGATTCTGTTGCCTATAGGCTCATTTAGCAAATTGACCTCCAGTAGATTTGTCTTAACATGTATTTGGTCATAACCGGTGTGCAAATCTTAAGTGCAGCAACGTGGCAAGCAGACCAAGCCGACGTCCTACGAGGCGGTTTTAGCCCACGAGCAACGGACCCCCAGCATGGCGGCCCCGTGAACACGCTACCTGTTTGAAGTTGTCTCACTGCTCCAGGGTTAGCTTTCCTTCAGCCGCGAGCCCGGTGGCCAGGAGCAACATGTCGGCAGCAGATCCTCTAAAAGGCTGCTCTTTTTTTTAATAATTGCATAACATAAAAACATCCCGAACACACGCAGTCTAACCTGAAGGAATGTGGGTGGGGTGGGGGTGGAGGGGCTGCATGTCGCACCATTCGGAGCCCGTGTGAGACGCATTGGTTATCCTCACACGATCCTCTCATGAATGCTCCTCCCTGTGCGAATGCATTCTCCCGAGTGCCACCGTTAAACCATGCAGCCTGGCTGTTGAGAAGGCCGACTGGTGGGCTATTTTTGTCAGGGGGGCACAAACATTGGAGACAAGGTCAAAGGCACCCACCACCACGCCCCCTCCCCGCCTTCACAAATACAAGACATATGGTTCCGTGTAAGTCAGCTGATAAGTGAACTTCTGTTCCTCACAAGGCCACATTTGGCCTTCTGCTGGTGGATCCCAGTGCTATTATATAACGTCTGCCAGTGTTCTTTGTAAGCCGCACACTGTGCAGGTAATATAAGTGGCATTATTCAAAAGTCCACTTCAACCTCAGCAATTATAGTTTAACCCCTAAAGCTGCGCATCAACAGATGCAATGTGGTACGTGCGTGCGTGTGTGTGTATGTGTGTGTGTTT
The DNA here is from genome assembly GCA_038501785.1 of Myoxocephalus aenaeus. Lineage (NCBI taxonomy): Eukaryota > Metazoa > Chordata > Actinopteri > Perciformes > Cottidae > Myoxocephalus > Myoxocephalus aenaeus. The sequence goes on from JBAMJR010000042.1 coordinate 1,265,268, forward strand.
GTGTGTGTGTGTATCTGTTGGTACCGGCTAGTACCATAAAGGACGGTTGCATTCCACCCGTTTGGCATCGCATTGTGCACAAAACAGAATTCTGCAGTCTGGTCTCTCTCATTTCTCATTCGAACACTCTGGTTTCTCTAATCTTTCATCCCCCAAAACACAGAATGTTTGCACCTGTGCTTCATCAAAGAAAACAACAGTAAAATGCTATGGTTTGCCGCTGGTCGTGTTTTTGTTTTTTTGAAAGTTTTTTTAATTCAACATCTACATCCAGAAACAGTACACAGTGAAGAACAATATTCCAGACACAGTAGGTGTGTGTTGTAATCATTGCTAATGGTCACACTTCATATACTTACATACATAATTATATATATATATTTTGTTTATTGCTTGTTTTATTTACCTCACACACTTAATATACACATGCATACATACACTTCTACTGTTTACGTTTAATTTAATTCATAAATTAATACTGTTTTTTTCTTTCACCCCAACTATTTTATTTTATTCATTTATTTATTATTATTATTATTATTATTATTATTATTATTATTATTATTATTATTATTGTATATAGCTTTCATCCCTGTTCTTTTTATATCTTATTTTTGTCTGTAAATTGCTGCTACATCGACACCAAATGTCCCCTCTGGGATTAATAAAGTATATATTCATGCATTCATTCATTCATGTATCCATGGCTGTCCACTCTGTCAACTGTTGTTAAACGTATTTGCATCTTGGGGAGTGGCTCCGGTGTTAATATAACCACTGGAAGAGTCACTGAACCGGCAGTGACCTTTTGCCTTGAATACGCAACACCCGCTCAGACAATAACCGGCATCAAAAGAAAACAGAACAGCATTTCCGTCTGATGAATCATCTTCAGACACAGAGGCGATCTTTGTCAGCTGGAGGGGACCGCGGTCGCCCAGCAACCGGCTGCAACAAACTAGAGAGCGAGCACAGCGCCAGCGTTAGCCAACGAGCTAACCAGCTAACCAGCGATGCGGAGGAGTTTATTTATTTCTTTATTTAAAGGGGAAACAATGGTGAAACAGACGATACAGATATTTGGTCGCATTAAACCCTCGAAGAAAAGTACAGTGGTAAGTGGACAACTGAGACAACGTTTAAATACAGTTTTAGTAGGCCTACTAAACTATAGTTATAGTAGGTCCAAGAGTATGATGAGTATGACTCGGGTCGTTTTCACAACAGACATGTCGTAGCAGCGAAATCACAGGTGTAAACTAACGGCATAGATATAATGATGGCTCCCTCCCTGCGATTAATTCTTCCAATAAATCCTTCAGTCATAAATAATGCACCACCAGGGCCTGGAACTGGCGCACCTGCGCGGCATGCAATCCATGTTTGTAATTAGGCCTGCGCTTCTTCTTGCTATGACACGCCAAAATATGGGAAAGTACATTCAACTAGCAGCCTGAAAAACAACCAGAACGAGGTAAAGTGACCATATACTTTAAAGACCTCTGCTAAATGGGTCTTTTTGGGGCTGATACAGATGGTCCAACATGTTGAATGGAAGACTCTAACAGCTAGTGTTGTTGTTGTTGTTGTTGTTGTTACATGTGACCTACTTTGGGCACAACATTTACAAGTTCTCTTTGTTTCCCACTTCATTTTATTTCTGGATTAATGGGAGATTTGTTTTACCATATCAGATACACATTAAATATGAATTATTTAAACCTCATCATTCTTATACTGAGACAGAATCGGATTGTTATTATTATTTAGGTGTCAAACTGTACAATAACCAACTGGTTTGTTTTTGTTTGTTTTTTCACACATGCGTATATAATGTTCACCTACTATCAGATGAGTGGCCACACATGTACAAAAAAGTAATATCAATGACAAACATACCTGGCAGCACTCTCACTATTCACCCAAAAACCCAGTTTATTGTCTGATGAATGAAATGATCAAATTACTTTCTGTGGCACTTTAGTCTGAGCTTGACAATATCCAGCAAAAACGAAATAAGCACAGCTACCTCCTTGGGGGCTTTAAAACAAAATCGGTGGTGAGGAGGTGACGCTGGCAGAGTCGACGGTGAAAAACAATCCAATCATTTTAGGTCTTATCTTTTATTCCCCGAAACCCCTTGGGGACCTTGTAATTGCATCAGTGTCCAACCCGAAGCATGAGCCAGAACATATGCTGAGGGCTGCGGGTGTTTGGATCAACCTGCACGGCCCTCGCTCTGAATGTCCGCTGCTGCTCAATCTATATGGGTTTAATGTTCCACAGCTTTCCTCCTCTCCCCCGGGCGACGCTCAGCGGAGGTGATATTGCCCGGTACATGATCGCAATTGCCTGTTTCGTCCTGCTGCTTTCCACCGGACACATGCTTCATACGCTCCAGGTCTTTCATTTCGGGGCTCTCATTATACAAACCACAAGTGGCCAGACTTATATTTTAGACCTGACATGATGCATTGTTCTTGTGTTTAAGTCGGCATGATGCCGCATACCATAACAGTCCAAGAACATATAGGAGACAACTATTTTCAAAAGGGTAACTGAGTGCCTATGGCTGTAAAACCCTGTCCACATATCGTGTAAGTTATTCCTCTACCTGCCCTGCGAGGATGATCAGTAGTCGGCCTCGTAGTAAGGCCTCGTCCCGCTGGAGCACTGACTATGCTGTTGTCTCTGGCTCCCTCAGGTGTACTCTGTGGACAACGATGAGCCGGTCGGCGCTTCCTTGGAGTTCCTGGTGCCCAGGGACATGGCCGAGGGCTTTGTGAACAACAAGAGGGAGTGCTACAAGTTCAGGTGGAGATGCATTCGTACCTGTGAAGCCTGTGTTTTATAGAGATGTCGTGTCTGGTGATTGTATTCACACTTCTCTTCCCACGTCTCTCATTTAGTTCAAGTAAATTCAACTGCTGGTGTCTTTTGAAGTCAACTACATTAATGTATAATATCTACAAATGGCTGTCCTGTACGCTGCTCTATCTTAGGCACCGTAGAAAAGTTATTAAACTTATAGCCTATGTTTACTGCTCTAAATACCTTTTGAAAGGTTCCCTTTTTTTTTTTACTGTGCCCAAACTCTGATCTGTTTCGTTTAATATGTAAAAGAAGCAGTTTTCTTTATAGAAGTAGAAATTAGAGCACCAAGAAATATAACTGCGTGCAGAGTACAGGGTCATATTATTAGCTTCAGTTTTAAGTGGGCGCTGAACACCGAAACAACGACCACCCATTGGGGGAAAATCTTGTTGATGACCACTAAAATGAGCTAAAGACTACTGTAAGAGTAGAGTAACTGTGTAGTTCATGACGAATAAAGATACCATGCAACATGGAGGAAGGTGAGCTGCCCAGCAGAAGGCTGCATAAGAGCAGTGCACAGCCAGAACGTCAGTCTGACTCCGGTGGTGAGAGCTGCAGCCGTGTGCACTGCACCCTCCGGGCAGGGCCACGCTTCCAAGCCCCAAATTCACAGTCGGGGAGTCAGTCAGCAGCGGACACCGAGAGCCTTTTGGAAACCACAGAGTCTGATGATAGCCTGCGGAGGTTCCCTCATGCCCTTGTAGAAATACAATTTCCAAAAAAATAATCCTGAGTAAACTCACATCGCTCTCATCTTTCTGTGGGATAAGAAACGTGACGGAGAGACCGTACTCCTCCTCATCCACATGGGAAATGAAATGACTGTGTATCCAGGGCTGCTGTGGGTGATTCTGTGTAGCCTTGGCTGTGTGAGATGGATCATCACTGTGTACTATGGTAGTACATTAAACAATAGACGGATGTTCTGACCTCGTCTGTGCTCCTCACTTGTGTCCAGGTTCCTGAAGGTGTTTGATCAAGCTGTCAAACAGGAAGAGATATTTGAAAACATTGCCAAACCAGTTGCAGACAGGTAAAATCTCATTGTACTTCTCCAAATGACAATTTATAAATACGCAGTTGTATTAATGCCACGTGCATGTTTTTTAAACTCTTTCTCAACCCTTCAAACCACCACCTTTTTTGATTATCCCATTCACAAATCCTCGCCCACCTGCGCCCAGCAGCGCTCGGCTCCCCGTGCTCCCCGAGTTCAGGGCCACACAGGCTCTGAGCGTCCCTGTGGACAGGAAGTCAGTAAAGCTCAGCTTTCTTTTAAGATGGAAATGGAGGGTGTCTGTGATTTTTGGCGTGCTTTGCATACTTTAACCACTAAGTGGGCCGAGCTGGCGGGCGAGATGGCGCACTGTGCCATCGTGAGTGTGAGAACATTTCCAAGCCACAACACAGAGCCATGTTGTAGCTGCTCACTCATTTTGAGCCGTCGTTTAATCCGTCATGCGCGAGGATCACATTCATTAGAGCAACCTGCAGAACGCTCTGTCCCTCAAGATCAACACGACAAGTCTTTTTGAAGGGAAATAGGGGTTCAGGTGGGCCTGTTATTAAATGCAAACATGTTTAAATCTATTTTAGATTGATATGCCTAATACATCTGGCTGACTTTATTTGTAAAATACAGAATGAGAAGGTTTTTCCTAAAAACAATCCATCTCCATCAGCACCTCTGAGCCAACAGAATTGTGTGCAGATGTCTGCCCTCTGCCTGGATTTCCTTATTTTGCTGTGATCGGCATGTTTCTGGCCGTCAACCTCTATAAATGTAGCCACCATGAAAGGGAAAGCTACAAAAATGGCTAACATAGATATAGCGAGGCGAACAACCAAGCGGACAAAGCTGGTTAAAAAACAAGAGTTAATCCGGGATTGGCTTTCACACACTGAACCCTAACCGCGGTCAGGGGGCGTGCACTTCTGGCACCACCAAAGGGCTGGAAGGCGTCCTGAAACACTCTTCAGTCAAACAAAAAAAACAAGCTGCGATGAATGGAGGCAGTCGGCTCAAAGTGGTTGAAGAGGATATTTCATACAATCTTGCCAAAAAACTAAATTGAACTCCCCAACCTTTAAAGAAAAATGTAGATCCCTTCTACCCATTCATAAAATATACACAATACAACATGTTTTGCATTTACATTTCCGTCTTCCAATTAGCAGAATTGTTGCTTCTTCACCTCTGAGAGGCCTCTCCACGCGATCTCCACAAAGGGAGAGTCTTCCAGGCGTCTGTCAGAGCTTTACCCCTCGTCTGGCTCTTAAATCAGGACTGACTTCAGCCAAGAGGAGAGGAATTTCAATTGGAATTTCCTGTGATGAAATGTTTGCTTGTGCTGTTGTTGTTGTTATGTGAACATCATCTTGGCTCGATTTAGGCCCGCCACTTCCATTCCTCCCCGGGCTTCTTAGTCAAAATAGGGGCTATTTGTGGGGCTCCGCAAGTGCTTTGCGTTATCTTTGCTATTAGAAGACGCATAAACAACATGGCGAGACGTCTGGATTGGCTGACTAAGGACTTGGATGTATTTGACCTGACTCACACAGGGTTCACAAGCCCTGTGTGAGTCAGTGTGTATTGGGTTGCCCTCCCCAGCCAACCCTTTAACAGTCCCCCCCCTTTGTTGTGGCAGATGGTAAACATCAGGTGAAAAAGCCTCAGTCACAACCGTGTCTGTCTTGCCGTATCAACTTGAGCTTGGCGTCTTTTCGGCGTTAATATGACAATAACGTCTGCAGCCTAGAGGACACCAGTCATCCTGTCTAGCCATGACCAATCTGTCTCTCCGATCAGACATTTCTGCAGGATGCCCGTTCACACACTGAATGGTCTGAATTCCACAGAGTTTTAACCTTTTAAATCCAGTCTCACCACAGTGACTAAAAGAAAGGAGGGAATAATTCAGCCGGCTCAGCAAAATCACAGGAAAAGGCCAAGACTTGTCTCCTTGCCACAGGAAGTATTGAAAGAGATTCTGGGACCGACATGGCCCAAGCTATGTGAAGCCCAGTTGGTGGGCTGATACCTTGGGAAGCTTATCTTGATATTCACATGGTCCCAGTTACAGAAGCACGTCTGGTGGCAGAAATCTCAAACAGAATAAAATTTGAACTGACAAGGCCCCGTCGTCTTGAAACTTTTATTCAGGTTTCATCAGGAGTCAATTTGAATGGCGGCAGTTTGGCCGTCACGGCACTAAAACTCTGTTTCGTGCACGCAGGCGCCAATCCTCTCAACGAGCAACAACTGTCAGACCGTTGTTTTGGCCGGTGCTCTGTCATACTCAAGTTTAGCCAAAAGCTCTAACCCGTTTACTCGCACACTAGTCTCCGTCTCTGCTGCGGTGTAACCCAAACCAGTCATTTCAGCCCCAACACAGGAGTTTAAAAACAAACCAGCATTAATAGCTCCAGTAGAGGAAGAGCCACCGTAATGATGTTGGGCTGGCAGGGCAAACCCTCGATCTGCGCTGTAATCCAATTTCACGAGGCTGTGAAACCTGTAGCCCAGAGTTTAAAGAAGAACGGGGCTCTGTTCAGTTTAACGCTCAACCCCAGCCACCTCAAAAGATTGGACAAAAAGAACCGGAAGGAAACCGATCTTCTGGGCGACGAGTTGCCAGTCTCCAGGAGAGCTGAGGTGTAAACAGGAACAAGCATTGGGGAACGACCAAGCCTCAGCGGCAGAGCCGAGGCCGCATCATTAGCGCCGACATTGCACTAAACACAGAGCCTGTGTCTTTCCTCCCCGCTGCCAATCACTGGCCATGACTCACACTCAGACTAAATGGACGCTCGACAGCCGTCCAACCAACCCCCGTTCTCATAAGTGGACGCTGTGTTTTATATAAACTGACATGTACTTTTTTTCCCCTCACCAGTCTCATGCAGGGTGTGGATGTGTAGAGTGCACAGGAAGGGAAACCCACACACTGCTCCAACACTGGGTTGGCAATACCGTTAGAATAAGCGAGAGGCTTAGATTTGTTTATAATTCATCTTGAAAAATATAGTGTCAAGATATCCTTTTCCTCGCAATTGGCATGTCAGTGAACACACTGTTTATCCTGCACCTGTGATCCAAGCGTGTCGTTTGGCTAGTGCCTCCTAGTTTATTTCCAAGACTAGAACAGAAGTTTTATTTTTTTATTTTCTTAAGCAAATTTATCCTACCTCATTTGAGCACCACTATTTCGGGCGTTCTTTCATTCAAACGGAGCTTGATGCCGTTGGTTTCCATGGCCCTGTGCACGTGCAGAAGGGGCCAGTTCATTGCCAAACCAAACTGTACCAGGCCCTGCCTCGTTGAGTGGGGTTTTGGGCCTTTTTCCTTCGCTCATACTCCGAGACATTCCTCCCTCACCGGCAGATGTCTGTCGCCATAGCAGTTCCCTCAGTCACTGCCATCCTTTCCTGTGGATTTAAAGTGTCAGATTCAATTCGATCAAACTTTTGGTGTCTGCTCGGGGATATACTTGCCTGTCCCTTGCGCTCTTGCAGATTAAGATAGTGGCGTTACTGGAGGTGCACGGTGCAAATTATTTGCCGACAAAGCTTTTTGCAAGACATAATGTTTTTAAAAGTTTGACTGTATTTAAAAAAAAAAGATGGCTCTACTTTCTACTCTTAGCAATCTGTCATCTTTAGGCACATGTTGTTTGGTTGCATAACTCAGCCTTAGAGTACAGCAGTGATCGTACACTGTTTATTATGCTCCTACTAATCTTTACTTTTGTTCTCATGGACATACAGTAATATAATCTTCCATGTTCCAAGAATATCTACTGTACTTGTAAAATGTGCTTGTCCTTGGTAGCCGAATGGTTCCAGCGTTCGAGTCCAGCCAGCAAAATGTCTCCCAAAATATCTTCAAAGAATCAAAAATTGTTGAATGTTCAAGAAATTGTGTATTAAATGTGTGTGTGTGTGTGTGTGTGTGTGTGTGTGTGTGTGTGTGTGTGCATGCAGTGTGTTGGCTGGGTATAATGGAACCATATTCGCCTATGGCCAGACAGGCAGTGGTAAGACCTTCACCATCACCGGAGGGGCTGAGCGCTACAGCGACCGAGGCATTATTCCCCGCGCCCTGTCCTACCTGTTCGAGCGCGTCTCCCAGGTCAGCGCGGCACGGTTAGCCTGTTTCCTCAAGTCATCAGGGTATCGGTTTCACTCGCACAATAAGGCAACACACAGTAACCAGTTTTCTTCATTCAAGCACTTTTTATGCACAATTTTGAAGCATTGCATTAGAAACCCTGTACGGAAACGGCAACATTGGAGGTTGCATTCCAATTGATATGGAAACGAATGATTTCTGAAGTAGTGAACTTTTTAAATCCGCAGAATTTAATTCCCATGACTCAGCTGGTGTCAGCGTCTTGTCTTCATCTCTGGGACGACATGGAACCCGGCCAATACTAGCTGACATGAAATGACAATTATCAATTGAAATAGCTCCCTGAAGACCTCTAGTATTCTATCCTAGATGAGATCGATGACTACTCTGCTTACTGGCGGGTCTCAGCAATGCGTAGCCTATAGCACCAATGTCTGACCAAACTGCACTGTAGCCCAGTGCATTGGCTCCAAACCAGGCGATGTAACTGGTCTATAATTCACATTTAGTTTTTTTCGACATTTCACAAGTAAAAAAAAAAAAGATTTGACAGTTTAATGGAAACCCAGCTACTGATAACTATAAGTAGCATGTAAGATAATACTCTGCTGTCTCTCTCAGCCATCCTTATTTTCCCTGTTCTGCAAAGCATCTACATTCTAAATGTCTGCTTCTACCAAACGTCAAACACACTAAGATTTCCCTCTGTATGCACCCAGTCCAATTTAACATTCTGTATGTTATGCTCCACAGGACAGCAGTATGGTTTACACCACACACATTTCCTACTTGGAGATCTACAACGAGACGGGATATGACCTTCTGGATTCCCGACATGAAGCATCTCGACTGGAGGACCTACCGTCAGTGTTCTGTTCAATACCGTAACCTTTACTACGCTGGTGGTTTTAAAAAGTCCAAACAATTAGAGTCATATATTTAACCTTGTGGAGTGATAGATACGCTTTTTTAAAGCTGAAAAGAGCAATCACCCCTGGCTCCATTATTCTCCTAAACATTGTGGGTTTAGCCTAGAGTGACATATGGAGACTCGAGTGTTTACCACCTCACTACCAACTGCCAACGGACATAATGAGACTGTGGGACAGCAATGATGCGGTCGACCTGGTGGCAGAGAGCAGGAGGGTCAAGTGGAGAAATAGCGTTTCTTAGCTCGATGCTGCTGCAGCTGGTCTGATTCTTATTCTTATTTTTTACATTTGTACTTGTTTGTGGCCATCTTTTTTTGTAATTATGAATTCCATCTCTCTGGAGGTTTGTCTGTGTATTATTTTCTTTCTTTCTGTTTTTTTTTTTTAATTTTCAATGTCAAACTCAATAGCTACTCATTTCAAATGAGACTTTAGTCCTCCAGGCACAACATCGTCTCAGTACATCATTTTGCTGTTTGTCTTGTATTTTAAGTTTCTTCCCTCATTTCGCAGAGGATCCAGCTCAAGGTTTAGATACCCACAAATCACAGTCTTCTGGAAATAGACAGTGCCCCATGTTAACCATGCTGTGGCCACGCTTGCTGATTCAAGAAGAAGCTGTGGCACTGACGAATGTCTCTCTACTCTTTCCTTCCCAGCCCACCCCTTCTCGTCTTTCTCACATTCTCTGACTCATTTTTGTTCCTGTTTTACTTCTTCTCGTCTCCATTTGTGCATTATTCCCATTCAGCATCTCACCCACCGAATGCTCAACAGTCATTACATTTGTGTAAAATAAGTTTGAGTTTGTGGGGCTGCCAAAGCACAGGCCTTTAATCATATTTAGATGAATACTGTTTTATCAAACAACATCAATTACCTGCATATCTTAACATAATTGCCCACATATGTTCTCCAGTCATTCCGCCCTCTTTGACATCGCAATCCGGTAGCCATACTGTCACAAGCCTAGTGGCGTGATGGAAATGCTGTGGTGAGGTCGTAGGAGTCCTTTCAGCCCCATCTGTGCAAGCACACTGGGTTTCAGGGGGCTTGATGTGGGCAAGAACCAATCGCCTGTTTGTTTTGAGTTGCGTGGCCTGTCTGCTATCAAAGATAAAGCACACATCTCAAACTGGGTCGCAGCCCACACCGACTCACAGATGTGGTTTGTTTGGATTTAGAGCAGCGCAAGGCCAAGGCGATGGAAGGGAAATGGATGACATAACTGACATAATTGGTTTTTCATAATTGCTTCAATATTGGGATTATTTGGGTTTCGCATGGATTTGTCCTGCTTTGTCATTTTTCATGTTTTAATTTATTATACATGGATTTTCCTATTTTTTTTTGTTTCCCAGAAAGGTTCTTATAATGGAAGATCCAGACCAGAACATCCATCTGAGGAACCTGTCCCTGCAGCAGTCAGCCAATGAGGAGGAGGCTCTGAACCTGCTCTTCCTGGGTGACACCAATCGCATGATTGCAGAGGTGAGAGAGAGGGAAGGCATGCTTCCATCGGGCGACTCCACAAACAGAAATGTATGATGGGATTTACACTTTTTAATTATATGTATTAATGCCCATATATTTATTGAGGATAAGCCCCTTGAGATGGATCATCAAATTTTTCGAGGGGGTCATACACAAAAAGACAATAAAAATACAATAGTTAACTAGCTACAAAGTAGCCAAGGACATATTCATAGATCAATATCTCTTAAATATGTCGATTGTGAGACGGTAAATTATTCCGATCAGAGGGAGCCTTGAAACACAAGCTGGTTTTCCAATTGCTTTTGTAACTGTAGGAATAAAGTTGGTCCCTGTGGACAAAAGGGCGAATGTTCCAGAGCACCAGAGTCCCTTTAGAAAACCTCTAATGTTACCGCAGCAGGGTCTGACAGCCGGCTTCCCTCAGTCCTGGTTCTGCGTATCGGTGCACGGATGGTCTCGTCTAGATTTGGATATGATGTTCTCCACTGACCATACTTGCAGTGTTAGTAGTAAGGATTGCCGTTGGTATGCAGAAAACAACTGACCACACCAAGGATAAGTGACATAAATGTTTTTTTTTTTGTTCACAAATTCGAAAGGCTACCTTAAGACCCTTCTAAAATATTATTTTGGTCCCATTTCCCCCCCACAGTAGAACCAAGCATTTTCTCTGTAATTTCTGTTTATGTTGCGGTGGTTCTTTTCTTCACTCAGACACCCAGACTCCCCAGGCTGACGAGACATGTGGTGGGTCAGCTTTCGCTTTGCAGCTAAAGGCTGAGCTCACCTTGTTTACTCTTGTTGCCAATTTGTAAATAACAGACAGTAAAAGTGAACTGCATGGTCGGGTTTCAATCAGATACTTGCGTTTGCATTTTTAACAAGTATTCCAAAGTCAGGTTTTGATGTGGCTGGGAGTCGTCCACGGAGCAAAACCAATCCAAAGGACATAGTTATGGGATCCAAGATTGAATTTCTCCGGAACATGGAAATGGGGGTAGTACAGTCACGTCAGGTTTTGCCAAAACAATAACTCAATGTGTTCCTCATCCACCTTGAGGACACACTGCTAGTATCCGCTGTTGTAAACCTGGGGGTATATTGCAGACGAAACACATTCGCCTGTTGATCAGGCCTCTCAGTTCACTCCGGTCCACCCACACGGACACTTTGGTGAACTCGTCCTCTCCGGGAGACCCAAGCAAACAAAGAACTGTCGACAAAGAGTCCTCCCAGAAGCCCTTGCTCCTCATAGACGTCGAATGAAGTTAACACTTGTGCTTTTTTTTGCCTTCTCTTGCTTCCAGCCATGTGGATAAAAGATGACACATCCATTGAAGCTGCACTCGGCAGACCGTGAGCTCACTCGCTTTGAGACTTGGCAATCCCCTCTCCACTTTTATTGGACAGGAAATAAAGTACACCTTCTAAACTCCTCACCCTTCCTTTAACCTCACCAGGAAACGTTTCCTCTCATCTGCTCCTTTTTTCTTCTTCTTTCTTTTCTCTCCGTCCCTGTTTTCACATGTGGGCCTGGACCTTTTCCCCTTTCCGCATCCCAACTGCCTGCTGAACTTGTACGGTGCACAGCAGGTGGTCTGAATGAAACACTTCCCCGTTTAATCTTTGGAATCATCAATCTCGGAGCGTTTCAGGGTTCGTAGCACCACATTACCCCTTTATGCTGACCCACTGCAGCAGCGTATGTGTAGTCAGCATGTGGTGCGTGTAAGATCAACACGCGGTCAATTGAGAACATGGGAGAATACAGGAAGTGACTCCAACGAGGTTGAATGGTCCTGCTGTTATGTTTTCTCACAGCTTAGCCATACCTAAATGTCCCTGTGTGGACAATGTTTCCCCTGTGGACACGAACACACAGTTTGTAACCATTTAAATAAACATACTGCGCTTATATGTGCCCTCGTCAGTACTATTTTAAACTTTTGAGTTTTTCTAGGACTCCCAAAGAAACGTTTATATAATATCTGGTGAGATCAAAATTAAGTTATTGTCGTGCACAATTCTCACACGTCAAAGCTCTCCCGGACTGTCTCTCAGGAAGGACACAATGACGCTCAGAGATAAGAGCAAACAGCCACTTCTTATCTATGGACTGCTGCCAGTGTATTTTTATATGTTTAACGGTCAACCATGAGTGCTGATATCAATTTCCACTGTTGGACAGTCACTTACTGCATAATATGTCACACTCGGCTCAAATGAATGCAGCCCAATAAAGCAGCCTGCAATTTATCCCACCGTCATGAGGGTTATATTGTTAAGCTTTTGTTGAAACCATTGAAAGCAGGGTAACAAACACCCGGAGCTGATTCTCACTTTCGGCTTCAGTTTGTAGACTCGGAGGCCAGAGGATCAGCGGACTCTGGATGATGCTTGAGGTTTGTTCATGGGGACCCTTGTTTTCACTCTTCTCCCGACTGACTTCAGGAACAGTTTGCTTGACGGATCATCCAATCACCTGAAACATATATTTAACATATACAAGGGCCTGCCCTTTTCCGAACAGTTTCCAACGACCAATGAGTAAAAGGTTAACTCGTCAAGGTTTTACCAGCATTTGGTTGGTTAGTTGTTCTTCAGATTCTTCAACAGGGCCACTCTATCTTTACCTTTGACCTTTTATTCAATCCTATTAGGTATGTGAGCCCTTGTCAACATCTAAGGGCTGCTTCATATTACTTCAAGGGATACCCTGAGGAACACACTTGGACGTGTGCAGAGTGAAGGGAATTTGGACTGAGGAAAGGGCTGACAGCGGTGGGTTTAGATAGTGAAAGATCTGACGGGAGCTGTCACAACCCTAACAGGCAGGTGTTGGCACATTTACGGCAACAACAAGTCGGGGTCAGAGCACCGTTTTTTGAATGAACGACCTGGTATGTCTAGGATGATGTTTTTCGAGCAGAGAGAAAAACGAAGTCACGTCTTCGGTCAATGACCAATTCACAAAAGGAAAAGAGACGTGCTGCATCAGCCACCATCATGTGTCCAGGTGGCCCACAAGCAGACAGAAATAAGTCAATGATCAGCACTGTCAGTAATTATCCATTTCCTCTGTTTACCCTCTCATCCAGGACCCCATGAGTAACCATCCTCCTCTGGTTAATAAAGCTTGTTTGTGCGGAGTAACTCCCACTCTATTTCTGTCTCCACCTGACTTCTGCTGTTCCAGTGACCATCTGAAAAGCAACCTCAGCTTTTGTAAAGCTGCCACCATGTGTTTACTGCTCTTGGGTTACACATGGCGTCACTTTGATCTTCAAACCAGCAGGGAACAAGAAAACCAAGAAGTATCAAAGGAAACATGTTTTTTGTTGTTTCAATATGGAAAGTAGGGCAGATGGAGAATACAGTTCCCTTTTTCTGTTTGGTGTCCACCATGTGTGCCAATTTTAGAGGATTATAAATACAGTCACGCAGACGTTGGAATTGTTTTTTTCAAAATGTTCCGTCTTCTCTCTTTTCCCCAGACTCCAATGAACCAGGCATCCACGCGGTCCCACTGTATTTTCACCGTGCACGTGTGCAGACGTGAGCCCGGCTCGGCCACCCTGCGCCGCTCCAAGCTCCACCTGGTGGACCTGGCGGGGTCGGATCGGGTCAGCAAGACCGGCCTCAACGGGCAGCTGCTCACTGAGGCCAAGTACATCAACCTCTCCCTCCACTACTTGGAGCAGGTAGCCGCTTCTGAGACATCGTCTATTCATTTGGAATTATGTTGTGCAAACAGTTTAGCAAAATATGTTTTGTATAAATAAGGAATTGCATTTTGGCATACATTTTACTCGCTTATTTTACTGTGTGCGCAGTTTAATGCTTTCTGCATGAGATTTTTATTTTTTTTGCAGATTAAGGCTAATTCATTTGGATTGCTATACATTTCATTATGTGAGACATTTGATATTGATTAACTGCAGCTACCGTAAAGACACGACAGCAATGGATGGAGTAACCCTCCATCTCCGTGTCTAAATGGGCCCCTTCCACTGCTCTTTTCTTCAGGTGATCATAGCTTTGTCAGAGAAGAACCGCTCCCATGTCCCCTACAGGAACTCCATGTTGACTTCTGTGCTGAGGGACAGCCTCGGGGGCAACTGCATGACTACCATGATCGCCACAATGGCAGTGGACAAGAGGAACCTTGATGTAAGGCCACGTTCAGATGGACTATTCTGGTAGATTGACAAAAATAGTGTTGAGAAACAATGTTATTGAGTGAAATAATGTTATAGGCCCTTTGGCCTGGCTAGCGAGCTCTTTAAAATACAGAGCAGGGGAAGGGGGTACTATTCAGAGGAAAAAAAAAACTTCCAAGATTTAAGCTCTGAATTCACAAAACACTGTGTTTTTCGTCAAGGAACCACAACACTTCACTTCACAACGTTGGATCAAACACTCATGATCCCCGAGGTCAAGCCAGCTGCACTAACCCATATTCTGAAATGTATTTCTGGGAAATGCATTCAGCCTAAATCTAGCCGGCATATATATATATATATATATATATATATACAAGTATTGAACATGTCACCATTTTTCTCAGTAAATATATTTTTAAAGGTGCTATTGATATGACATTTTCACCAGATGTCGGTAACAACCCAAGTGATCCATACATACAAAGAAAACTAAACAAATAAGTTCAGAAATTAAGTTATGTGTAATAAAATGGAATGACACAGGGAAAAAGTATTGAACACGCTGACTGAAATGTATTTATCTTCTGACCAGACTATATTCTCCCAGTATTCCACAGGCTTGTCTAAATGTTGTGCAGCAAACTTTAAAGGAGCTTCAACATGCCTTTTCTTCAGCAATGGAGTCTTGGTGGCGGTGTTTGATGCATTACTTATTGTTTTCTTAGAAACAATTGGACCTGCTAATTCCAAGTCTTTCTGAAGCTCTCTTCAAGTAGTTATTGGCTCTTGGACAACTCTTCTGATCATTATTTTCACTCCTCTGTCAGAAATGTTGCGAGGAGCACCTGGTCGTGGCCGGTTTATGGTGAAATTCTGTTCTTTTCACTTCCGGATTATAGCCCCAACAATGCTCACTGGAACATTCAGAAGTTTAGAAATCCTTCTGTAACCAATGTATCAGTATGCTTGCAACAAGGTTGAAATCACACCTGAGCAACGCACAAGACTAGTTTCTCATACAGGAGGTGTCTTGAACCAACAAAGGCTTCTGTACCAAGTATTAAATACATTTCAGTCAGCGTGTTCAATACTTTTTCCCTGTGTCATTCCATTTTATTAGACATAATAAATATGGATATGGATGTATGTATGTATATACAGGACTGTCTCAGAAAATTAGAATATTGTGATAAAGTTCTTTATTTTCTGTAATGCATTCTGGATTCATTACAAATCAACTGAAATATTGCAAGCCTTTTATTCTATTAATATTGCTGATTATGGCTTACAGCTTAAGAAATATTAGAATATCATGAAAAAGTATACTAGTAGGGTATTCAACTAATCACTTGAATCGTCTAATTGACTCGAAACACCTGCAAGGGTTTCCTGAGCCTTGAAAAACACTCAGCTTGGTTCAGTAAACTAAATCACAAGTATGGGGAAGACTGCTGATCTGACTGCTGTCCAGAGGACCATCATTGACACCCTCCATCAGGAGGGTAAGACACAAAAAGAAATTTCTCAAAGAGCAAGCTGTTCACAGAGTGCAGTGTCAAAGCACATCCACAAAACGTCTGTTGGAAGGGGGAAATGTGGCAGGAAATGCTGCACAACCAAGAGAGATGACCGCAGCCTTAACAGCATTGTGAAGAAGAGTCGCTTCCAGAATTTGGGGGAGCTTCAAAGACAGTGGACTGAAGCTGGAGTCCAGGTATCAAAAGCCACTGTTCACAGACGTGTCCGGGAAATGGGCTACAATAGCTGTATTCCCATGGTCAAGCCACTTCTGAACTCAAGACAACGGAAGAAGCGTCTGACTTGGGCTATGGAAAAGAAGCACCGGACAGTTGCAGAGTGGTCCAAAGTCCTCTTTTCAGACGAAAGCAAGTGTTGTATTTCATTTGGAAGTCAAGGCGCCAGAGTCTGGAGAAAGGCTGGAGAGGAGCAAAATCCAAGTTGCTTGAAATCCAGTGTGAAGTTCCCACAGTCAGTGATGGTTTGGGGAGCCATGTCAGCTGCTGGTGTTGGTCCACTGTGTTTCATCAAGTCCAGAGTAAATGCAGCTGTGTACCAAGAGATTTTAGAGCACTACATGCTTCCGTCTGCTGAAAAGCTCTATGGAGATGAGGATTTCATTTTCCAGCATGATCTGGCACCTGCCCACAGTGCCAGAACCACCAGTAACTGGTGTACTGCCCATGCAATTACTGTCCTCGATTGGCCTGCCAATTCCCCTGACCTGAACCCCATAGAGAATTTGTGGGGTATTGTGAAGAGGAAGCTGAAAGACACCAGACCCAACAATGCAAATGAGCTAAAGGCCGCTATTGAAGCATCCTGGGCATCCATAAAACCTCAGCAATGCCACAGGCTGATTGCCTCCATGCCACGCCGCATTGATGCTGTAATCCGTGCAAAAGGATTCCCAACCAAGTACTGAGTGCATTAATGGACATTTTCTAATGTTTGATTTTGTTTTGCTGTTATCAATCTTTTTTTTTTACTTGGTCTGAGGAAATATTCTAATATTTAGAGATAGGATATTTGAGTTTTCTTAAGCTGTAAGCCATAATCAGCAATATTAATAGAATAAAAGGCTTGCAATATTTCAGTTGATTTGTAATGAATCCAGAATGCATGACATTTTTGTTTTTTTAATTGCATTACAGAAAATAAAGAACTTTATCACAATATTCTAATTTTCTGAGACAGTCCTGTGTATATATATATATGAGAGAGATGTGTTTATACAATAAATAAAATAAATGTAGAGGATTATCTGTGAATATAACCCCAATTCAGTTTATTTGATATAGCCCAACATCACAAATACAAGTTTGCCTCGGAGGGCTTTACAATCTGTACACATAACATAACTGTCCCGGGACCTCACATCGGATCAGGAAAAACTCCCCAAATAAAGATATAAAAACCTTTCACAGGGAAAAAAGGGGAAGAAACCTGAGGGAGAGCAACAGAGGAGGATCCCTCTCCTGATGGACAGAAGCAATAGATGTCATGTGACCAGAATGAATAGCGTAGCGGAGTTACAGCACATTCACCCCCCTCTCCCTGCTACATACAATATTGTATGTTATAAAAAATTTAACAAAATATTCAACTTGTCCATCACTTCGATGTAAGTAGTATCTTCTGCTTCGTAGAAAATGAATGAAAAGCTGAGCCATGTAAAGAAAGCAACAGTGTTACATGTTGTCATCTTTGTTGTATCCTTGCATGCATTCACTTTCAGGTTTATTCATCAGGAGTGATATTCTCCCTCGGGCAAGAAAGCCCGGAACGTTCAAACCTCTCTTTGAAACTGTCCTGCAGGAGTCCATCTCTACGTGCCGCTTTGCTCAGCGTGTGGCTCTCATCAAGAATGAGGCGATGCTGAATGAAGAACTGGATCCTGCCCTGGTGAGCCGGCACTTCCCCCAGTGACTACAAATACCATCGCTTAGCCACACAATCACACCACAATGCGCCGCCTCGTCACAGCCAGACCCTCCTCGGTGCTTCCAGACCTTGACTTGATCAGCCATTGAGTTGCAGTGAGGATTCAGCTTCTAGACGTAGTGTCCTCTTCGGGTTTCCAAATACCAAATGAGTTCTTCCAGTGTCACATGTCATTGTGAAAGCAGCAGTTTTCCACCGCCAACACGTGGACGCCTGTCCGTCTTTGCGTTATTTCGGCTGCTCACAGGCTCCTGTTTAGCATTCTCTCTCTGTCTCGTTTACATGCCTCCAATTCGGTTATGGCATTTATTTATTTTTTTATCCCAATAGCTTCCAGCTGGAGACTGGTGTGTACAAACTTCTTCACATGCAAGCGAGCACAAACTGCACCACGTTGTCAATCTGATGGACAGAAAAATGCGAGCGGGAAGTCTGTTTACTTTTAGTCATTTTGTTTAGTTGCTGTATATACTGTGAATGCATGCTTTATTTTGGTAGGTTAGAGGCCAGAGTAGGAGATGGAGAGCAGACAACGTTTTGGTGAGGATATGTCATTGGATTGTTACAACATATATTTGTAACAGATGCCTCTGCATTTTTTTACGCACAAACGTTCATATCTGTTTTTTTTTGTTATTGTTTGACTTTTTAATGAAATTAAATCCCATTAGAGATTGCCTGAGCAGCTTCGCCAAGTCAACCCCTGACAATGGTTTCCCTCCCTCACTTTCTCCTTCCACAACACTCACACCTTCCTGCACTGTAGTGTGCCAGGAAGCAGAGCTGGTAGCTGTTATAAAGGGCCCTCGGGGGGATATCCATTAGTAAGTCTTCACAGCTACTTTCGCTTCCTCCCCTCCCACCCTGATCTGCCCGAGGATCAACTGCTACTGTATTACTGCTGGTGAGACTTGGCTGGCCACTTGCAAACCCTACAGAGGTATTTTTAAGAGAGTCTGCGGCCGGGCACAGTAATTGTGACAGTGTCTGGCTGCTCCCAATCGGGTCCGGCACAGTTTCAGCTCCGGGCGAACCCAAAGCTTCGCGGGCAAATTTCTTGTCTCCGTTTATGTTTCTCATTTTGTCCGTTGCTCCAGTCTCTCTGTCTCTCCCTCTATCTCTCTCCATGGTTTACTGAGAGAGAGAAAAAAGAAAGTTGAGCCAGCAGTGCAGTTTGCAGATTAGAATGATGTCATTCATTGTGGTTCGGGGTGACACTCAGACTCCTATCTTTGGCCTGCACACGTCTGGAGGCACGCTGTCTTTTGGACATGCTGGCTGCGCTAATTGATTTGAAACCTGGAGATTTTTTTGCCCAATCTTGCAGCCAGTGTTTGGTACATCGCTCAGACCGCCTCAATGGTCCTATACTGTAGCCTACAGGCTCCACAATGCACTTCTTCAAGGCCTGAACAGCAGGAAACCAGCCAGACCAGACACAACATTTAACTCTCATGGACAGGGTAAGAATGAGGTGTTGAAAGTGACCCGTGATCATAATGAAGTCAGCCACAGTGAGCTCACCATATAAGGTTGGCTCTGTTGGTCTCTCTAAGAGCACTGAAGTCAGTCTTAATCCTCCATTTAGGCCAGGCTGATCCTGGTCTGCAGGAAGAGGAAATTATCGGATCTTCCAAGATGCTTTTGGTGTGTAATTAAGGGACTCTTGAGCATTGTGTGCAGGAGGTCGCTTAGTTTGAGTTGAGCTGAATCGCCATCAAACTTCTAGGTAATTCCTAAAGGGTCAAAAAAGTTGATCTTAAGGTGTTGTTATGCAGCTAAGCGCAGGGTAATAGGAGGCCGGGTGACCCCACCCTGAACCTGGACTCTCCTTCACTTAAAGAGACACACAACATGTTGCTTGAGAATACAGCTCTGATTAGCGCATACCTGTGAGTCAAACAGAACCCTGCTCAGAGCCCACCAGAGAGACATGTTTGAGAAGCGGGTGTGAGAATTCCTGAGGGGTGGTTGGACCTCCTTGGATCCCTCATTCGTCCCGTCTCAGAGCCTGGCCTTCGTTGGGCTAGAGGAGTTTGTAAGTGGAGTGGTGTGTGGTTCAGTCCGGTGCTCCTTGCCTTAGTCTGAAATGCTAGACTAAGGCACAGCTCAACGGTTAATATACCCATCTTACAATCAGAGGATCAGTGGTTCGAGTCCCGACTTGGGTATTTTTCTTTTTCCTGCAAATTTTAACAATTATCCCGCAGGCCGGATTGGACCCCCTGGTGGGCCGGATGTTTGACACCCCTGCTTTAAACCAGACTGGTTTTGTGGATTTAGAGCTTGTCGTGGTTCAACATTGTGTAATAGTGATACTAGTTAACAGAAATCACTATATTCTATTTCTTGAGGGAGTGCAGTTAGTGACAGTGTGGGCTCCATGGTACCTCTGACAGCTCGACGGAGTTGCAGCGGGAGGCGGGGCTGTTTGAGAAAAGTTAATTACGTAGCATGTTTGTCTCAGCACATAGAAAGTAACGCAGAGAAACATGTAGTGTTGCATGTTGCATATTACACTGACTTGGCTTTCCATAGGACATGCTGGCATCATCAGTCACATGGCCTGAGTCAGTTTTAATTCTGAATGTATGGAAGCCTGCCGTGGTGCTGTGGTACCAGTGTGGGCTCGGCGCTCTGAAATAGACGGCGCGATTCCGCTGACCAACGGCTGGCGGTCAGCATTTCAGGATGCAGCTGGGAGAATTACATCAGACCAAGGGCTCCAAAAAAGAGATGCAGGGAGCGGCTCTGGTGAGGGATGGTCAGCTATGATGTTAAAAAATATGATATGGGGTGGATTTGGGGTGAAACTTTCATTTAGCTAAGTGGCACCTACCCAAAACCACACTTGCAGGTCTGTTTCTTCTCAAGAGCATCTTGAGTTGACAATGTCTGACTGTGTGACTGCTTTAGACTTTCCAGTCGAAAGTTGTGTTTGCTTGGAGTGGATGACTCGGTCTGACCTTTTGACCTCGATTTAAGTGTTCACTGAACTTCCTAGTTCCCTAGCAACTTTGTGTCAGGAGTCACCACTTTCTGTTGTATTTGCTCTCTTCAACTGAGACCGTTCCAGCCTTTCAGTCTGCTTTTAGAATTTTGCAGTGTGGTCACATTCAGCGGTGATCGTTAAGTGGGATTTATACTGAAGAAGTGGGTCATGTGAGAAAAAGAACAATCGGCACTTGTTTTTTTAGGTGGTTTCACTTTGTTGTGTTGTGGTGGGATTCGTGCAGAATTTTTATTGCAACTGGTCTGGCTTCACCATCACTACGCCATCCATTTGTTCTGGTGTCTCCCCTCCATTAGCATGTAATTACACGTCTGTGGTCAGATGTCATGTAGAAAAGGTCAGCCGCTTATTGCACTGATTTACCCTTTTTTCAGGAGACTTACCAACTAATTGAATGTCCAGTTAACATCTCGTACTATTAGCTGCAGAGAAATCAAGCTGTAGGTTTTATCAGGCTAATCAGTCCTCATGGGTCGTCTGTTATTGATGTGGCCCCTTTCACATTTAATCATAGCGCCTCAAGTTCAAGTAACGGCACACTGCTAATAACATGCTCAGCTTCAAAATAAGGGCACATGTCAAGTGGGCTCACCTCTAACCTTTTGCTCCTGTTGTGGACCAGGATATTCAGGATTTAATCCCATTTAACAGGTCTGTTGCACGAAAGACAGAGAAAGAATGAAGAAAAGCACTGAGTGCAGAGAACTGAGTGCTTGCCTTCAGGGGTGTAGAAGTAATGGCATTACCATCCAGTGGGTGATACATTTGTAATTGGCAATCTTTTCTTTTTTTTTTTTTTACAAATAACATTAACTTGGCAACTCCTGTTTAAATTAAGTCCTACAGCTGCACAGTTGATTGATCGTGCAATCCAAATTTTGCACATCTCATTGTCAATAGACATTTCTGGCCCAAACAGCTCTGAGGATTCTCTGAGCGGAACCGCCCACTGCCCCACAGCAAAACAACCATGCAAGACGCAGTCATGAAACGTTACAAGATGGGTGTGGTCCGAGCACGGAAGCCGGAAGCAGGGGGCAGGAAGTGGGATAGGGGCCATTGGTCCCTCAGCTGACCTGATTATGGGTCGTTGCTGGTCTGATCCCATCACAAAATTAGCTTAAGTTTTTTGATGCTGCTGGGTTAGCCTTTGTGCTACTGGGATAACCGTTTGTGCTGCTGGGTTAGCCGTTTGTGCTGCTGGGTTAGCCTTTATGCTACTGGGATAGCCGTTTGTGCTGCTGGGTTAGCCTTTGTGCTACTGGGTTAGCCGTTTGTGCTGCTGGGTTAGCCGTTTGTGCTGCTGGGTTAGCCGTTTGTGCTGCTGGGATAGCCGTTTGTGCTGCTGGGTTAGCCTTTGTGCTACTGGGTTAGCCGTTTGTGCTGCTGGGTTAGCCGTTTGTGCTGCTGGGTTAGCCTTTGTGCTACTGGGATAACCGTTTGTGCTGCTGGGTTAGCCGTTTGTGCTGCTGGGTTAGCCTTTATGCTACTGGGATAGCCGTTTGTGCTACTGGGTTAGCCGTTTGTGCTGCTGGGTTAGCCTTTATGCTACTGGGATAGCCGTTTGTGCTGCTGGGTTAGACTTTGTGCTACTGGGTTAGCCTTTGTGCTGCTGGGATAGCCTTTGTGCTGCTGGGATAGCCTTTGTGCTACTGGGTTAGCATTTGTGCTACTGGGTTAGCCGTTTGTGCTGCTGGGTTAGCCTTTGTGCTACTGGGTTAGCCGTTTGTGCTGCTGGGTTAGCCTTTGTGCTACTGGGTTAGCCGTTTGTGCTGCTGGGATAGCCTGTGTGCTACTGGGATAGCCGTTTGTGCTGCTGGGTTAGCCTGTGTGCTGCTGGGATAGCCTGTGTGCTACTAGGATAGCCGTTTGTGCTGCTGGGTTAGCCTTTATGCTGCTGGGATAGCCTTTGTGCTGCTGGGATAGCCTTTATGCTGCTGGGATAGACGTTTGTGCTACTGGGTTAGCATTTGTGCTGCTGGGATAGCCTTTGTGCCCTGGGATAGCCTTTGTGCTGCTGGGATAGCATGTGTGCTGCTGGGATAGCATGTGTGCTACTGGGTTAGCCGTTTGTGCTGCTGGGTTAGCCTTTATGCTACTGGATTAGCCGTTTGTGTTACTGGATTAGCCGTTTGTGCTGCTGGGATAGCCTTTATGCTACTGACTGGTATAGCCTTTGTGCTGCTGGGATAGCCTGTGTGCTACTGGATTAGCCGTTTGTGCTGCTGGGTTAGCCTTTATGCTACTGGGTTAGCTGTTTGTGGTGCTGGGTTAGCTGTTTGTGCTGCTCTTGTGCTGGGAGTACCAAATCTGAAATAGAAGCTAAGAAAGTCCCTCAAAATAGCGGTCTAAGAAATACGAGTATTCCTAGTTCCTGCGGTGTGGTCACATAAAAGGGTGTTCTTAGAACTATGTAAAAGGTTCTCTGGTCCAAAAACACTTATTTAGGGCATTGAAACAAACAGGGCCGCAATACACCAACCTGAAATGGTTCTGTCTCATCAGAATTCATATTTTTTTGCTACTCCTACCTACATGTAACTTAACGTCTGATCTGAACTCACTGATCCTCTAAGTGCTAGGTAGCTAGACGCCTGCTAATCCCTGCCTAGACTGACACGAGGCCACTTAGACTGACCTCCGTAGACATGGACCCTTTCAGCAAGGAGAACCAGAGCGCCACAGGCTTATCTCCAAAGATTAAAGGTTACTATGTCAACCAGGCTGGGGCCAGGACTCCTCTTTTTCATGCCTGAAATAGATTTTTTGGGTCTTATATGATGTTAAACTTAAATGGCGGTCTCTGGCCTACCTGTGCTCAGCAGGTGGAGAACGCGGTACATGGGTTACATAGATTAGAACACATGTTGCTGCCAGTATCAATCAGTGGAATGGTGCTTTGGGCTGTTAATGAAAGCAATGCCCTGGTCTCGTCACATCGTCTCTCTTCTGATCATGTTTTTTTTAAATCATTAACAGACATTGTTTTATTTTTTCCAAAGATTGCTATCTAAGTACTTATTTTAGAATCTATGTCTGTACTCTGTGAGATATTTTACTTTTATACATATATTTATAAATACATACGGTAACCAGACCCGGTTGGCTCCAGTGTGCGGACAGACGGCAGCAGAGGGTTTTAAGTGTACTATTTTTCTTTTCTTTTGCTACCGTATCTTTTTAATGCTAATGTATGTTTTGCTTCTTTCATTGGAGCATCCAGTTGTCTGGAATCACTTAAGTTTGTCCTCAAAATGCATCGGAAAGATAAGCCGCAAGATCACTTTCAGAAGGATTGTCTCATCAGTTGGCGGCGGCGAAACAGCCTCAGTCTGCTTGCGCCCGAGTGGGAGGTGCCAAATGTGCTCCACAGTGTGTGTGTGTGTGTGTGTGTGTGTGCACATGTAGTCCACCATCTCTAACCCTGCCTTTTTGCTTTGTGTGTGTGTGCGTGTCAGCTAATAGCCCGTTTTAAGAGGGAGATCCAGTCTCTGAAGGAAGAGCTGGCCATGATGACAGGAGAACAGAGAGATGAGCAGCTTACTGTGGAGGAGATCCAGAGGTATGTCACCTCCTGCTCCCTGATTCCTCTTCCCTTCAATCAATCAATTATGGCCTGCGATGAGCAAGGCATGCAGAGGGTGTGTGTGTGTGTGTGTGTGTGTGTGTGTGTGTGTGTGTGTGTGTGTGTGTGTGTGTGTGTGTGTGTGTGTGTGTGTGTGTGTGTGTGTGTGTGTGTGTGTGTGTGTGTGTGTGTGGAGGGAGGGGGGAGCATATATGCATTGAAACAGACATGGCCTATATTACTGATGTATGATGATTGCGTAACGTTATACCCAGGCTAGACGCCAGAATGAAGTGGCTGAGGGGGCTGTTAAAAAACCAGGAGGGGCAACTTTTTTCCATAAGATAAAATTGATTGATTTAACCACGCAATAATGTTGGAAAGACCAAATAACAGCAACAGCATAAGGCTACTGTTTCAAAAGCGAATAATGACTGTATTAATCAGAGAACCGAACACTATCAGAGCATGAAATATATGTTAGACTGTTTGTGGCTTGACACTCTCTCTCTCTCTCTCTCTCTCTCTCTCTCTCTCTCTCTCTCTCTCTCTCTCTCTCTCTCTCTCTCTCTCTCTGAGTGACGTGTTTGTGTGTGCGTCTATCGAGCTCCTCGGTTGCGTTTCAGCATTGCGGACGGCGCCGTAAAATGTCAAATTGCAGCGCAGCAGGCCGATATCGTTTGGCTCGTTTGAAGCGCTAGTTTCCAGAAAAAGACGCAAATACAATTATGGCTTCTAATCATGAAAATATTATATTGTGTGTGTGTGTGTGTGTACCTCTGCAGCCTCAGGACCCCGGGACGAGGAACTTTTTGTTTTTTTGAATCTCTAATTTGTATGTGTAATGCTCAAAACCCAATATGTTTCATGATTTATAAGTGTTTGGGGTTTGCCTCAAGGTTTGCCTACATAACTTATGCTGTTGGCCATGCACTGATGCTCGAGTTGAAACCTCATTCACTGAAGCTTAACCAGATCTAATGGAGTTCCCCAGGGCCCTCCGCTTCCACCACGGCTGCTTTATTTCTGCTCTTCTACTCAGATGGCAGAGGGACCAGTCAGTCAGGGCCAGAGTTCAGGCCAGAGGTTCCATGGAGGACTTGGAACAACCCCCCCATCCCCAGTGCTGGTGTATTTACCGCACCTGGTCCCATCACTCTGCCTTTTTATCATTTCCCCTCTCATAGACTGGTTATCCTGGACTTGCCCCCCACTAGCCTTTAATGATGTCTGTTGTGACCACATTCCCTGCTCGTCAATTTAAATCGTATTTTTCCCAAATATACTATTACTGTAGTTTACTTTTTACTTAACATATCACCTCACACCTTCGGAAAAAAACAAACTTTTTGGAGACTGTCAAATTCTGGAGTTTGAAAGATGACGCTTTTTCTCTGACAAAATATTGTACATGGCAGTGAAGGGCATTCTCCAGAAGCCAGCTTTGTATCACAAAACCACCGGTGTCTCACGGGGCCCTGGTAGAAAGACCGCTCCGTTTGTTTTAAGTCCTTCGTCATGTAAACCCAGCGTGTTTCTGCGACGAACAAGTTCGCAGTGGAAAATAAAAACCGCACATTGCCGTGCCCACATCGGATCCGTCTGGACGGCTGCCCGTCGGCCTTTTCC
This sequence comes from Myoxocephalus aenaeus, assembly GCA_038501785.1. NCBI lineage: Eukaryota > Metazoa > Chordata > Actinopteri > Perciformes > Cottidae > Myoxocephalus > Myoxocephalus aenaeus. The sequence goes on from JBAMJR010000042.1 coordinate 1,291,537, forward strand.
AGTGGCCCGTCCCAGAGCTGGAAGAACCAGTGTTTGGACTATCACCCAGTGATAGTTTATCAACGGTCCGGCCCACTGGAGCTGGAACACGCGTTTAAGTAAATAGTTTTCTTATGACCAGAGCCACATTTTAAACATTGGATATAAATATGAACTATTTGAATGGCTGCCGAGCCTGTCCTGAGTGTGATGGAGAGGGACTGGAACAGGGTTTCAGCTTTGTTGGTGTTGTTTAAGAGCACCTGCGTGTGTTTGTGTGTCTGTGTTTAGGTTGGAAGAGCTAGTCAAGGCCTTCCTGGAGGACCCTGATCCAGACGTGACACTGTCTTTGGGACCAGACATGAGAAAAATCCAGCACTGTTTCTCCCTGCTGAAGGTAATGTGTTGACACAATCTGCATGCACGTCTCCCTGTTTGACCTGGTGTTGGTTTTCTTCCTCCTGTCCATAAATAGGTCCACCATCATGTCAGTGTGGCAGCAGCAGACTGTCTTCTGTCCAGCGAGTTTGGATTCTGTTGGTCAGTGTTGGTTCTGGATGTTTATCTCCACCGTAGCAGCGTTTAGAGCACATCGGATCAGTGAGGGGTCCAGAACTGATCTCTGCATCATCCATCAGCTCAGCAGTGACCAGCTGACCAATCCCCTCCTCTATATAGCTCGACGTATAGCTTAACGTGGTTAATGCTACTGCAGGTGGTTACTGTAGCATCAAATAGCATAGGGTCAGTTTATCTTCACAGAAAACATGATCTTATCCTCAGGCCTAACCATACCCGGTAACTGTAAATCATGTGCTTTATTCTTGAGGCGAGGAAGTGAACATATCTGAAGATTCTTTAATGCCCAACTTTATCCAGTGCTGTTGGTTTTCCCACGGCTTGCCTTAAGTCTAGACGCTTTGTTGTTTAGCAGGTCTCTGCCATCTAATTAGAGGCTGGGTGTCATGTGACATGCAATCGTCAATGCCAGGTCTTCTTGAGAATTGGCAGGTCAGCTAAAAAACTCAAGACAAACCTACAAACAAAACATTAGTCTGAACTATTTTTTACGTTATTTAAATATATATATATATATATATAGTCAGTGCAGTATTTCTGTCAGATAGTCAAATAAATGAGTGCTGAAACATTTCGGCTTATTGATCAGTCAACAGATCAACTGAAAATTCAGCACCAGGAAGTCTGTGGAAGCAAATAAGGGTCACTGCTGGTAGTTTGAGCTTGTGAAATGATGTTCACAAATAAGTTCACCTTTAGGGCACAAGGACAACAATGCATCTATCTGCAAGTGTGGATTTGTAAAAATAAAACAACTTCTCATAATGTAGGTTTGATAATGTGTAATAAAGTTTGGTATCTGTACAAATAGTTTGCCTGCCCGTCCCAGAGGTAGTTATCCAGAAGGTTCCTGTTTTGGCAGAGAGCTTATTAGATCCTCCCCCAGAAACTGAATTGAATTCCAATAGGTAACCAGTTTAATTTCTCACGTTTATGACCAACCACATTTTCAGAAAAAGCGAGTTACAGTCGTCTTTGTAGAGAAGTCTGCATCTCTCAAGGCGCATTGCATTTGTTAGCTAGCGGGTCTTGACCGCTCCAATATGGCGGGCATGCAGACACGTAGGCAGCAACGTTTCCTTCTCTATGCTGACTGGATAGTCGGCTGAGGCGAAAAAAAACATCCACAGAAAGGACATCTGTGTCCATCTCTCAGACTTTTTGAAACCTCACTGTTGAAAACATTCCTGCACAAATCTTAATTGAACAGACAGAATACGTTTCTACAGCTACAAAAACTTGTTTTTTAGCATCTAATATGTGTGCATCCAACGTTTTTGCACAAAATATTTCTATAACTGCAAAAAACATTGATAAACTTGCATTTGTGATATTTATTTTCTATTTTTTATTTGTATTTACTTGCACACCAAAGGTGAAGAACAACTTCAGGATTTCACAGGCAAGTTTAAATGACCCTTATTTGCTTGCGTAAGATTCAAAAGTATTGGAATCAACTTATGACTTACGTTAGTTATTAATAAGCAAACACATTTACTGGTTCCAGATTCTAAAATATGAGAATGTTATATCATTGTAAATGGAACATTTGAAGCTCTACTTTGGGTTCTCTTCTGGACTTTTTTCAAAAACAGTTTTCTGGCTCGATGCCCAATCCACTGACACGTTGTCACGCGGGCTGCAGCGGAAGACGTTTGCACTTGCATGTTGTTCGCCAAATGTTGGCAGAAAACATAAACTCTTTTGTTCTTCTTTGTTTGGGAGAAAATCCGATGTGTCACGGAGTGCATTCAACATCCGTCAACCAGCAGCCGCTGGAACCAGCGCTGCTAAATGAGTGTTCCTGCGCTCCGCTCTGGTTGGAGCCAGAGCGGAGCGGGCCACCAGAAGCACTTCCAGATCCCACTCCAATGTCTGTTTATCTCTCCTTCAGTTTGTTATGTTCCGCAAACTCTATCTCCTGTTCAGTTTACATTCCTGCGAGCATCACTCATCATCATTTGGGGCGGCTGTAGCTCAGGGGGATGAGTGGTCGTCCCGCAACCGCAAGGTAGCCGGCTCGATCCCTGGTCTCCCCATAGTTCTTATGTCGTAGTGTCCCTGAGCGCCTCACAGTGGATCATATCCCCTTGGGGAAATTCTTCTCTGCATTTGACCCATCCTTGATTAATAAAGGATACATTGTCACACTCCACCGATTCTGAAGGAATTTTGGATTTGATTGCTTTCTTTCTTTCTTTCTTTCTTTCTTTTTTCTTTGTTCCTCAACGCTGGCTAGCTGCTCCCAACTCAACACTCTGCTCGTGCAGCGCTGCGATGTGTAAGAAGTTCAGTTTGACCTCTGTGGTTTAGCAACGCATGTTTGTTGTCCCTCTGCAGAGTGGAGGCCTCCACGCAGTGCACAGTGCACTCGGCACCTTCCTCTTCTACTGCGTCTCTCTCCACGTGGGGAAATCTGTTAACATGTTTTCCACCTGTCTCTAAGCCTGGCGCATCATTGAAACAGGAGTTATATTACAGACGGGGAAAAGAGGGCGGCCAATTTAATTAATGTTGAGGGAATATCACAGGACTAAGAAGATTGCAGCTTTCCAGGATGATACCATGTGTTTTCCAGCTCGTTTACATTCATGGAATTAGATGGTTGTTTATACTGAATGTTTTTTTTCTCCACGGCAAACCTAAGCGTGGTAGATAGTCAGCTGCATTTGCTTGTTGCAATTGCATATACACTCACCTAAAGGATTATTAGGAACACCATACTAATACTGTGTTTGACCCCCTTTCGCCTTCAGAACTGCCTTAATTCTACGTGGCATTGATTCAACAAGGTGCTGAAAGCATTCTTTAGAAATGTTGGCCCGTATTGATAGGATAGCATCTTGCAGTTGATGGAGATTTGTGGGATGCACATCCAGGGCACGAAGCTCCCGTTCCACCACATCCCAAAGATGCTCTATTGGGTTGAGATCTGGTGACTGTGGGGGCCATTTTAGTACAGTGAACTCATTGTCATGTTCAAGAAACCAATCTGAAATGATTCGAGCTTTGTGACATGGTGCATTATCCTGCTGGAAGTAGCCATCAGAGGATCGGTACATGGTGGCCATAAAGGGATGGACATGGTCAGAAACAATGCTCAGGTAGGCCGTGGCATTTAAACGATGCCCAATTGGCACTAAGGGGCCTAAAGTGTGCCAAGAAAACATCCCCCACACCATTACACCACCACCACCAGCCTGCACAGTGGTAACAAGGCATGATGGATCCATGTTCTCATTCTGTTTACGCCAAATTCTGACTCTACCATCTGAATGGCTCAACAGAAATCGAGACTCATCAGACCAGGCAACATTTTTCCAGTCTTCAACTGTCCAATTTTGGTGAGCTCTTGCAAATTGTAGCCTCTTTGTCCTATTTGTAGTGGAGATGAGTGGTACCCGGTGGGGTCTTCTGCTGTTGTAGCCCATCCGCCTCAAGGTTGTGCGTGTTGTGGCTTCACAAATGCTTTGCTGCATACCTCGGTTGTAACGAGTGGTTATTTCAGTCAAAGTTGCTCTTCTATCAGCTTCAATCAGTCGGCCCATTCTCCTCTGACCTCTAGCATCAACAAGGCATTTTCGCCCACAGGACTGCCGCATACTGGATGTTTTTCCCTTTTCACACCATTCTTTGTAAACCCTAGAAATGGTTGTGCGTGAAAATCCCAGTAACTGAGCAGATTGTGAAATACTCAGACCGGCCCGTCTGGCACCAACAACCATGCCACGCTCAAAATTGCTTAAATCACCTTTCTTTCCCATTCTGACATTCAGTTTGGAGTTCAGGAGATTGTCTTGACCAGGACCACACCCCTAAATGCATTGAAGCAACTGCCATGTGATTGGTTGATTAGATAATTGCATTAATGAGAAATTGAACAGGTGTTCCTAATAATCCTTTAGGTGAGTGTATGTCTCAATCTGTCACTTCAACATATCATCCCTAAAAAAGAAGCCATTCTCTTAACTTCCATTCACGGTCAACAATCTTTCTCTCTTTTTGGTACAGATGATGATCGTGGACCAGCGAAGTGGAGGAATGAGACGCGGCGATGGACAAGCGTCACCGGCAGTCGATCCAGAGAGCCCCCGCTCTGCAGCAGAGGTGACCAAACTGAAGGAGATGATGACGCAGCGGGACAATGAGATCAGTATCCTTCTGACGTGAAGCAGCTGATGACTTCATTATTATGGTATGGCTTGTCTGACAAAAACAATAAGGCTGTTATCAGCGAGCTGTAAAAGTGTCTAGTGTAAAGCTCCTGACCGGCCCTGGGTTTGATTCTCTGTCACAACGCCTCGTGCTTGTTTGTGCGAATGTTTTATTTATTTATTTACTGTAAGAGAACGTGCAGAGCATACAGAACACAGTACATTAAAGATTTTTTTTTAAATACCCCACCCAAACAAAGAAAAAGAAAAAGTGAATTTTTCTTCTTCTCTCCCTTTTAACCTGTGGCGCGTTGTATCGCAGAACTGAAGCAGATGCCGTGGAAGGGAAAAGGGTTAATAGGAGCATGCCGGCAACACCGTGTATGAGAAGGGAAGCTGCACCCTCCCCAGTGCATATGGGGAATTTGCATTTTAAATAGATCTGCCAAAAAGAGTAGAGTCGGCTTTGAACTCTAAATGTCCGTCTGCGTCCAGCCTCACAGATAAATCACACCTACTGGTGATAGTCAAATCCTCGTGAGCAGAAAGGTTATTTATCCAGAAGTAAATCTTCCTCTGTTATTGCTCGGTTGGATTACAGCGCTTCTGCAAACGCACGAGTTATGAAACACAAGCAGCCTTGCATTCATCACCGGGGCCCCAAAAACACACGCGGAATGTTGCTTTAATGTGCACGTTCCGATAGATCCTCATCTACCGACTGCAGTTCATCATGGTGACTGTTAATCATAATGATGGTATTTGCATGTTGAATATGATATTTCTAATAGCTTTATGGGATTATTCCCCCCTCGACCCCTCTCGCTGCGGCTTGTCATTAGATCACGGCGGATTAGTCGGAAAATTGAGACGTCTGCTTGATTGTTTGGCCACAAAAACCTCAGGCCTCCAAAACAAATAGAATATTATCATGCAGATATTTCACCGCGGTATTTCTTGGACCGGGCGTGTGTAATGTGAATTCCTCTCCTCTTTGTGGATTTTTCTCTCTCTCAAAATGTCATACGTCGGTTTTGACATGATGCAAACGTAATTGCCATTGCGCGTGTTTCAAAGCACACATTTCGGTCAATAAAGCACGCGCGCCACCGACCATATTTCTTTGTGAAGTTTGTATATAAAGCTGCAGTAGCCTAAACTGTCAATCCCTCAGTCAGGGTGGTCTGTCTGCAGCAAGTGACCCTATAGTCCGGGTTGACCGACCCTGCAGGGGTGACATCATTTCCAGCCAGAGTCCTAATAACTAATAAGTAGATTCAGATCATTTCTACAACTTCAGCTTGCATCCGCTAGCTAATCACCATGCTTTCCATGCCTGATAAAACCAAAAGGTTCCTGTTGCTAAAGGCTCACTGTTCCCAGAATGAGGCTGAGTCCTTGCAGGGTTAATTATGCCAATTTCCCTGTAAAACCAAAAGGTTGTATCTCCACCCGCTGGCCCTGCGTGTTTCCATGCACGGTAGACTCTGCATGGAGTGGGGCACCTGGTAGCGCTTAGTCCACTCTGCTAGAGTCATGACACGCCCACCGCCAACATGATGACAGAGCAACAGGGAGAACCAACAAACACTGCTGGTTTAAAGAGCAACGTTGCATTCCCACGTGAAAGTTCCAGGTCGCGCTCCAAATTGCACAAATTTTTCTGTCACTGTGGTAAAATGTTGTTGTACAGTCGAGTGAAGTGCGTCTTGAAACTACACCTGTCTACACATTCACTTTCTTTCCCAAAGGCTTTTTTCACAAGCCCGTCTAGAAACCTTTCCGCATGATGCCGCTGCTGCATGTACAGTATAGGTCTTTATGGTCTTCATAGTCGCTGACTTTCCTGACTTTTATATTACAGCGATATAACTCAGAAAGGCTGTTTGAAGGCAAAGCTAAAATATATATTAAAATTAAAATTAAATAAATATTCCAAATATTTTCCCGTCCACACACACATTTCCTTTCTTACGGCCCTTTCCGATGAGAGCCGAAGCCGTTATCCATGCTCTCTTCAGACTTGCAGAACACAGGAGTATAAATACGGTACTAACCCATCCAGTTGTTTCCAAACTTGGCACAACAAACGTTGACTCAGCTAGTGCTCGCAAACCTTATTGATTACCTTACTGTGGTAACCTAAGCCACTGCTTTATGTTAATGGTAGAAGGATCTTTTCCATTTGAAAACCCTCGAAAAGAGCAAAGATGGACTTTCCATTTAAAGGACCAGTGTGTATAATCTACTGAAAAAAGTGGGTCCTCTACAGCAGTGGTTCTCAAATGGGGTATGTGTATGTGAGATTTTTTTTAAATATATTTAAAATTAGCATCCATTTAAAAAATATTATTTAATAAATATTCAATAAAAGTGTAAATTCATAAACTGAATTGTATATATGCTATATTAAATCAGACCCTGATGGCACAGTGCTGTTTATTTAATATTGTTTTCAACCAAAAATGTTTTGTGCTGGTTAGGGGGTACATGGCTGAAAAACTATTTCACAGAGGGTACACAGGTTCAGAACCACGGCTCTACCAGCAGTGATTTTCAACCACTGGAAAATGTCCAATTTCACTTAATCGATCAAAATAAATATTATTTAGTTGCCGCAAATCATTTTCCATTGTTGAGCGTCTGAGCCTGCAATATAGTGGCTGGCCTAGTAGTTAAATACTCTTCCATGCCAGTAGGTAGCGCAATAATTACCTACCATATCTGCTGTATTATGCTATAATGTGATATTAATAATACTTACCTACCATATCTGCTGTATTATGCTACAATGTGACATTTTGTAACTTTTTGGGTTGTTGGTGTGCCGCAGGATTTTTTTATTGTAGAAAATGTGCCGCAGCGCAAAAAAGGTTGAAAAACACTGCTCTACAGGATGTCTGCCATTTTGGTTGCACAGCCATGTTTCTACAACAGCCAAGAACAGACAAACAACCACCAACGTTCTCCAACACGCTTGGAAAGAGACGGGTGAGTGGCGGAGTGGTGAGCTGGTTGCAATCTGCAACCTCACCCACCTGCTGCCACTAAATCCTACACACTGCTCCTTTTAAGAGTCACCCAACGGCATCCCATTCACAATATATCTTTATTTAAATAGAACATATTGTCAAAATAATGTCATTAGTTTGATAGTTACATTCATTAAACAGGTTGATATTTAGCAGTGAACTCTGAACTCTTGGTCTCTTGAGTCTACTGGTCTAAATATTGTCTTCTGGCACTTGCTATGTTTTCAAGTAAAAGATGAATGGTAATACTCACAACTCTCAGATTATTCTGTTTTATGTTCTATTGGCTCACATGTATTCAATAGGGATTTGGCTAATGCTAAATCAAAATGGCAACAGTAATAAGGCACAGAAGTTATCTCACAGCGTGTTTGGCACGGGTTTCCTGGATTGTTGTAACAACTCTGGCCATTGTTCAGTATGATTTTTCATCGAGACGCTACTGCTCCAAATTCCACTCAATCAAAAGTAATGCCGTTCGATTTATTGTTCAAAGACTAAGCATGCAAAAAATAAAAACAGCCTCTGGGTCTCATAGCTGCAGTAGTTTATGGACTGGGCTGGAGATGTTTGGCTCCTTATTTTTAGCCACACAAGTAGCGTGGCTCTCGGGACTTTGGTCAGCCGGTGAAATATGTGGACGTCTGCCTGAGGGATTGGCACCGACATTTTCTCCCAGACAACGCATCCTCATGACTTTGGTGTTCCCCCGACTTCACATCCAGGGCCACCAGCAGTTTGACGTTTTCTGCATTATTGATGGGGATAATAACACTGCTTTTAATTGTTCTTTAGTGCTTGCTGTGTAATCATCATTACTTGCTGTCATTTAATTGTGCATACAGAATGTAAAGTTGTCAAACAAAGATGCAGCAACGAGTCAGGTTTGCTGCCAGCTGTTTGAGCACATGCAAATGAGTGCTGATTGAATGAAATGCCCTCAATCAGTCCTTTTGCAGATTGTAAATGTCTTGGATTAAGCTGATTATAGCTATAGCTTTTATTTGAAAGGCTGAATAGAACAGGATACTGCTTTAGTTGTAAACCTACTCACCACTCAGTGCTCTGTTGACGCAGGAGTTTAAATCAGCGCTGGCAAGTCTTTGGTGTTGTTTGGACGACTGGCTTCAGTCTAGTGGGTTCTTTTTTTTAATCTCTGTGTACTGCACATTGTATTAGTTACTGACACGGGAACTCTGATCTGTTTTATATTCCAGCAATCATGGTGATTTGTCTTGGACGCGATATAGCGCATGCACATTTGAAGGCTTTAAAAAAGCAGTTTATTTGAGCTCCATCGACTACTCCTCCCTCAGTTTTCATTCAGTCCAGATTTAAATGCGTTGTGTCACCTTTTCTGGTAACATTTCCTGTGTTCTGTAATCACCATGCTGAATCACCATGATGCTCACCAGAGGTCACTGGTTACATGTCAGCTCAGCCCAATGAAGCGCTAGATATGAGGACTATAAGATAAGCCACATATGTCTGAATATTATTTTATGGACCAAGGTTTTTGAAGGATCCTCAGCTCTTCACACTTAACGCCACACGAGGCACCTTTCAGCGTCTGCATGGGACACACCAGGCTTTCAACTAACTTCCAATGTAAACCAATTCACGTCATTATTAAACAATCAGCACAACTGAAATAGTATAAAGAACAATGAAGTCTGCTTAGGGTGGGCGGGAGGAGAGGTTGGACGGGTCAAACAAACGCAGGACTTTCACCCAGGAGACTGCTTTTTGTGTCCAGTGTAAAATCAAATCTCAACATTGACTTATTTTAACCCAAACCACAACCCTTTCTTCAACCCAATCAAGTAGTTTTCCTCCTTAAACTAACCAAGTGCTTTTGTTTCTAATAATGAAGTTAACCTGCATGGTGAGTTTATTTTGAAAAGACACTATGGGTGTAAACGAGGGGAAACTGACACTAGAGGTGAACCTAGAGCGTCATCGTTTGAGAATTGGGTGTAATGATTATTTAAAGCTCTAAAGTGTATTGTGCAAAGAACATATAATTGCTTCAATACGGTAATCGTGATCGAGCGTCTCAAAAGATGTTTCATACAAAATCGGAGCAATTTGTGGCACCAAGCGAGATTTGGCACTGCCCCTTCTTTGTAGCTGCGGTAATTCTAAAGGCATTTTCTCTATTTCCTGTGATGTCTGCTTTATTGGACGGCATAATAGAGAGTGACAGGGAAGATGAGAAGGAGAGAAGGAATGCACATCGTGAGTGGAGTGCGACCACATTTCTAGTGCGTGGCATGCAAGCCGCCCACAGATCCAACGTGCAACCCCTAAAAGAAATGTTCATCCCATGCTAGAGGTCCACGGTGGTGTTCAGCATAGATGAAAATATCAGACGCCAGAGATCTGAATAATGGGAAAACCTGGTGAACAACAGTCTGAAGTAATGACTTGTAAGAAACAATGACATAGGACCCACAGAAATGTCCATATTTCTCTGTAAAACTTGGCCTCTGTAGGTCATTTGGAATCGTGTCGGGGTTTAGATCTTGGCAGTTTATAGAAGACTGCATGGTTCGTTTCATTGGAAACTGCAATTGGAGACTTGGTTCCTTCGTGTTATTGTTCCCCCTGACATCCCCTTTGTATTGGCTGACAGGAGTATGAATTAATGTCTCCAGCCCCTTCAAAACTATGTCCATTCATCATCCAAAGTAATGACATTCTGACTCTTTCGGGGGGTTTTCTGCTGACCACCACGGTTTCGGCCCGACCACAAGTAGATGTCTGCTAATCTCATGATAGAAGAACGGACTAATGTGTTGTCTCTAAATTATGGGTTGTGATTAGGCCATCAAGCACACTTCCCTTTATAGCGGAAAAACAGGCACACAGGGAGCTGAATGCATATTTTACGAGACTGTAATGTTTTATTCATGTAGGTAATGTAAAGGAATACTTCTTTTAGTATAAATTGAGCTAAGCTTTTTACCTGCTAGCCGGTGACAAGTTTAGATTTCTCGCTTGCGGTTGACATTTTAAAAGCAATCTTGGCAACGTTCTGTAAAATTGACTTGAATTTTCTTCTTTTATCCCCCCAACGCAATTCTAGTTCACACAATTACAACTTTCCCTCCATCAGCGTTTCTGATTGCAAAAATAAAATTGCCTCTGTCTGGAGCCGCGATATCGAGATCCCCGGCAATCGTGAGCTGAGCGTGGCCACAGCTTGTTGTTAGCTACGTTAGCATCACGGTAGTTAGAAAGACACAACTAACCATAATACCCCTATGAATACATTCATGAACAAATTGACACCTTGATTCGTGTTTTAGAATCGTCATCAGCGTGTCCGCTCACACTACATCCGCTAACAGGACGGGGTTTACGACCTATAATGCAGCCAGCCAGCTAGCCACCAAGCCGGCCACCAAGCCACCAGCCAGCAAGCAAGACGTTGAAATATAGTCTGCGGGTCAGACTCTGGGCGCATGGCAGCACTGCATGGTCATTAAAAGCCCCCAATGAATCCAGCGGCCTTTAAGAAATCACAATATATGTGTATATTGTCGATTCAGTCAATCAACTGTCATCCTCGCAGTGGCGGGCCGTGCGTTTTCGACCTAGGCATTCAGTGCCGTATAGTCCACATCAGGGGTGGGTCAGACCGACCCACTCAATACGGCGCGCTGCCCACTACACGGCGCGTTCATACAGACTGTCATGTGTGGACAGCAGACGCTCACTCTGCCATACGGCACTATTACGGGCATGGAGGGAGGTCACACGGGGTGTGGACTGACCTGCAGAGCTATTTTAACCACTTTGACGAGAGAGAAAAGGCGCTTTATTAACGGTTACTTTAATTTGTTTAAACCATAGGTCTCTTCTCACAAGGGTTACGGTATTGTAGCAATTTAAATTAAGTTAAACAACCATGTGGTTGCGGAGATAATTAAGGTGCCGCTAGGGACTTGGTGCGCAAACAGCGGACACTCCGTGGAGCAAGCCTCCAATCTCGCCGTTGCTGCGTAATTAACGGACAATGCATGTTGTCCAAATCAACAACCAGTCACATTTAGTTATAACAAAACAATCCAACAAAACCACGGCACTAAAACACTGCACACACAAGACATCTCCAGCAGCTGCTGGCACCTTGGCGCGGTGAGAGGCGCGGCCCCAGTCCACCAGCAGCAACAACAGCGCTGTGGCTTGTTTATGATTAAATACGACTGCAGATGTAAAAAAAAAATAACACAACCAGCATTTGACTCACCACATGCCCGTAACCCTCCGTAACCCTCTGTGTAAATCTGTGTAAATCCACCAGCAAGTCCGTTTCTCAGGCTTCAGCCTGAGATTCTAGGTTCTAGGTTCTAGGTTCTAGCTTCCAGCTTCCAGCTTCTAGCTGCTTCTTCATCTTCTTCTTCTTCTTCTTCTTCTTCTTGTTCTTCTTCTTGTTCTTCTTCTCCTTCTTCTTCTCCTCTTTCTTCCGTTGACAGAAGTCACGCTGCCCCACTGACCAATCACAGCAAATGTTAATGGTCACGCTGGGCCACTGACCAATCATATACATCCACGACATTTCGCAGGGGCTGCACGTCAAAGAATCCGCCCAGCTTGTCAAACTAAAGATCTGATTTGTTGAAGTCCATGACAATCAACCACAATGTCCACTCTCCCTGTACTTTAATCTGCAAAGGCTTAAACTGCTTTGCTGACATGAAGACACAGGAGGAAACAATCTGATTGGATAAAACTCTCCTTGAAACCAGCTGTACTGCACTGCAGGCTGAAGGCTGAAGGCAGAGCAACAGAGGAAGACAGGAGCTGTGTAATGAGATAATAAGCTGATAGGGAAAAATCATTATAATACATGTAGTGTATTTGTGAAAAACAATTAAATTATAAAATAGCTATAACTTTGTGATTCTGTTTAGGCCAGCAGAGAAGGCTTAGCAGGCCCTGATGGCCACCACTGCATCCTCGTATCCTTTGCATCAGTTGAAAGAGGTGCTACTGAATGAAAGATCCTTTATTTTTTTTCAATCCAGTACTCCAGTGTTCAAAGGAAAGACAAGTAGAATCCTTGACTCGGTGCCGACAGGTATCCTCGTTAAGATGCTGAAGAGGGAGAAAAAAAGGGCCCAGGATGCTGCTGCTCAGCTGGCTCACATCCCCGATGGCCAGAGCCCGGCCTCCCAGAGGGCCCCGAGGTTGACGGCAGCGCCACCGCTGAGGGAAGGAAGCACGGACACCATCTCAGCCGACCATGGAAGACGAGCTACACAGTACATGAAAAGAGGTACTTGAAGAAGCTTTAGTCTCTTATTTATTTTCTTAATTTTAGTTTGCAGACAGGCTTCTTTAATGGCAGTCCGTCTTTCTGACCCCGAGGACTTTGCAATGAACTCGGCGCTAGCAGCACAGACAGGTGATCTCCCTCCATAGGAATGTGGGCAGCTCTGTGTGGTCGCGCTGATTTTCAGTGCGCCCGTGGGGCATTGACGAACCCTTGATTTCTGGATTTGATAGTCTCTCTAGACGTTGTCTTACTGTCTAAACAATGTCATCAGTGGGATTGCATGCTTTTTGGATTTTCCCCTTCAGAGGTCAGTCCCGAGGCCCAGTGGGATCACGTCAGCAGAGTGACATCAGACAGCACAGTATATCAAACCTGTAATTTGGAAATCTCGCGAAAGGGATCTAATTAAACAGAAGCCTCGGTGACTGGCAGCGTGCTCCCACATGTGGTGCTGAATGGAGTGTCATCACCGTGTTGCAGTGGATTCGGTTTATCTCCACACAGTTTAGCCCAAGGCGCGTGCCTTCCGAGGGTTTAGGTGTAGCGAAGACTCCGAGATGGCAGACGCTTCAGACCGCAGCTCCTCTTGGATTGACACGAACTTGGTCGAAACGGATTGCGCACGTTGCCGAAAGTCGAGCCAATCAGGCTCTGAGATCGGCTCCCCGGCCAGCGGCGGCATTTACTTGGCTTTTCCTGTTTAATTTTGGTTAAGTGGAGCCTTAAGTGTGATGATGAACCTGAGCCCTCGTAACGAGCTCGGTCATAGCCGCCGGGCGCGGGCGCATGAGCCAGCAACTCATCACGCTGAGGCTGCGCTCCCGTCTGTGCTAACCGCAGCTCCCCTCATCCTTTTCTTTTTTCTTTGACATTTTTGTGTAATGCTGCCCGGTGCGGTAATAAGGCCAGCACAGAGGTAATTGCAAACAGGGTCTCTGAAAGAAGAGCCCATTAGAAAACAAACACGTGCTTGAACCCGGTCCAGTCAGAGTCAGTAAGCGAATCAGTCATTCATGGAAGGGACAATGAGGAGCACTGTGACGGATGGCTATGAAGCTGTGGTTTATGAAACCCACTGATAAATGAGTTGCCATGTGTGTTTCAGTCGCTCAGAATGGGATGCTGTCTAATACGGAGCTAGCGTGATCATTTGGGTCGTCTCGCCACAGGGTCTGTTTTCACCTGCCCCCACAAGTCCTCCCTTTTCTCCCTCTTCATGGGACAGGGATGACCTCCTTGGGTTCTGTGTGGCATCTGCTGCTTTACCACCACAGAACTTTATAATGCTGTCTTGCTTTTATATATTGTAGTCATCACGAGGTAGTTTATTTTTGTATTTTTTTGTAGTCATTTTATGTTTTTTGTGGCCATTTTGAGTCTCTTCCTGGTTGGTACGTGTCGCTTTGGGTGACCGTTTGTGGGTGAAGGTCCCTTACACTTTGGACCCCTAGTAGGCCCCTCTCAGTAATCCATCCATAACCGTAGTGTAGTGTGTGATCTTGAAAGAAAATATTGACTGCAGATTTAGTGTTCACATTGTTACAATGAGCATCTGGGGGCCATAATAACCAGAAATATGAATACCAGACAAACTGCCTACCCCAAGCGAAGGAGTTCAAGTATCTCGGGGTCTTGTTCACGAGTGAGGGTAAGGTGGAGCGTGAGATCGATAGGCGGATCGGTGCGGCTGCAGCAGTAAAACAGGCGCTGTACCGGTCCGTCTTGGTGAAGAGGGAGCTGAGCCGGAAGGCGAAGCTCTCCATTTACTGGTCGGTCTACGTTCCAACCCTCACCTATGGTCACGAACTCTGGGTCGTGACCGAAAGAACGAGGTCTCGGATACAAGCGGCCGAAATGAGCTTCCTCCGTAGAGTGGCCGGGCTCAGCCTTAGAGATAGGGTAAGGAGCTCGGACATCAGGAGGGAGCTTGGAGTCGAGTCGCTGCTCCTTCGTGTCGAAAGGAGTCAGCTGAGGTGGTTCGGGCATCTAGTCAGGATGCCTCCTGGACGCCTCCCATTAGAGGTTTTCCAGGCACGTCCAACTGGTAGGAGGCCCCGGGGAAGACCGAGGACACGCTGGAGGGATTATATCTCCCGGCTGGCCTTGGAACGCCTCGGGGTCCCCCAGGATGAGCTGGAAAGTGTTGCGGGTGAGAGGGAAGCCTGGGTCGGCCTGCTGAACCTGCTGCCACCGCGACCCGACCCCGGATAAGCGGTCGAAAATGGATGGATGGATGGGATGAATACCAGTCAGTCAGTCAAGACTCATACTGGATCCAAGCACAGGTCATTTCTGTCAGACTCACAAGACGTGGTGAAGAATCCTCCTGGCTCTCGTCTTAATTCTGGAGTTACTAGTATTCACTGTCACACTTTCATTGATGAACTGCTAACAGCATGGGCGGTGCTGACACTCGGCCAACTTTCATTGTGACGGTAAAACACCACAGAAAAGCAAAACATAACTGCGTGTGTTGACTCACAGATCAAGGTGAATTGTGTCCTTAGAGGTAGGGGGACGTCTGGAATACCCTGCGTAGTCCACTGCCCCCACCAGCCGGCCCCGGATAGGCTGAGGACAATGGATGGAGAGTCCGCTACCATATAATATATTTAGCACTCAGCATGTCACCGCATTGTGTAACAGCGTTATCTGTGGTGTGATGAGATCGATCCAACCTGGTAAAGTGAAGCAATGTGTTTGCTTGAAAAAAAATAACAACTTTTCCAAGTTTGTTTCTTAGAAATTTGTGAGTTTAATCTCAGAGAATATCAGATTATTTTTTCTCCATAAATTTACAATTTAAATCTTGGAAACACTTTTTCTACCTACAATGGCCCTAATAGAGTTGTGCAGGGATGATGTGTTTTTGTAGGCCACAAAACACTTACACACGTCCTGACTCATTGACCCACACAGGGAGAATCCCCCGAGGGTGCTCACATTTGCGGTGGCTGCTCTAAAGGCACAATGAGTAGGATTTTTTGGTTGCGGTTTGTAAACACAACATTCATAGTCCCAGCGGGTGAAACCCAATCACAGATTCCCTCTCCTTTTGGAACGAGCTTTGTACACTTGCCTTTTTGCCTCGCTATATATACTCTCTTTTTTTTTTCAGCTCTGTGTACGCTGTTTTCGTAGCTTCCTCTTGGCTTGTGATTTGGCACCTGGTCGCTACGCTTATAAACAGGTTGACAGCCAGAAACGTCCCGAAAACGGCAAAATAAGAAAATCCAGGCCGAGGGCCGCCGAGTCTCTGCAGATACAGGTTAATAGGCATTATTATCTTTAAAAAAAAAATTTCTACTCACTGTGCCTTTTAATTGTTCATCTGTGTCTCTTCTCTCTTCCCTCATACAAAAATGATAACGTTTATGTCGGGGCTGCTTGTAAAGAGGAAAGTGCTACTCTAGAAATGGAGTTTGTCGGTTCTTGAGAAAAATGCAATTTCATCAGCTTTACTAATTTCCACATTGCATTGGGAGTCATGGACTGAGCTGGTGTGATTACATCACTCTCACACACAGACTATACAATGACTGAATCCAGTACGCTTGCCAGCAATATTGGTGCTGTATATCATTGTCCATTTTGTTGCCCCCTCAAACAAACCCACGGTCCTGCAGTACCTCGCTTGCTTGTTACACGTCCACTCTGGAATGTCCGTCCACTTTTCTCACACTCCATCAGAAACGTGCCGCCAACGCTGCGAGTGGCACACACTCGCCATGCATCAGCCGCTAACCAGCAGGGAACGCTTGATGTTGTCCAGAAAGGACTCTGCACATTGGGAAGGAGAAGCTTTTGAGAACCCGCTGAGCAGGGCCTGGAGGACCAGAGAGGAAACCGCTCACACTTCTGACTTCGTCGATTTCTTAAAGCTCCAGTGTCCACGTTCAGGAGGCCGTGACATTGTTACATATTTAATTGCCCTTAACATTGTTAAATATTAGAAACACACAATTGACACAGAGTTTTAAACAGTGCACCGTGCTGCGTATCATGTGCTCCACATCTGGAGGGCCTATATTCCATGGCCCACTCGGAGACTCATAACCAAACTATATGCACGCATTAGATCATTGTTCTTTATACTGTCCTAATTCAAAACAAATGCCCTACACTTCTCGGGTCACTGAATGTTCATGTGTGTAAATGTAGGTTTGATCGGAGGGCTCTGGCGCCGTAGCCCTCCGCCTTTATGGTTACGTTGAGGGCAATTACTGCCCCCTGAAGATTAACTGTGAATGTAATGATGATGACCGTTCCATGGAAACCATTCATGCTGATTGAATGGCGTACAATCCACTGTACTTTTTTCCATAACACATCCTTCTGTGCTGGACGCTCGGCTTTGCCAGCATGGAATGAAACGTGAACGTTGGGGAGCTTCTCATGCCAACGCGCCGGCGACAGCCGTGGCCGGAGGTATAATGTTTTTGGGTTGTCCGTCTGTCCCTATGTGCCTCTTGGCTGGTTGCAGCGGATCCACTGCCGGCCCAGTTAGAAAATCCACAGCCCGCCACTGCTGTGACCTCACGTCCATCACGTTCTCGCGATATCTCAGGAATGCCTTCAGCGAATTTCTTAGAATTTGGCCCAAACATCCACTTACATTCAAGAAGAAACTGGTTAGAGTTTGGGGTTCAAAGTTGAAAGGTCACCGTGACCTCACAAAATAAAAATGTTTGGCCATAACTCAAGGATTTACATGCTAATAGTGACATTTTCACACAAATGTCTAAGAGTATAAAATAATGAAGGGGTGATATTTTTGGCAGACATGGATGTAAACTGCAACTTAGCGTACAACCAAGGGTCGGCAATTCTAGTTTGAGTTCCTCACAGAACAGGATTTCTACTATGTGCACCGGGAATTGCAAAGTGGACTACTCCGAGATCCCTTTTCCTGAGGTTAATTTACTGACTTCCTCCACAGGCACAGATGCACTGTGTCTTCTTCTTGTGCTCCTCCGATTGTTTTCTTAGTGTCAAAAGTTCTCTAATGGATGAACAAGGTGTTACTGTTGTAACTCAGGCTGGTGTGGGCCTGTATTTAAGCTCACGGAGAGCCGGAGGAGACCCGAGACTTGTAGGAAGATTTCGATCTTACTGTAAATCCTGCGAGCGTGTAATGAGACGCTGATGGTTCTACCAGGCCCTCCACACGTTTCTGTGATCCGAGAAGGAGCTCAAGACAAAAGGACACCTCGGCTGGTCGAACACCCCCGTCCCCGCTCAGGAGGTAGGAACACACAGCGCACCAGATCTGTGGTTATTTTACTGTCCAGTGGACTATCTACAAACATGTAACAGCTGGTGTCAGACGGCTTTTCGTATGAACTGATGGCGCAGTGCAGTCATTCATCTGGTATTTCATTTCTAAAAATGTGTTGAAACAGCAACAATAGTCACAACAACACATTCCTCCCCTGTAAAACCTCTGCGGTTTGTCAGCACTCGAAGCACGGAGAAGAGGAATCAGGAAAGTTGGCCCTCGATCGGCGCGATCTCATTACCCCACAGATGATGTTAGTCCAACATAATGTGATGTCATATCACTCTTAGATATCCCTGGAATGTTGCTTTTTTCGAGTCGACTGGAGTGCGTTTCCCTCAAGAAACCCCTTAAACCGGTTTGTTGAGCTTGGCTCTTTCAGCACACTGTACGGCCGTGAGATGCCTGCTGGTTTCAATCAGGACTTTCCAAAAATAAAGAAACAAAAATTCTTGACTGTCCTGCAATTAATCTCGCATGAGTTACTGTCCTGTGTACGTTCTTTGGTCAGAACAGTTTCATCACAAAGATCCACACGATTTAACAAGGACGGGGAATTTGGAGATCATTGTGAAGTTTTGGGTTTTCCACTGTAATCTCGCTGAATAACGCTGGTTTATATGTTTTCTATTATAATTTTAGGCCATACACAATCCAGTGCAGTCTTACACTCAAGGGAAAAATGTTGGTTTGTTGGAAACGCAGACGTCGTTACTGTAAATTAGATTAGCTGGGTTGAGAGAGAGAGCTTTGATAGAGTGATCTAGAATGCACGACCAAACGTCTCGGAGTCGTTCACTTTGTGTGTCACCACAAAAGCAACTTTGTATTTTGGAGAACGTGAAACGTGACAAGCGACAGCACAGACTGATTACGCCACGCTACATGTAGCGGCTCTTAATAATCACCTGTCAACATGATTCAGTGTCCACGTATCATTTTGGGCTCTTTTTGGAGCAAACAGGTCTTATTCACAGCAGGTGGTTGACTTCTGAGGCCCTTGTGCATGCTTGATGGACTGAAATGGGACACTTTATGGAAGGAGGCCATCATTACCTCCGCCAAAGGTGTTGTGTTTTCGGTTCCTTTTCTTTTATCCGTCTGTTTGTCAGCAGGGTTACGGAAAGACCACCGGCCTATTTTCATGACACTTGGTGGAAGGATGTAGCATGGCCGAAAGAGGGTCCATTATATTTGTGTACTCCGAGTGCCCGTCTAGTTATTAATGTTATTAGTTACACCTGTGCTTTTCTGCTGTGACATGTCAACAATATGCTGTTTTAAAATGTATTCAGCAGTATGAAATGGGGTTGTTCTTTGTGTGTTGCCGTACACATTTGGGTTTGTCTTATTTTACCCATCCCCTTTTTCACACAATGTATTCATTTTCTGTATTTTATGATTTTTTTTTCAAGTTTTCACATCGTTTTTTAACAGTCAGAAGATGAAAAACAAACCTCGCTTTTCCAAAGACAAAGAGAATACAATACATGAAAAATAAACATTTAAAGAAACTATCCCTGTTACCCAAACTTTCTCTAGATATATACATTTCCCCCATTTTTCAATATGTTAGTGTAACAGTACTTTTTCAAGACATCTGCTCATGATACGCTACTTTTCAGTAAACCAGTCCTGTAAAGATAGACTTCCTGGTGTCTTTTACGCCTTCTTTAAAACCTTAAAACCAAAAGTCTTGGATCACCAATCACTCTCGAAGGGCAGGAAATATAGTGCCCTTTGAGTCTAGGGCCTGACACCTCCAGCACTCCACTCAAGACCTAGACTGTGAAGTCGAGAAGGGGTCCAATAAAATGTTCCTGGACATTTTCTTGGAGTTTCCACAGATGCCCTCCCACTCCTGTGTACTCGGTGAAAGGCCCGAGTCCGTCTCCCAGGCCTCTTTAGAGCTGACTGTATTGGCCTCATCAAAGATCTTAAATAATTCACTGAAGCCTCGTGGCCGGCTTCATATGCCATAGTGATGCCAACAATATCAGAATTGTAAAGGATATTTCTTTTCCTTTGCTAATAACTGTTTTAGTGTTAAACTGTACCAGACTTTAGATCTGATAATCTAGTCTGATGTTCCCAGGTACACACTCAGTGTGGCCCGTTGTGATTTGGTTTATTCCTTTAGTAAACATATTTGAAGCAGATGTACAGCACTTTAAGAACAATGCTCATCACATAATATTACAAGCCTATAAAAAAAAAAATCAGCAGGATGTTTTGTACAAAATGATATAATTTGGCAAGTGGCCACAGTTAGGTGGGGACCATCTGCCGTCTAATGCTGACATGCTCAGAATATGCTGTTTATATTTGTGTTTATGTTCTCTTCAAACAGTGAATGGCTGGCTAATAGGCCTTCAGTTGTGTGATTAGTGATAGTTGGGAGGTCAACCGTATCGGTGGCGCTCTGGCTCGCATCTGGCTGCCAGACTGGAGTGTACCTGTGTATGTGGGAACGCACACAGCTCAGGTCTGATGTTCTAATCTACACAGCGACACGTCACACCTACCTTCCCCTAGTTAGTAGATGACAAGCATGCGGTCTTGTTAGGACAGTACGATGTATGGTCGGTTTAGGTTTTTAGGTTGGACCTGGTAATATGAACAGTAGCAGCTGATTCTCAGAATACCGCTGATGTCTTTGTGCTGGATCTTTTTCTCTCAGGTCCACAGCTGTCTATGGGAAAGCAAGAGGCTTTTGAGACCTTCATAAGGGACAATGAGGACCACCTGACCCGTGAGGACAACAAGGAGCTACTCAAACAGAGGTTAGTGACCAATAGCTCAAGTTGTGAGGCAGTTTTCATACATTCCCTCCCTTATGTTGCCCACAATTATTATTATGTAATGCATCAACACACTGTACATGCATCAACACAACACACTGTACATGCATCAACACAACACACTGTACGTGCATCAACACAACACACTGTACATGCATCAACACAACACACTGTACATGCATCAACACACTGTACATGCATCAACACACTGTACATGCATCAACACAACATACTGTACATGCATCAACACAACACACTGTACATGCATCAACACACTGTACATGCATCAACACACTGTACATGCATCAACACACTGTACATGCATCAACACACTGTACATGCATCAACACACTGTACATGCATCAACACAACACACTGTACATGCATCAACACAACACACTGTACATGCATCAACACACTGTACATGCATCAACACAACACACTGTACATGCATCAACACAACACACTGTACATGCATCAACACACTGTACATGCATCAACACAACACACTGTACATGCATCAACACAACACACTGTACATGCATCAACACACTGTACATGCATCAACACACTGTACATGCATCAACACAACATACTGTACATGCATCAGCACAACATACTGTACATGCATCAACACATAAATATACATATTCATAATGCTTTAAACTAAGCAATAATCATAACAGATTGTAAAGCATTTCAGACTACTAAGTATTTCCATTACTTTTTATTTAATATAGTCATAATTACTGGGCATTCACACTATGCTCTTTGCAAAAAAATTTGCAGTGTTATATTTTTCATTGTTGTAATACTTTATCATCTTTATTACAAAATAATGAAATCCTTGCAGGATCAACACACTTTGTAAAATTATTATGTTTCACTGAAAGCAGCAGTGACCACTTAAAGCAACTTATACCCACATCATAAGGCATTATAACAGTGATTATAACGCATTTTAAAAAGAGTATACCGTGTTACAATTACGGGAAATATAATACACTATGAACCTTGCAAAAAAAGTCAGTGACCAACAATTATTACGTTGACCTTGTAAGCCATTATAAAATACTTTTTCATAAAGCATTTTGAATATGTTCGAGTGCTCAATTACACAATTACTACAAGGAGATTATAATGTTTGTTTATAATGCATTTCAGATATGGGGGTCATTTTAAAGCATAACAGTGAGCTGTTTATGAAACATTAAAGTGCTGTACTTTGGCCATTGAGAAGAACTTCTAGTTTGTGATGTGTCATTTCCATTTGGACTACTGGAACCTGCACAGGTGCATTTTAACAACTTGTTGATTTTGTCTGGAATCAGAGACTAACCTTTGTCAACCTCAGTGAGAGATATAACAGATATAACAGAGATATGACCCATGTTATATGCAATACTTTACAATTAATACGCTTATAGTTACTTTACCACATTCAATTCTTATAATCATTGGCCATCCACACCTGCATTCTTTTGAACAGGTCAGCCGAGGCCAGAAGAACTGGGGGGAAACTGGAGGAGGCCAGAAACCGAATGAGTAAGTCGTCTCAACAGATGTCGCCCTCCAGAAATCACATTACACTTGTGAAAAGATTAAACTCTGCATTTCATCATTAGCTTTGTCCACATGGCAAACTATGAGGCTACGGTGCAAGCCCTAAAGAGCGCAAATCATTTCTGGTCACGCTCTCTGCAACCCAGAAGACAGCCGCCTACCTGCCTGGCAAACGTTAATGAACACATCTCTGTTCCCCCGGAGCGGAGAAATGTCGCTCAGCACATTCCTGAACTTTTCCAGAACCGAGAGGCGTTCTGATTTCCCCCCACCTACTGTAGTCTCCCAACCTGTGCTCTTTACTAGCCGGGCTCCGGCTGTTTCATGACGACTCTGTGAGCGCCCCCCTGTGTTCTTCTCGGCAACGTCTTTGACAGGCGGCTTAGCTCTGCCACATTGAGACCTGGCTTAAACCCCAGCTTCAGTCAGAGCTCTGCGGTGAAGCCTATGTACATGTATGTACTGCTGCGTGTCAACACTTTGACACCGTGGATAGTCTAGCAGCGAGCACGGAAAGAGTAATAGAACATTTTACTCAAGTAAAAATACACACCTGTCTTAGTTGAGACCCAGCATGCAACTCTTGGTCACATAGCATTGTGGGTGTGTTTTGATTTGGTCATATAGCTGGCTGGCCGGGTGGTGCATTAACGTTGTGATGAATTAAGGTAGATGTTACTTTTGTTTGTCTATCCCAAATAATATCCCAATAACAGTCACCTTAACCATAACACCCCCCTGCCTGTGCTAATTCACCGCAAGTGATGCGTTTAACGTCAAGCAGCAAAGGCTTCAGCGGGCAGGATGAGGGGAGAGACCGTAGCGACGCAGCAGCCACTAGGAGTATGGCGGAAGCTAAGTAGCATTCAAGAAAGGTTCCTGGAGTGGAAGGTCCAAAAGCGATAGACGGCGAGGACAAAAACAGATCACCATTTTCTGTTGATTCTTTAGTACGTTTTAAAAGAGAAAAGAGAAACGCCTCATCATAGTTGGACATTAAGTCGCAGTACACATCCCTTTGTTCAGTAATGTATCATAAGGAGTAGGGCTGGGCGGTATGGCCAAAAATCCATATCACGGTATTTTGTAAGATTCTGGCGGTTTCACGGTATATCACGGTATTTTTTTTCCGAATAAACACATAAATTTATTGACGCCGAAAAGGACCGCCGCCGCCATCGTTATTCACCACTCGCTCGCAACTGGCCAGCAGCTGTTTGTACGTTGGTACATAGGTTGTGTTAGGAAGCTAAACATGGAGGGATTTAGGACCCAGGGGAATGTAGTTATTTCATATCCCTTAATACTGGTGGCGCATGCGCAGCCGTAACAACTATTGTCATTCTTCGGCAGGCAGCAACATTTAATGTTTACAGTCACAGCTACGGGTTCAGCGGTCTGAGCTACTTACCTCTCACGGATAGAAGTTGACTCACGGTTTGAAAGAAATGACAGTGACAAAAGGCATTCTGGGTAAAGCTCACTCAGCCGCACATGAAGAGTGCGGCTGTGTGGGCGGGCATTTTGGTGAAGTAATTTACCCAGCATGCATTTTGGCAAGTGAGTCACCATGAGAGCTAAGTAGCTCCGTCCGCTGCTCCTTCAACTTCAAGCTGTGAACATTAAATGTTGTTGCTTGCGAAAGAGCGGCGACCAGTATGACGGTATATGAAAAATTCATACCTTACGGAAATCCGAAACCGATACGGTTGAACCGGTATACCGCACAGCCCTAATAAGGAGTTCCAAGTCCTGTCGCCACTGCTTTCAATGTGTTTCAAGTATTTTCCTGCAATTTCGTTGAATTTTCCAGTCAAGTCACGGCTGGTAAAAATGTGCTGTTAGTGTTCAATCTGGTTTGCATTTACTATCGCAAGCTGCATTTATGAATTTCCCTGGATTGTGTGTGTCTGTGGCTCATCTCACATGCCATTTGAAATGGATAGGTTCGCCTCACACCAGCGCCTGGCATCGTCGCTGCTTCAGATCACGCTTGGTGGTTTGGTAGCATTCGGCTATTACCCTCATTCATGCCAGCGTACACTTATCATCCTCGGAATTAAAAAATAATAATAATTCAGCACTCAGACTGTGAGGTGCTGACACAGCCGTATATCAGACGTGTCATACATCACGCGAAGACATCGTGTGTAGGATATCAACTCTTCAAATGTGTTCCGCAGACATCATCGCTGTGTGGGTGTAGTATTTAGAAATTGGATTTACTGAATGAATGTGTGTTTTTAGGATAGGATTTAACATTTGAATCCTTCGACTCATTCACATTTGGAAATATACCCAAAGAACATCTTGACGCTATCAGATATTATTACACTGTACGGTGCACGGGGCTGCATTCTTCCGAGATGAGAGACGGTGTTTATAGTGGAAGGTGTTTGCCTCTTCTGGATGGAAAGTAGAACCATAATGTTGAGCTCAGTGTGCTTCCTTGCCATCTTGGAAGCCCTTCTTGGAAATTGTACACTACTTGCATCTCATGGTTAATGTAGAACATGAAAACATTCCGCATAATATAGACAAAAGCTTTGCGCAGCGTTTTCCTGATGGCTGTACCCAGCATGAGGGTCAGTAGCAGGGGAGAAGCAGAGAGGCGGGAGTCCGTGGAGACGTCAGTGTCTAAACATTACCCTGGTTTACAGGATTGTTCTTGGCCACAGCAAATGAGTCTGGAACCGGATCACGCTGGAGGAGCAGATATACGTTCCAAGCCCTTAGGTCCAAAAAGTGCAAGGAACTATATTTATTCAGAGGGATCAGCGATGCACATCTTCTACCTCATGAAAGGTATAGGGCGGCTGGAAATGAGCCGGCGGCTTTGGATTTCTCTGCCAGATGTGTGTGTGTGGGGGGGAGATGCAGTACAGTCCAAGATGAAGCATCTGCTAACTGCTTTGGGTACCCCACTTTCATGCTCTGCTCACCTTTGCTGAAGTGACCCAAAGACTTGCCGATAGATTTTCAAGGTCTATTTGGAGCCTATTGGCGTGTGCCATTGGCGTGTGCCATTGCCAAGAAGGTTGTTTCACCGAAGCCCTTGAGAAGGAATATAGCGGGACGAATGTGGCTTGACTTCTGCATTGCATGTGGTCTTTGTAACCACTGGGTTTTACCTGCTAATGATCAGCTGCTCATCAAAGTAATCGTATGGAATCGTTTCCTTTTATCTATGCAACTCTTGTGGCGTTAGTTTATTATTAGTCCAATTATATTGGTGCACTTAAATAATGCTGAGTCCAAACTCATAGGGAATCGATGACCGAGGAATTGCCTCTACGTGGCTCTCAACATGGCGTTGAATGGTCGCTAACTGCACGGACAGCAGAGGTGTCAAAAGTATTCACATTCATTACTCAAGTAGAAGTATAGATACTAGGGTTTAAAAATACTTCTGTAAAAGTTGAACTCAAGCTTTTTACTTCAGTAAAAGTGTAAAAGTACTGGTTTCAAAACTACTTAAAAGTATAAAAGTAAAAGTAATGTAAGGGGACACCGACACTTAAAGCTGTGGTTCTCAAACTTTTTCTGTAAATAACATAATTTTGTGACTCATCTGTGCTTTTATAAATAACAGAATAAAGACAATTGCAATCACTTTCAAGTAAATCAGATTGCTCCATCAGACAATGTTTTGTGTAAGTTCTATCTGCGCAAAAAAATGACTAATATTTAGTTACTACTAAATAGCTCATTGTGGAAAACAATAAGCTTTTAATGTTTGTTGCCAAACAAAACAGAATGAGTGAGATGTGTGAGCATCAGGTTGTGTCAGTATTAGTGGAGCAGTGAGCTGCTTTCCTCTACACATCTTTTATAAACGGGCTTGTAGATTTGATACGGCCTCTCTCAATTCATGCTCAATATTGAGCTTAGATCAGTTTTTTATTTTGAGAAATGCAACAGCAGGAAAAGACGAGCTCACGGAGACTTCTGGCAAAACGGCAAAAAAATCGCGTCGAGTCGCGCATGCGCAAGCGTAACCTGTTAACGGCGTACCGTAACCATTTACCCGAAAGTACAGGCATTTCTCCAAGTATTTATTAATGACTGAGTTTTATATCCGTGTACTTTGTACTTCTGTAATATGTGAAGCCAGCAGCTCATTGTTGGTAGAAGACACGAGCACTTTGTCTCTTTCACCTGGAGCAGGAGAGCTGCTGCGGGTTCAGAGAGCTGCTCCGGTGCGAGGAGAACTCCGGTGTTCCTCACATGAGAGCTGCTGTTGCATCTTCACTCTCTGTCCGCTGGTGTGTGTGCTCAGTGCTCACCTGTGTGCGCGCGCACGTATATGTGCGCAACGGGGCGGAGAGGTTTTTTGTGTGTGTTTTTGAACGATGACAAGCCGGAATGAAAACAAACCAAAATGAAATAGTAACGAGGCTATTTTTAAAATGTAGGGAGTAGAAAGTCGTCTGAAAAATAAATACTCCAGTAAAGTATAGATACCCAAAATTTCTACTTAAGTAAAGTAACGAAGTATTTGTACTTCGTTACTTGACACCTCTGACGGACAGTGCAAGCGACAGCAATTACTTCAGTGTGTTCATTCTTCGTATGGACTTGAGGCGACGCCCACCCAGATATTGAGACGCTTGATCGTATGTATGAGCTTTGGCTCTTGAGCTCTCCGCGGTAGCGTGCGGCGTCTCACATTCAACCTCCAGGCCACGAAAATCACCAGATATCTATGGAGCTTGTAGCTCGACACCGGTCCTTAAAGACAGCGGCATGGCCTGCTGACGACGTGGGAGGAAACCCTGCACGGTTTGGAAGAGGTTGTGGTGTCGAGCCAGTCTTGTCCTGGAAGGGGGACGGGAGCCCTCGAGTGTAATGACACACTATTTATTACACTATTACTTGACACGAATCTTTCTTGTCATTGAAGGTCAGAAATACTGTCAATCTTTGAGCTCCAACAGGATTTTCTGTGGCAATAATCGGTGAAGTTTGACTTTTCAGTCGCAATATTTTGATACAGTGTGGCCAACAGGAGTTTATTCTCACACGGTAGTTAAGATCGCTTGAGCAGAATATTATATACCTGCATTGAGATGTTATCACCTCTAAGTGTATCATGACCCAGACAAATGGGTCAGGGCCATGAGTATTTGGACTGTGAAACATTTGTTCTAATTGTGCCTCTTTACACGACTGCAATGGATTTTATGTGGTTGAAGTGTAGACTTTCAGCTTGATTTCAATAGATATAACACAAATATGTCCCAAAACAAGTGAGTTAGAATAAATCCCAGGACGGTCTCCTGAGGGAAATCATTGTGTGTTCGACCCATATGCACATCCCGATCTGACCCATGGACCCTTTTATACTCGTTTATACTATGTGTCATGACTTCCATAGCAGCCGCCCTGCACGTCCTGGCTCACGATAATGTGGGTTGTATACGACTTACGGTTCATTACTTTTTGTGTCACTATAATGCCGAAAAAACACAGCGGCGAAGTGCGGCCTGGGGCTGCCATTCCAAGGTCTGTGAAGTATGGCCAATCAAAAAGTTTTGGGAACGAATTTCTGCCCGAGATCACCCGCGTTCAATCAGCAGTCCTGTGAGCTACGCAACAACGGATTTCTTCCCGCCTGAAACACATGAACACGGCTTCCCCCACCGCAGGAGAAAGACGTGTGATTATCGCGGCGAGCCATACTTTGCCCCCGCTGGTGTGTCTGCTATGTGCTCCCTGCACTCCTTCACCCTGTCGGCATGGCCTATTGCTGGCAGGACTCCCTTTTATGTACCTTGTGAAAGAAGGGGCTTGTGCAGCCGTTCGTTACGGGTCATGTTTGAGAAAGTGGCGTCTGACAGGAGACTGGGGCATCTGACCACAATGTAAAGCCACAGGGCGTCCTGGCTCATTTACATTCCCAGCTACTTTAACTGCAGACTTTGTGTGAAAACACATGGCGGGGGGGGGGGGGGGGTTCCCAAACCCTGGTTCATGCTCCGCCGGCGGATGGGAAAAACGGCGTCATCGTGGGCACAACATGTCCCCGCGCGTCATTTGTAACGTTTCACATCATCCATTCACATCTGCGATCTGCTGCCCCCCCACCCTCTCAAGGAGTGCGGTCGACATTTAAAGAGGAGCGTGTCAAGAGTTTTTGAAAGATGAGCTGGTCTGTGTGCCGCATGGGCAGATTGCAAACCGTTTTTAAAAACATGAATCGGTGAAATGCTCAGAGTTGACGTAAAACTCAACTTGAAGTCTGGAATAAGGACCGACCCCAGAACCTCTGTGAGAGACGGCGCTTTACCCAAGGTCGCTTAAGCGGGACAGATGTTGGTCTTAAACGCTCTGCGTGTCTCCATCGTCTCTTCGTCAAAGCGAGAGCTCTCGTCCGACTGTTTTATGGCACCATGAGAGGTGTTGCATGAAAAGGTAGCTCCCCCCCACAAGCACCCCCCTTTTTTTTTCTTTTCGCCGAACGATGCTTCATCTGGATTTCTCGTTTTCGTAGCTTGGACCTCGGGCTTTCAGATTGGCGACAGGATCGCGTTACAGACAGAGCTGCAGCACCGCTCCGTCTACGTGTGCATATGAGACCTGAGGGGTTGTAATGGAAACTCACCACATGCCCAACTGACATCCAACGTCTCTTTTATCTTTGTGTCTGCCTCATATAGTTATCCTGGGCATTCACTTAACTCGCTATCCGACACACTATCAATGAGGTTTTTGTGTGTGCCTGAGTAGTAAATGTATCCCTGATTTAGTGTGGATGGAAATGGCCTCAAATATGACCGATACGATATTCTTCCCTCCATTTACTTTACGAGTGTCCTTTGCCACTGAAGCGTCGCCTCACAAATTCAATATCTTGAACGGGGCAATTAACTGCAACAATTAGAGGGAGGAGACACATTGAGAGCAGAAGAGACACAGAGGACTTCCCCACGTATCGACCCGTTATCACTGCCACAAGAGAGGCAGCGGCCCAGCGCGCCTCCCTCGCGTGGCTTCCGGGCTCACCGGAGTCCCAAGAGTTCGCGCTGACTGTGGAAGCGTGTTCCTCTTCTGCAAACCACTCAACGATGCCGGAAGAGGGAATTAATAACGCTTTTGTTGAAAGACAGCTCGGAGACGGTGGACATGTGACGTCGCCCTCGTGGCCTGCTGGGTGGTGTTGTACGTGTGTTTTGTGGCTCTGGAGGGAGCTCTCATCCGCTGGAGACTAAAAGTACATCTTGTCCAATACAATAATAAATTCTGCTCCCATGTATGTATGTATCTTGATCACAAATCTTTAGAAAACAAATCTAAGGGATCTGTATCAAGATGTTTATTTGTACTATGGCCGATATAGATGGTTATCAGATTTTTTTAACAATAACTCCATCAGCTTCATATCGATCTGGTAGGATGCACTTTATTGAGCAAGACAACCTATGTAAAAAAAACAAAAGGTTGATAATGTAAAGAGACCAAAGTACCAACCTAAAAACCCCGGCCACTTTTACCAACTCTTTTCCAATGGAAGTAGCCCGAGCTCCAAAAGTCGCTCCATCTAACGAGAAAGTTGGCAACGCGGAGGGTCCGTCCCTTCAGGCCGCCCTCCGAAGCCACTCCCCCTCAAATGATCATGCCATTGCTTATTGGTGGTTGTAAAGTGTGTTATAAAGTGTCATTCTAAGGCAGGCAAAGATAGTTTGAATATAATGTGTATAACACAGTTGAGGAATTGGATTGGTTAGTTTTGCGTGTTCTACTGAAACAGAAGATGAACACATACTAATGTAAAAAAAAAACAGTACATTTAAATGTAGAAATGCTGCAAAAATCTTCTCTCTCTTTCCTAGATGAGCTGAAGAAGCAGTTGGCGTTGCAGAGGAGGCAGAGGGCAGATCTTGGTAAGATCCAATCGACGATGGATATTCCCACAGCACAGAATGGAACCGTGTGTCTGTAGCAGAGCGGCATGATATCCCACTCCATCCTCCCACACCGACAGCTAAACAATGCACGGGCGCTTGAAGCAATTAAACGCATCATCAAAAACTAAATGCCCACACATCTGCTCTCTTTCCGATCTGAGAATAACGTGAGAATTCAGGTTTACACTCTCGACTTTTAATTGAGAAAAGTTTGTCGTCTTTTTGATATTGAGCTCCCTTCAGAGCGGGGCGCGTAAACACTGCCAGCGCGTCGTGGGCGCTCGTGCACTGCCCGTGCAGCAGCGCCTACTTCAAAGCCTCGTGCAGTAGTCCTCGCTGACTAGGAGCTTAGTGGCCAAAGACCAGGCAGCGCAGCTCCGAGACGCCGTCATTTTTGTTCTTTTTTTTGATCAGTGACATGAACGCTTTGATGAGGAAATCTGGTTGCAGAGCACACAAACATCTCCCTTCCAGTTCGGGCGCCAAAGGCTTTTCTTGTTATTTCCAGTTCCGCATCAGAGACCACTTGGCCTCTGTTATCCGGGGCCAACTACTGAAAGCATCGTCTCTGGGGGAAAGGCGCTCACGCTTCGGGACGACCGCAAAAGAAGGAAACATTACGACTGCGTCTGCGATTTCATCCGCAGTGTGCCCGCCTTTTAAAACGCTTGCTGTGCCTTGTGTCCGTCCAACGCCACTACAGGTGTCACGGAGAATCGCCCGGAGGTCGAGGACGAGGTCGACCCGGTGGAGGAAAACCTGTGCAGAGACATCGAGCAAGAAAAAAAGGCGTGAGTGTGGTGAAAGTTCACCTCAATGCATTACATGCTAGACGCTGTGTAGTTTCTCCCGAGACGATGCTCGGATTGATTAGACACGGCAGATCTGGTGCAAATGTGGACACGAGATGAATCTGCTGCTGTTAATGTCCCCCCTCAGTTACCAGAGCACCGTTGGCCGGCTGAGAGCGCTGCGGACAGAGATTGAGCACCTGCAGCTGTTGTTGGAGAGGGCGGAGGTCAAGCTCCAGGGAGACTTCCAGAAGTGGTGGAGCCAGGAGGCCTCCAGCGTGCAGGTGACGGACCTTACCTTTGCCCACCTATCTACGTGACAACGGCACATAAAGCTTCTGCTAGCATGACGGCCGGAGTGTCAAAGATATGTTTTCTGAAATTAGCCGGGAAGGCAGTGTCCGTTCATCTCCGGATGGGTTTCTGCAGTGCGTTGTCTGACTCATGGCCTCTGCGGACACGCTAGCGTTGTGCGTGTAAGCTGATCCGCATGTGTCTCTGACTCGGGAGGCTTTCACGGCACCAGCGTGATCCTTGCAGCATCATGCTGCTGAATGGGCCCTGGTGGGAAGATGTGTAGGAGGGAAGATACACGGGAACTCGTTTTTTTTTTTACAGAATTCCATGTGACCCCGAACAAGGCCCCGAGAGCAGCTTAGTGAGGCAACGCAGCAGCAGCATCAATACACTCTCAGCAGAGTTCTAACCAGGACAACATGTTCAGGGGGTTTCTCAGCAACACAGCGGGGGATAAGGAGTGAGTCAGCGTTTATTTCAGTCCGAAATAACAATTTTGTGTTTGTGCTTAAATGCTTGGGATGGTCCCCGATGTTTTGAAGTGGGGTTGATTGAGGTCTCCATAGTCGTGTATTACGGCTGAAGGTGGAGAAACAGACAGGAGTACCAGCCTGGGAGCAGAGGTGTGTACTGCTGTAGATGTATTTCAGACTCCTAAAAATTGACTGTTAGTGTACGCTATATTTGGAATAATTAAACCACTTGACCTTGCCATCAGAAAGCCCTTCCCGGTGGGGAACTGAAGCCGCTATCTGTCATATTACCTCACAGAACACGGGAGTTGCTGTTATTGTGTGACTTTGGTTAGTTCTGATCAGGCAACAACCTCTGTTTCTGAAGAGTGGAGCTGATGCGGAAGTGTCTTAAAACCTGCATTATCTCTCCTGACCACCAGGGGGTGACTCCTCTGGTTGTATAGAAGTCTATATAAATGACTCTACTTCCCTTTTGATGTATTCCCTCAGTAAACATTGTAAACATGAGTTTATGTCTCAATCTCTAGTTTCAAGTCTTCTTCAATACAGCATGATGTTCATTTAGTAAATTATGGTCATTTAGTGTCAAATAGACCATAAAGCAGGGGACGCTTTAGGGCGGGGCTACAAGGTGATTGACAGGTCGCTACCCTACCAGAGCCGTATACGACATCTCTACGTCACTCCTCCTCATTCCAAATGTGGTTACTTATGTTCACTGGTTGCAAAAAAAGCCAAGATGGCGACGGCCAAAACGCTGAACTCAAGGCTTCTTCACGGTGACCACTTATTATACACAGTCTATGGTTCTGATCCATTTAAGGCGCACAATAACACAAACCAAACTAACTGATCGAGGCGGTGGGAGACCAGAATGTCCTGTTTTCTGTGAGGTAAACTTAGATCAGTGATTTTTGTGAGAGGATTCTCGTGACTTTGAAGAGAGCGTAGGTACGGGCTTCAGTTCCTCGTAGGAAAGGATTGTTTTAGGTGTCTAAAATACCCCGTCCACAGCAGTACTGCTGTAGGTATTACACTGCATATGGATATGTTCCTCACACAAACAACACATACAGAGAACCGGGCCTCTGGTCTCTCACACACGCTTTGCTTGGCCTTGATGGCTGTTGTGCACATTGGGGAAGTCAAACACAAAGGAGATGTTAAGCAGCAACATCTGACCTGCAGACACGGCTGGCGCTTTGCACAATATCTCACTCCCATCTGAGCATGGTTTTGGGGATTTTTCACTGGAAAGAAGAGGAAGTCTGACAGACAGAGCTGACGTGCAGTTCTGGATCTACCAAGCAGGAAGCAGCCCCCCCTTCTTCTTTCTTTTCTTTTTACAGCTGTTTTCATCCATTTATTGTTCTGTTTTTGGAAACCAGCACACATGCAATTGATCAAACTTTGAGTAAGAGGTGGAGCAAGACCACAGAAAATACCTGGAGGTCTTCTGTACGTCACACGTGGCCTTGTTGTGTTTCACTGTCACCAGTACGGAATTATGTTTGTGAACTAGTTCTGCGGTTTCTCAATGCTTGTGACTAGGAGTCAGAGGCCACGGCCAGATGTCCCGCAGGGTCGCCACCTGGAGCCTCGCAGCCGCCTTCGCCGAGCGCGGCAGGACTACGGTGAGACAAATGTTGGTGATGATGACTTTGTTTTTTGTCCGTCGTGTCGCTAAGCGTTCATTTTGAGCGTCTACTGACCCACAGCTAACATCATGTCCTGCTCCACCCATCAGATACTTTCTGTGCTCATTATTAATGGCGTATGCTCAAGGGCCTCTCGTGGTTGCCGTGATTCACACGTTTGGAAATCATATTTCGTTGACTGTCGTGTGCCCACATTGACTCCTCACTCCTCTCCAGTAAGGGGCCTTAAAGCAACCAAATAATTGCTTCAGTAGCTAAATACATTTCCAGCCATCAGTGAGGCTAAACACGTCTTACCTCGTCTGCTGCAAGCCAAATTTTACACACACGTCGTCACACGTGTTCTCCTTCTGAACGGGACCATCGGCTCACTATTTGGCGTTGTGGGCTGTGAGGAGACGTTACGAACCTCTCAGGCAAAAGTTGGACTGTTGTGTCAGTGGCCTGTTCATGCAGGAGGCGCTTTCATCCTTTAGTTGGGTATTCAGTCAGACCTGTAACACCATCACTACAGTAGCAAGAAAGCTCGCTGTTGATCACCTGAACTTTAATGCATTCATCTATCCCTTTTCTTCCAAGTATAGGGCTCCTGCTTGATTTATTTTATTATTAATTATAACATCTGGAATTACTGTTATATACTGTTGGGAAGCAAATGTTATATATTAATGAAAAGCATCAAGGCCACATTGTCCCTCCATCATACTTTCATACTGAAACTCACATTCTGTGTGGCGTTAAAAAGGTCTTGTGTGCGTTGATAATATAAATCGTTATATTCTGTAGATATTCTTCATTTCATTATTCTTATGTCTATTAGAGTTCAGGTTGTGCAAGGTCAGTTTAACAGATACTGTCTGTGAGAAACATTCCTCAAGGCTCCTCAAGGTTCCACGCTCTGCACCACAACACTCACACCTGTTTATCAGTATGTTGACATTAGGGAAGCAGACTGGTCGTTGCACGTTCCAGCCTTGTGAGAAAAGATGAGGACGCGATTCTCCTCCTCTTAGACAAGTTAGAGCCAATTAAATGTTAGATGTTCATGACGGAAAACCGTGTATTAAAGAGGCGAACTTCCGGCTGTTCGGGGTGTTTTGGACGGTCTCCCTGCGTGTTGACTGGACGACTCCCTGCTATCAAGATTGCAGCGCTTGTTACTTTACTTGTGATCAAGGAAAATAAATTCAGAGAACGAGAGAAGTTGTTTGACTAAGTTCTTCCGGACGCTACACCAGGCATCCAATAATTAGTACGCATTAACAGCGTACAACGTTACAGCGTCAGCTACGTTGCACTGTGGCTCCCTCTTGTGGTGAAGACGAGCACAGTACGCATGTCATGGGTTCCCACTGTGGCCCCACTGGATGAGTGTCATGTGCTGTGTCGCTCCGTGTGTTCATGAGCTGCTCTCCTCCCCTGTGACACAGTGCACCTGGTCTGAGCCGCACTGACAGAGCGTCTCCGGCCGAGACGCAACCACATCCGGACCGCTCCACCGCTTTTCAAGACCTCAGGTCAGCCTCGCCTCACTTATGCAGCAGGTCACACTCTGTCCTCGTCATCGTGGAATAATTGCAGCTGTTACGTTTCCGTGCGTTTCAGAAGTGTCGTCCCCAAAAGCCCGTCTCCCTCTGCGGCCGTCCCAGCAGGACAGGGGAGGGCGACTGACTGCACTCCTTCGTCTGAGTGGAGGTACACGGAGGGCCTGCAGATTTGGTTTCTCATGACATCATAGTACCTGTAGTGGCTCTCTGGGCCTTTTTATCTCAGCAACTCATTCAACATGCCAAAGGAAAACCTTGGGATTGAGATTTGCTGTTCAGAGATCAATAACTTCACTGGTGTCTCTCATCATTAGATAAGGCATCTGAGTATAAATATAAGCCGTGTATGTCCACCAGTGTGTGTACGTTTACATAGTATTTACACTAAATATCCCACATGTTTGCAGTAGCTCTTGAGTCTATACATACAGACTGGACCTGGAGGTTTTATAGCCGCGCCGTGTGTTTTCTCTGCACTTACGAACGCAGCCATGACATTTTTATTTCTTTGTGAAGTAATGTCTCCAAACTCCACTAACCAATCAAAGACCAGGCGGCTCGCTGAGCGCCGCTGCTGGAACTACCGTTTTACAACCACAGTAAAACACTCGGGAATAACATACACGCTTTTGTCACTGCAGCAACCGCTTGTAGCACAGCGATACTGTTGTTGTTCTTTTTTTTAGAGGCTCCATGATGTGTGGAGCTGTTACCTGTTAAGGTTGTTCAACTCGTTGCTTTCTTTCTGCAATGTTCTTAGAGGTCATTATAATACGGGTAGATCAAATCAAGCATTCTGATTGGTTGAGAGTGAGTCACGGGGTGTATTTTATTCAGCCATAAAGTACTGTACAGTAGGGTGACCAGATTTAAGTTTGTGAAAAAGAGGACACTTCGTTCCGGGGGGGGGGGGGAGGAGGAGGAAGACACTTCGTCGCGGGGGGGGGGGGGGGGGGGGTAGCAGTAGTGTGTAGCACGCCGTGAACTTACATTTACGTTGAGATCGGTCGACCAATGACAGTTCTCTCTACAGTCAGAGCTTGCGCAAGAAGGTGGAACTTGAGGGAGATACCATTTCCAAAACTTGTAAGGGGGTAATAACTATTTTCCTGGACGTAGCAAAATCCCGGACGTTTTTGGAATCCCTGCCGGACGCTTTTTTTAGGTCTCGAAAAGAGGACATGTCCGGGAAAAAGAGGACGTCTGGTCACCCTACTGTACAGCCTGTTCACATTTAGAGCGTTCCATATCAGTGAACACTTAAAATAACAGGTAGATTTAAATTGCGCGACTGTTAGTTGTCATTTCAAGCTTGACAGTTACCAAACATGTTTGGTGTAAACTTTGATATTGTCACGTCCGCAGTAACGACTCGCAGACGTTGGTTTCCTTAACTTGCAGGTTTATTGCTTGAGTGTTCACAGTATTGCAACGGGGCTCTTCGCTAACAGTAGCTCAAACGGAACAGCTAACAAGCTCACTTAGCATCCCCCACATTAGCATAACGAACGACAACACACACGTCACTTCCTCCCTAACCTAAAGATGAGGAATAAAAAGGGTCTAACAACTCCCTTGAACAGTACATTATTGCACGACACAGTACTGCCTCGAGTACCTTATTGCTTAAATAAACCACACATATCAATGTTGGTTTCCACATTCACTGACTTTTATCTTTTAACCAACATCCGTCCTGATCATAACTACCAAATATGCATTTCAATTCATAATTTAATCTTTTAAATACCAGTTAGTTTGTATAATGCCACTATGTTTTCGAGGGGGTGGGACACCAAACTGTCATTATGTTCTGTACAATAAACAGTTTGGGATTTGTCCATTTTTAGCAACAACATTGATTTGAAAATGGCTCCACCTGCTGGAAAATTATAAAAACTCCATTTCTGAAGACAGATAATGTACTGTGGTTCAAAAACTCCGGAGTGTCTGTGTTTTGGCATTCAGGCATTAACGCAGGCGAAATGATCGGAACATTAAAAATGTAAAAGCCCGAAACGCTCCCAGTGAGGCACAAGGGTTCGAACCCTTCGAACCAGAACCATTCAAACATTTTACAGCATTGGTGTTCATCTACGAAACTTAAGGGTTTTCTATAAGTTTGAGAATGTGTCCCTGATTTGTGATACAAAACTGAAGAACTTGTGCTGATATTATTATATTATATTATCATTGTCAGAGCCCTCTCCACCACCAAGCTCTCATCCGCCTCTCTTCCCCTGACTGGAGACCAGCAGACTGATGCTGACATCCTGGCCTTTGTCAGAGCCAGACAAAACCTCCTGAACAGGACAGGTGAGACACACACATGCACACGCACACACACACACACACACACACACACGCACAAAACAAGATGTAATAAACTCACTAAGCTTTCACACAAAATAGGCATGGATGGAACATACAGAACGTGTTGTGATGCCTCACAACACGTTCTGTATGTTCCATACTGCGCTCCACTGTAGGGAAAGATCTTTTGGTGAAGACCCCATTTTTCTGACGAGACCCCCGAAGCAGCCTCCCCTCTCTAGCTCTACACGACTCTTCTGCAGCTCTGACAGGGTTCTCCTCTCCTTTGACCCTCCAGGAGCTGCTTGCTTTGGCACACAGGGAAGTGGACTTGGCAGTCCTGTGGTGTGCCACTAGATATCCAGAACGGCTGAGGTCATGTGAACAGACAGAAAAATAGCCCTTTGGAGGCTTTCTTTCTTTCTTTCTTTCTTTCTTTCTTTCTTCCTTTTCTTTCCCCATGTTAGGCAAGGAAGACTCATTTCACGCCTCTTACTGAGCTGGACAGCGACTGAGCTTTGACAGGAAAGCCCCTCTCTCTTTGGTTGTTTGGTAACCTCTCTGTGGCGCTATCCCTCCTATCAAAACCGCTTTAAAGGCCACTAGAGCATGCTGGGATGTGTAGGGAACTTGGCATAAATAAAACACACAGCGCAAGTTCAGAAGGGAGGCTGTTACTGTAATTGTAAGTCATAGTTTAAGGGTGTTTCATTCAGGGATTGTTACTCTGAAAATAAATACAAAAAACACAACACAATACAAAAACGTTTGAGTTTGTCAGACCGGGCAAAGCACAGTGTGCATGCAGGAAGTTTTGAAGGGTTGCGTCTGGAGGGTAAACCACAAGTTGCAAAACTCTGGCGAGAGTTCTGTTCGGTCTGCAGTAAGCACGTTGTATTGTTTCGCCCGTCGCCATCTTTGTTTGTTGCAACCAGTGTTGCAGAAGACATGAAACTAGCGACTGAAAACATAAACGTTATATGTTTATCAAGTGAGAAACCATTTTCTCAGACTTCTATGCAACCAGACTTTTTCCAACCAGAGGTAGTCGCCCCCTGCTGGACATTAAGAAGAATGCTAGTTTAAGGCTCTTCCACGATGGCTTCACTTTCCAGACCAGGAGGTTGCCTCCTGATTCCAACTGGATTTCTAATCTTTCTTGTTTTTTTATTTTGTATTTATGTATTTCAGGCCAACCTCAGTGATAACATGAAGTTCTGATGAAGGGCCTGAATGTATCGTCATCTGACTGCTAGAACCACCTGATCACGTCGGACCTAAAAACAATAAGGCACGATCAAGAAAAGACAGACTGTCAATCAAGATGTGTGAAGAAATGCTCTCATCGGGGTCCAAAACATACTGGCTTTCCCCGACAACACAAGGCTCACATCCTGTCTGACTTTATTTGCACACACACACACACACACACACACACACACACACACACACACTTGTTGGCCTCCCGGAAAGGATGCCATTGGCATAATGGGCAGCAGTATAAATCACAGCCCGCGCCGGGCCATTTGATCTGAACAAATGTTGTCTCAAGATATCAGAGGAAGGAGCGGGCGACTGGAAAGCAGTCGGCTCCAGTGTGTGTTTGAAGAAGAACATCGTCACAGGAAGTTTCCACAGGACAAATGCATTTCTCACTTCTGTCTGGCTGCATTTGATTCTAAGTGCAACACATTTAGTGTAAAACGTTGTAAACAGAGGTATGTAATATATGTACAGTAGACGATTATTTCTGATACTCTGTAAAAGTACAATAAAAAAGCTCCCATGCATAGTACTTTGCAGTTACTAGCCTACATTGTTTATGAGATTATTCACCATGTGAACTTGACCTGCACACACACACACACACACACACACACACACACACACACACACACACACACACACACACCAGATGTTTGCTCGCAGCCTTTCTGCCGGTTCTGTTCCTTTTTGTGAACGTTCTGGTCGATGAAGTAGCGACAGCAGAATGGACTCAATAGAATAAGATTTCCGTGAAGGGTATAGAGACGACTGAGATGTTTGGTTTCAATCATTAGTTAAAATACTTATTCCACATTACACCAGAACCCTTAGTTACATTCAAAAAGCTGTCCTGAAGAGTTCTCCTTTAAACACCAGCCTGTATTCAGTTTGTAACTATTATACAGCACATGAGATGATATCAGAGAAATGTATGAGCAAAATCAAATATTGTGTAGCTGTTAATTAATGGGTAATCTGGTCCTTAAAATATATCCGTCTGTCCTCCCTGCTATTGAGGGACGTTGGGAGGTGGAGCCTATCCCAGCATGCACTGGGCATGGAAACGGCCTAGAAAGGCGTCTGCACAGGGCTTCCTTGAGAAGCAGTATTTGAAAGTCAAATAAGGTTAAGAACATTTCTTTGCATGGAGTATTCATTCTGTATACTAATGATAGCAACACTTCATCCAATAGTTCAGTGCAGATAAATAGCAGTCAAACTGAGTTACATATCAGTTGAATATCAGCGTTCGGTCCGGCCAGTCACCGGCCTTAAACAAGCAAGGCACAGTTTTGTAGGAGATGTGCTGGTCCACATCACCGTCCCGTCAGACAGTCGATGGGCTTCGCCCGCCCGCCCCGGGGCCCTGGCATTCATTGTTCCTATCAACGTCGGCGGTAATCAAAGTCGGCCCATCCCGCGGCGTCAGACACACCCACCGGAGACAGGAAACCACCTGTGAAGATCGGAGACAACTTCTTTGCATGGCTTTACCTTGATTTGTTTGAAAGATGACAAGCAGCTGCATAATTTGCATCCAGTTGCCTGGGAGAAGAAGCCCTCTTTGATCAAATCATCTGTCATTTCTCTTAGTCATGGACTTGAACTTCTATAGCGCCTCTATTGTCTTCGGACCACCTAAAGTGCCGTACACAACATTGACCCACCCGCTCTCCCACTGAGCCACAGACTGCAGGGACTGACTTCAAGAAGGATTTCCACCTCAGACTAAACAGCAGCGGGTAGCTAATGGCTAACTATCAGATAGCTTAGCTGAGAGAGCGAGGTGTGTGTCTTGATAATGGGAGTGTTCTTGGGATGACGGGTGTGTCGGTATCTTGGTTTCACACCAATTCCACCATCCCACATATACAGTATACCAGGCTGCTGTTCCATTTCAAATGTAATTCTTTTTTCACCCTTTTGGAGTTCAGGTTTATTTTAGAGTAGATCTTTTTTTCCGGCTTTCTACGCATTCATTAGTTTTTCTTTATCTTTGTTTACACACATGCATGGTGTCTGTTTCTCAGCACTATGCAGCTATACGTCTGACGTATTAAGCTGCCAGGAAACCAAAATACATGAAAAATTGGTGTACATATATAAAAATGTACATATATTTATTCATTCTCACTCTAAATATTATTATTACAGTTCTAGAATTATTTCACTATTATTACAGACAAATACAACAGAAAGATGTAAGAAATACAACTATAACACAGTGTATTTACTTAT
This sequence comes from Myoxocephalus aenaeus, assembly GCA_038501785.1. Lineage (NCBI taxonomy): Eukaryota > Metazoa > Chordata > Actinopteri > Perciformes > Cottidae > Myoxocephalus > Myoxocephalus aenaeus. Next base: position 1,332,700 of record JBAMJR010000042.1, read on the forward strand.
GTGTACATAGAGACTTTATTTAGTCTTTTTCTTTTTTTATACTTGATAATTTATTTAGGCGTTTTTACAATTTAACAAACAACAACCTTCAAAAGCAAGAAGGAATATAAGGAATTAACCATGCATCTGGCCAAGTGGGCCTTAAAGAAGGAAACAAATACAATTATTTAGCAAGTAAATAAGTGAAAATAAGAAACAAAGCAGTCAAACAACCATGCAACACTTCAAAGGCATCGTCCGTCAATCGTGTCAACCATAAATTCATTCCAACATACAGGTACATTATACATTTTTATATTCAAAGAGTTATATTCACTGGGTTTCATTACCTTAGTTTTAAACATATGTATGGGGTTGCATCTTGGTGAAACTTAGTGCTTGTCTTTTTAAGAGATACAGAGGTTCTCGAGCCAACAAAGTCCAGAAACCTATGAGGTTAGGGAGGGCGAGTCATCTTGTCCATTTCCTTAATTTGACATATATTTTGTCCATTTTGTCCATCTAGCCATGTATATGTCCTTTCTCAGTCTCAGAAGGAAGGTCATTCTTTCCATTTCGTGGATTTCTTTAATTATTTCAGTCCAGTTTTCTGTTGAGGGTGGGTCGGTTTGTAACCAGTTACGAGTGATTGCTTTTTTTGCTGCTACTGTTAATATTTTTAGGAGGTACCTGTCACTTCCTGTTATTTCTTCTGGTAGATCACCCAAATAAAGTGATTTGCATGTAGTCTTTTTCATAGACATACACATAGTCACAGAGGCTGTGTTTGATAACTTATAAGACTATCATATGATATGGTCATAGAGATCCCGCTGGTCCTTATCTTTGTCTTTGGAAATGTCACGCCGGCAATCAGTGACTTTGGGACGCCAACAGCAGGACTGGAAGTTCTTATGATAATTATTGCTGTCATCATTGGCACTTACACTGAAGTCGAAGATTTTTGTACATCTTCTCAGGCTATTATAAAATGGCAGCTTACTAAACACTGCAGCCATAAAACCCCGTTGGGTTCTCAGCTCTTTGGTTTATGACCGAGAGTCAAGTAGTGCTCTCCTCACCTCTCCACAATCCAAAATTCCAAAGTGAAAGTTGAAATACAAGTCCCCTGATAAAATGACTCCCCTGCAATGTTGAATTGTTTTCAACGGCTGTGGGATCAGCGCTCCACGCCTGTGGGTGCTCGACAACCAACAGCAGTCGGGTAAAATATTAACTTTTGTTCCGCTGACGAGATGCTGCCTCTCTTCTTTATTAGTGGAAACGGTTGAAAGTGTATGTGTGTGGGTCCAGATGTCACGCTAATGGGGAGGAGGGGTGGGATCGTTACCCGAGCAACCCATAAATCAAAGCCCAGACATCTATGGTACTCGGACCAATCAGAGTGAGAGCACTAAATTGAGATGTTTTACCTTTAGAGGATTATCCAGTTAGCGCCGTCACCCCAAGATGCCAAACATCAACCGTTTCTCCATGTGGCTGTGATTTAAATCTGCCACACACTTCAGTAATGGACGCAGTCTGCAAGGAGCTACCCAGTGGATCTGTTTACTATATCAAGACTTTGATTGTTAGTCCTTTCTGAAGGGTTTGACCTTCTCTGACCTTGAGCATCCACGTTCGGGTCCCTTCCGGTGCTCCAGGAGGTTGATGGCGAGGTTCCAGTTGGTGCGGGTCAGACTGAACTGGACAGTACTTTTGATTGTGGTCCACCTCACATACCTGCTGGTTGGGGCCATCATCTTCCAGATACTGGAGCGGGAGGCTGAGAGCAACAACCGGAACCACTTCCAAGTGGAGAAGTTGCACTTCTTGGCTAACTACACCTGCCTGGACGTACCCGCCTTGGAGAAGTTTGTTCAGGTGGACTTTCTTCGCAGTCACATAAGTGCAATGGGGAGTTCTCATCACAGACAAATTGAAAAGATCAATTTTATGCTGAGGTGCACAGCAATAAATCAATAGGGGGGTCAAGAGCCAAGATATTTACGGAAGGGATAGAGTGTATCGTCGGCATACGTGAGGTGAGTGTGATCTCATTGTAGGATTATAATACACTTCTTTGTTCGCAGGTCATTTTAGATGCCTGGGAAAAGGGAGTGAATCCCTCGGGCAACTCGACGAACCCCAGCAACTGGGATTTCAGTAGCTCCTTCTTCTTTGCAGGCACAGTTGTCACCACTATAGGTGAGTGTCTTTACATTATTCAGCATTTGAACTGTCCGATTTAATGAAGAATTAATGACAACCCCGCTGCCTTGTCCACAGGCTACGGTAACCTCTCCCCCAGCACTGTCTCTGGTCAAGTGTTTTGTGTGTTTTACGCCCTGTGTGGAATCCCACTGAACCTGGCCTTCCTCAAACAGCTGGGCAAGTGTCTCACCGTCCACCTGGGTCGACTGGAGAGTGGAATGGTCTCGGTTGTTCCACACAAGGTACGGACACTTTAGCCAGTAGCCACTCCTGAAGCCTCTGGGCTGTGGTTTCTAGACATGGTTATAGTCATTACCCGCTACATTGGTATTGTTTTTGCCTTTTAAGCAACATTCTCACGCCCAACTCGACAGATCTCGGCACTCGGTCAGAGCCCCTCAGCGTCAACGCTCGGTTCCACTCCAGCGTCAGTTTCCTCTCGTTACATGCATCGTGTCTTTTTAAAATAAACTTCCATCTTCACAGGAAGTTAGGTTTAGGTAACAAAACCACTCAGTTAGGGTTAGGAAAGGATTGGGGCCGACTTTAACCCGACTGACTAACGGCTCACGTATAAATAAGTCAAAGTTCCTTTTGCGTTTCACACAAACAGCGTCCTTAGTGTGCCTGCCCTTAGCAGTTTTTATACTACGTCAGTTGCTCTGACTGTCTAATAATGTTGCGGTTGGGTTTGCATTGGAGTCTCATACAGACGCTAAAGGGTGCATCTTTAGCGTCGGTTTAGCTTTCTATTGCTAACCAAGTCTACCTACGGGTACAAATAAAGTAACCTAACCTATCCGTGCGTCAATATCAGACACTGAGGGGCACTGACCAAGCGTCTGTGTTTGACAAGTTTGGAGGTGAACTGCAGAGCTGGTTTTGAGTACTTTTCCAGCTGTTTATATTTCTGTCACTTGTGTAGTTGAGATCATAATAAAGGTTGAGTTTCAAGATTGTTATGGTCCGAGCAAGGGCACTGAAAATAGGGGGATGCAGGAAGTAGAAAAGACGTGATTGCCCCATCCCCACTTTACGCCTCTGGTCCAATTTGACGTCGCGACTGGTGTGATCCCATCTAGTTTTTGCTTTGCATTTGTTCGCCATTACTGCGGAGATCAAACCTATAAAATGTGGCCAGGAAAGGGCTTTGTGTCTTGCCCAGCTGATGCCTCTGGACCTCACCTGTCTCTTTCCCAGCAAACGGTTGAGGCTCTGGCCGTGAGCTTGTTCCTCATCACAGGCAGCCTGCTGTTTTTGGTCATCCCTCCTCTGCTATTCAGTTATGTGGAAGGCTGGACGTTCGGCGAGGGCTTCTATTTCTCCTTCATTACCCTCAGCACCATTGGTTTTGGAGATTATGTGGTGGGTGAGTAGAGAGTGCAAACAAACACTAATGTGGTGGAAAAACCACGGCAATGCCCTTTAATGCTTTGAGACATTTACTGTGTTGTAGTTTTAATGTATAAAGGAAGAACATTCTGATTCTTGTAGGGACCGACCCGGGCAAGGAGTACATCTCTCTGTACCGGAGCCTTGCAGGCATATGGATCATCTTTGCCTTGGCTTGGCTTGCTCTTATTCTCAACATGGCAGCCAGAATAATGGAGCATGTGATTGGCCTGACTCATCCAGGCTTCAAGAAGCAAGAGGAGGAGGAGGAGGAGGAGGAAGTGTCAACCAGTAAACTAGAAGACGCGTCAAAGATCTGACAGTGGACTGTAAATGGTGAATCTACATGTATTGTCTTCTTCATGTAAGATTCTGTACATACAGTAGGAAAGCAGATGTGGCAGCTATTAGCAGAAACTGCTTTTGTAAGATATTTTCTCCAGTATATTTATTCCTTCTTTTGATGCTTTAATTATGCCTCACCTTGTCTAGAGTTCTTTCAATACGAGATACAAGCACCAGCACCGAATGTTTTCTCTGAATCTTTTAGGGTTTTTAAAATACCTTAAACTTCACTCTCTCCCAGTCTTATTACTGGGGAAGTATTGCTATCTGTGTCCGCCCTAATATTATCATGCTGCTACTACTGCTACTACTGTACTACTGCTACTATACTAATATACTAATACTACTTCTACTGTTACTGCTACCACTACTCTGCATTCCCCTAAACAATTCTATCATAAAGGTGTAAATGTTCTTCTGTTGGCCAAATATTCAATTCAGAGTACTGAAGACTGCTTGGCATTGTTGCGGAGCTTTGGTTTGTAGTAGAGTAGCCAAGACTATTATGGTATGGATTCAAATGTAGCACATTTATCAGCTTAATACTCATTATGTGAACTCTACATACAACAAAAGTGTCAAGATTTCAAGCATCAAGATCTTTTTTAATTTGTATTTTATTATTCTCAAGCTTTTCATTCTTTTTTATTTATTTCTTCTTTTATTACAGTTGGAGATCAATCGGACACAAAATAGGATGGAGGTTTTTTTCTTTGTAAATTATCAGGTTTTTCCCAAATAATGTACAGATGTTAAAACATTTTATTATTAAGTGGCCTGAAAAATAGTGTAAAATTATATTTTTCCATCTTCAGACAAAAGGTTAAATTGTAAATTCCTGCTGAGCTATGAATCTGTTTTTGTTGTTGTTGTTTTTTACTCTTGTTGATGTATTTTTTATTGTCTGTTACCCAACAATTAGAATTACAAAGCGTCCATGTGTATATATGTATGTTTTGTGTTTGATCACATGAGTCCACATCTGTGTTTGTGTACTGATGATAAACTCTGGTGAATCGAGCACGGAGGGCTATCTAAAGCAAACACATTAATCAAGATGGTGGTGTCGGGGTGACCTGAGAGCACACAGGACTGATTCCCGTAAGGCAGCTGGAAACCGGGAGGAGGCCTTCTGCCCGCCGTTAAGCATTATGTCCCTTTCTGTCTTAAAACCAGTCTGTCAGACAACTGTCGTCCTGAAATATGTAATGCAACTGACAAACCAACTACTGTTCCTGGTCTTGAAGGGACCCCAGCCAGCCATGACTCCATGACCCCACAGACAATAGCTCATTTTGTCCAGAAACTCCAAAAAGTGGCTTCACCCATCTTAGTCGTCACCTCCAGCCCAACCTTGTGCTGGTGTCTCTCCCTCTTCTCAGTTCGCTCCACTAGATTTGCATGACAGGCCACTGGAGTGGCTGAGACAGTAGTGAAGGTTAATTTGCCTGCAGTGCACGGGAAGACAGGAAGCCGAGCAGGTAAACCCTCACTCCTCTGGATCCGACGAGTTCTACCAGGGCGGCCAAGATGAGTATGAAGGAAATGTTGTCGCGGATGCCCTCCATCCTCATGCTCGGGGCGGTCTACGTGGCCTACGTGCTGATCGGCGGGGTGGTTTTCTGGAAGTTGGAGGGGGATCTCGGTCAGAAGGACATCAGTCTCCTGCTGCTGAAGAAAACGAGTCTGCTCACGAGGTACACCTGTCTGAACCAAGAAGGCCTGGAGGCGGTGGCTCAGGTGAGGCGCGGGACGTCAAAACGATGGCAGGTCGATGAATCCTCACCCCTTTCTCCCGGGGCGAGGCCGAGACACGGAGAACGGAGCTCTGAATCTTTTCTGTTCCTCTTTGCAGCCAAAACAACCACTTTTACTAATCTGAAATACATGTAAAACTCGTTTTGAGCGATCACGTTTATATGCTTTTTACTTTTACTACCTTCTAATAAATCATTCTACAGGAGGGGTACATGTTTTTAACAGCACTGGGACTATTCAGCAGTACAGTGTACAAGAGCAACACAATAATATGCAAGGGAAATCAGTTCCATGCAATGAAGGGCCATTTGCCATCACTTTTATATGTCCATTATGAGGCAAAGAGGCAACTTCCTCCATGCAAATACCAGCTTCTCCAGCGCCGCACGCCTTTGCCCTGACTTGATTTACACAGCAGCAAAGTTATGCAATATTTTCCTTGGAAACTGATGAGATTGTCTTTAGACCGTGATATCCGTTTCTGGAAAAATAAATAAAGCATGTATGTTGCACAAGCTGTTCGCAGAGGAAGGAAAACAACAGATTGTTGATCATTCTGCCGGGCCATGAGAGAAAGCCCTTAGATTTGCATTGTAGATTCATATGCGTGCGTCCCCAATGTACATTAAGGCATGAAGATGCACTTTAAATTCAATAAAGTCCATTTATTGAAATATCTGTTTGAGATGAGGAGGTGTTGCAAATTAATGAACTTAACCCTAAAAAGGACAAAATGTCTGCGTCATTTAAACTGACGTAAAATAATATATTTATATTTTATTTTGGCACGTTGTTTACATAATGCTTTGTTTACATAATTCCACTAAAAGACCAAACATACATTGAAATATTTCCCATACTAAATACTAGTGGGACATTTCCTTTTACATGTTTGTTTCCCAGTCTGGCATATGTCACTGAATAGCAACACCATTGATTTTGATGCTTTGCATCAAACAGATGACACAGCAGCAATGCCCCTCGTGGACACCAGGGGAATAGCGTGTATTTGCCCCAGAGGGCAAACATAAGAAAATGGCTCAACCTGCTGGAAAATAATAAAAACTACAATTTAGAAGCCAAGAAATGTGTATCCTGAAGGCTTTGAGCATACCTGAGAGTATAACTGTGTATTTTGGCTACTCAACTTTTTATAGATATATTATTGGATTATTATTACTTCCAAAATTTCAAAATCGACATATACGACGTAAGGCTTCTAAAAAGGTAATTTTTTAAAGAAAATTCAAAATTGATGTAATGGATATTTTTGGATCTGGAACATTGTGCTTTAACAAGTCCCAGTTGTTGTTTTTGTTTTAAATAGTTTTAAACTGTATTTTTTAACTTCACAGGCTAAAAAATGTCAAGTGACGCAACCACTTTACAATTAAATAGAGAAACATAATAATACAAATATAGAAATGAATACATTCAATACAATAGTTCTTCACATCATATTCTTCACTTTAACCTTTTATTTATTGCTTTGTTTAAATTACAGTTTTATCTGCTTTACCTGACGTTTATCAATGAGATCTGACCATGTGCTCCCTGTGTCGTGCTGATTTCTCTTGACTTGACAGTGGCTTCTTAAAGAGTAAAAGAATATTCAATAGGATCATGAAAATGGTTTGAACGTGTATAATACATTTAACTTAACACTGTTAAACATTTGAAAAATGTAATAAATAATCTTAAGCGTCAGATAACGATTCATATCGTTCAATTACTTGCAGTTGGGACATTTGACATCTGGTTGCGTTGCCTGAGTTTTGCAACTAATTTCAAATTAAACGGGCATATAGTAGCAGCTAGCATTAGCTTTTGTTCTTGCTAGCAACTTCATTTATATGCTTTGTAAATACGATAAAGGGTTTTATGATAAAATACAATATTTTGGTTGTATGACATGAAAAGTGTACCATCCTACCTGTAAGTTAGAAGTATATTTTAACCAATATTTCAGAGAGATCTTTTCACTCTCACAGATGTCAGTTGGTGTCTCTTGATGATGCAACATCCTGTTAACTCCTCTGCACTCCACTTCAAAATAAAAGTCCCATTTTTACGGTTGCATCACCTTGACATTTGAGAACATGAACATTTTGGGACAAAGGTTTTTTAATTATTTCAACAGCTTCAAACTATTGGTGTTTGTAAACATTTTATTTATTTTAAATGTTTCAATAATAAAAGCATGCCATAGTAGTTTATTTTAAATGTATTATGATGAAAATACATTATTTTATAGTTGTTATAGTCTGATCATTTGCTGGGTCAGCTGAGCCCCCTGACATGTCCAGGGTTTGAGGTGCCAAAACATAAAATAATGTATAGTATTTGAATGAACTGAAAATATATTTAAACTGAATAGGTTTTATATAATTAAAGTATATATGTCGTGAATTGATAACACATTATTCAAAGGAAATAATGGATTCGGATGTCATGTCATTGACCCATACATTAACACAGCCAAACAAAAAAATATTCCCAGCTGTTATGTATTTATTTTGGAAATATTTCCCACACTGGTGATGAACTCAAGACTGTTATGTAACAGACTCGTGTCAACAGGTCTTCTCATGCAGACCCCTGTACTGTACTGACCTAATAGACCTGAAAGGTTTTGGATCAATATGTACAGGAGTTACATAACTGTGAGTTACATAACTGTAAAGCCATTGAGTTTGACCATTATGACCCAGTTTGTCATGTTCTATCCGTTGCAGGTTGTCCAGGATGCGTCCAAGGCAGGCCTCAGTTTGAAAGGCAACTACACGGCTGACGGCTTCTGGAAATTCACCAGCTCGGCTGTGTTCGCTGCCACCGTGGTCACAACCATAGGTTAGTCGCCACGGACGAAACCCAAGAGATCTTTGATCCGGCACCAAGAACAATACAACTGTCCACGCAGCCCACCAGGGACACCTGAGATTTGATATTGTCAGGTGTTCACCTGGTCAACGGACAGTTTTCATTTTGTGTTGGAACAACTGAAACTGGATTTTACGCTTGTGTTTAAATGTTCAACATAATGACCCATTTTAGAACCCCATTGTGTTGTATTCCTTTCTGAATAAGCCTCTCATTTAGACTAATTTGGAAAATTACCATTTCATACACACGCTGTTTTATTACTTGTGTTTTATTATTGAAATAGCACGTGTTTTTGAAGTTTTCCAATCAAAAGTGCTTCTCTTTCATAATTTCTATATTTGTGTATTTCAAGAGGACGCTTGTTCGGGGCCAATATCTATTATGACAAATAATTAACCCCGAATGAGGAATAATTGAACGACACAAAAAGCAAATTGGATAAAATGATACTTTGGATTATCATCAACAAAAACATTATTGTAATTTGATTGGCGCAGCTCTGTGAAGATGAGATGCTTCCTCGGCTCACCCCTGAGCCTTTGACTGTCGGTAAAAGGAGTTGAGTGTGTAAACCTCTGACTGACCAATGCAAAGAAAAGGTCTCACAGGTCTTTTCCCTCCAGCACAGCGAGATAACGCACTAACAGCGTTCCATGTTTGCAGGTTACGGGAACATGAGCCCCAGCTCCACCGCCGCCCAGATCTTCTGCGTGTTCTTCGCTTTGTTTGGCATCCCGCTCAACATGGTGGTGCTCAACAGGGTGGGCAAGTACATGCTCGCCATAGAGAGGAACATCTCCGACTTCCTCGAGGTGCGGACCGGGCGGAGGGTGAGGAAGGTCTTTAATCACCTAATCTAATGATGAAGTCTGTCTCAGGCCGCTCTGGGAGTTACTCTTTGGCACACTTCTCTTGGCAGAGGTGTACCCGCTTCTTCGTCCACCTGGTATCTTACCTGTGCGGAGCGGCGCTCTTCTTTGTCATGCCCATGACTGTGTTCAAACTGCACGAGGGCTGGACCTTCTCCCAGGCCATCTACTACTGCTTCATCACCCTCAGCACCATCGGCTTTGGAGACTTCGTGGCAGGTGCGGCCAACGGATCGTAGCCTCGGCGAGACCATTCACTTTCCTCGGAGCTGCATTTAACAGTATTTGATGACTCAGCTTTGTGTTCACGGAGTCTTTCCTTTCCAGACAGCAATCCGGACAAAGAATACCCAGAGTGGTACAGCGTCCTCATGGCCTCGTGGATCTTCTTTGGCCTGGCCTGGCTGTCCCTCCTCATCAACCACTCCATCGACATCCTGGAGAGGCTAAACAGCCACTTCAAGCAGCGGTGGGGCGGACAGAAGCAGCAGGGCGAGGCCGGCGGCGCAGACGTCGACAACCCAGACACACAGGTGGAGGAGGAAGACGAGATCAAGAAGCCCCCGATAACGCAGTAGACTGCAGAACAAGGTGACGAGGTCAGCGAGCGGAGCTAGTTATAGAATTGTCTGTCTGTAGATCGGGTCATGGGAAGCGGGCGAGCCGATACCACTCAGGGTGTGTGTGTGTGTGTGTGTGTGTGTGTGTGTGTGTGTGTGTGTGTGTGTGTGTGTGTGTGTGCGCGTGTGTGTGTGTGCGTTATGAGACTGTGAACTGTCGAGAGTCTGCGATGATCCGATGTGCGGACGAACAATGGTTTGTCAGTTTTGAATATTGACTCATTTTTGTTGAGTCAGGATTGTTTGTTCGACAGCATGCGACATGCACACGCTGTTTAGTTCTGTTAGCACCTAACTATAAAACATGTGACCCTTCGCTCCAGGGCTTGTTGAGCTACTTGGTTGAAAAGAAGAGATTAAAGTCTAGGAAAGGATACTGGGTCGACACTTCCTGTCCGTCTGGTTGGTGGTCAGTAGAAAGCTGCAGTCAGTCTGTCCGCTGTTCTTTGGCCTCTATACGTGAGGCTCACCTCACTGACCACAAGTCATTTGCAAACTCAGTTGACATTTGACTGTCTATGCAACAGAATGACCCGTGCATTGTGGCAATTTTTGAAACCACAAACAGAACCATAGTCAATAGAAAATACATGTAAATAATGGGTTTTGTTTTTGGATAATAAAAGTACTTAACGCTACTGTGAGGAACTATAAACTGGGCATAAAACCGTCTCAATCTAATACTGATGATACTAATACTAGCACTGTAGGACCTAAGTGAACCCTCAGCGGGAACTTTGGCTATGTCAGATCCGGCTTCGCTGCAGTCTTCAAACTGCAGTTTGAAGCTCCTCCTGGTGCACTCTGGGAGCCGATGCCGACGCCACGCTGCTGGAGGCTCAGGCCGTATTGCTGGGCCCGGTGGAGAGAAGGGAGGTACTGGAGAACCAGAACCAGGTCCGTGCGGGGCCGAAAGCCTGCTGCAGTAAAATTAGATGTTTTTTCAAAGGACTAACACTACTTTTGTCCACAGGGGCCGCCAAAATCAACCCAAAATGAAAGTTCCTCGTAGTAGCTTTAAATTACCTGTTGTATATTGCTAAAAGTTGACTTGATGAAAATAAGCATTCAAAAATACAAGAATCTGAGATTTATGATCAGCCTATTTGAATGCAAGCTAAATGGGCAAAATAATTCAAATAATGAATTAAAGGCAGATGTATTTATTTTGAACATTTTATTTTATAAAGATAATATATAGAAACATCAGTTCTTGACCATACTAAACACAATATTATAATGTTAAGAATGAATATCTAAAACTAAAATATCAAAAACTATTACTACTAGCATCTGTAAGATGTTGTTACTATCTTAAATGTTTACTTACTTATTCATGTCCTATGTGGATCCTTTAGGAAAGCATAGCAGAAATGTGACTTGTATCCACTGGGTGGTGTTACTGTACTAACACTGGATTTAAAATCAACCATTCAAACCAGAGGCAAAGCAACAAGTACTGACTGTATATTGAATAATGTTGTAATCACATAAACTAACCATATTGATCACAAGCTCACAGTCAATTCCTACACCTCATATTATTAAGTCTCAGTATCAAGGATACGTTATCAAGCATTTTCCATCAAATGTAATTTGTTGTCCTTATTACATCATGAAATAAAAGTGCACAGTTGTGATTCCATTTTGTGTTTGTTTTTGTGTGTTTGTCTCTTTGCTGCATGCCTCTCTTGGCACAAACTAGAATAGAAGAATGCTGGACAGAGAGGAGCGAAAGCCTCTCGGGGCACATATATCACAGAGTAAGTCAGGCCACACTGAAGACGAGTGAATGGCAAAGCGCAGCAGCAGGGACGAGAGAGTGGAAAAAGAGGGTGCTGTGGAGATGGATAAGACAGGGAAAATGAAGTCGGTGAAGAGAGCGCAGAAATATGGAAAAGGATTTCTGCTTTCCCTTTTCTCTGTACGGATAGTAGGAGGTGTGGAGGGGGGAAATGGAGTGAGAGTGACAGCAATGTGACCGCTTTACAATAAAACGCCACATACCTGTTTGGCCACGGTTCAATGAGGACTCAGCATGTGTGAGAAGACTGGTGCCTCAGACTCATTCTGTCCAATCGACATGTGGTTTAGCCTGCACACTGTCCACAGGGAGACACGGCTCGGGAATTGAAGTGCCGCCATCATCATAATCTATCTGTATTATATTTAGAAAAAGAACATCCAAGCACTGGTTCGAAAAAGTATCCTGACGCTGAAAATTCGCAACGCCAGCTAACGATAACGCCATGTCTTGATTCTCAAGTTGGTCATCGGACTGTAAACGATGAGCAGAACATGTAAATTATTCTGAATCTTTGTTGACAATAAGTTAAAAAAAAAAAAATTATAAAGGAGGAAAGCATTACCAGTGGGAGATGATCTTCTACATCCTCAAGGTGAATCCAGTTACATGGCTGTGATTTTGTTTTCCAATACCAATGGTTTGCAGCACACACATTGCTAAATCTGGAGGATATTTGAAATATATAGTATGTTTGCTTGTGCGGGTTTTTCGCGTAATTGTGCAGCTGTGTTTCCTCTTGGGTTCAGCCAGAAAGACACAGTAAGAACACCCCTCAAGTGCTAACTAAGTCATGCTGATACACATAAACACACTCACCTGGTCACGTTTTTAGCAAAAAGATGCTCAACCCGATTTATCATACTAACAATTCACATGTGTTAATATAAACCTCAAACACTTGTTCTGCAGGCACACAGGAAACAACACAAATCCCTAAATGCATGTATACACAAAGGTCTGCCTGTTCTTTATCTTATCTGCACACATGGGAGCAGCGGGTCACGTGAAATGCATCTCAACTGATCTTTTCCACATGCGGATGTGCTTTCAAAGTATTTTCAAAGTGACCAGTAGTGCATGTCTGACCTTCAGAACACAGCATTGGGGATATTGTTCTCTTTTTTTTCAATCATAGACCAAATGTAAAGACTCTTAGGGTTCCCATGCTTTTGTGTCCAAGTGACTAATGGGGATACCAATTGTTGAAATTGGTTCAGTTTTGAGAGAGATCACGGCTCTTTTCGTGGACGTACAAAGTTGCCCCGAGCGATTACATTGCAGCGCTCTTAGCGTCTGCCGTCTGCAGCGCTGTCAACTGTGGTTATCTTTTAAGATGGGAGAACTTTCCAGAAAGTCTTCCAGCATAACTTCTTCGTTTAAACAGGCAACGTGCCAGACGGCTAAAACGTTATGCAGACTTCACATTTGATTGACATTTTAATGTTCTACAAATACCACTGTGTGGTTAAGCATTAGTGACTCAAGTCTTTCTTTACTTATAAGTCACTGCTCGCCATTGTCCCCAAAGAGTGCAAATGACAAGGCATAATCGCTACTGCCGACATCAAGGCCCCACGTTACTATATGAACTCCGATGGTCGTAGTTCATATAGTAACGTGGGATAACATTTCTTTGTTCGTGATATAAGTAGGTTTGTGCCTTTCAGGTCAATCCATATTAGCATACATATTGGCAGGTCATGTTTGAATAAAGTATTTAAACTACTGGCTTTAAGGTTGCGAAGGAACGACTAAGATAAGTGACATCATACTCATATCCTTGTGGTTAACTGCAGTCAGATTGCAAATATTCAGTTGGACCCTTGTGTGCCTCAGCAGCACCCAGTTTCATAAACACATGTCTGTGGTTATTAATCATTGACCTGCAAAACATCAGCTCTCATCGTGCAGGTAAAAGAGAAACAGCAACAGAGAGATAGCTGTGGACGATAAAGCTAAATTAGGACGGCAATTAAAAATATTACTGCTGTAAAAACTTTGGCGATAACTCCTAAGTGATAACAAATTATTAAAGACATAACCACATACAGTGTGGGACAAATATGTTAAGAGCAATAATCAATAATCACATTATTATACGACAGAAGAAATAGGGGGACGTTTACTGCACTATTTCTTGCTCTTTTTACTCCAGGTTACATTACGTTTTTGTCTTTCACATTTGGTTTCAGTATTATCCAACTGATATGTTTGCCTTATGCGTGTCCCTCTCCATCCAAGTCATTGGACCTGATCTCCCTGTTCTGAGCCAATGGGAGGACAACAGACACATCGTGCCTCCACAGTCTTGTTTGCCTTTTTTTCTTCTTCTCCGTAGCCTGGCTGTGTCTCTGTGTGACACAGCTAACATTCTGAGTTAACCCTCCGTGAGCTCCCTCCATCTCGGACTCTGCTTCACCTCCGTGTTTGTGGGCATTTTTTAACCTGACTCATTGACAGCCCTTGTTTACTTTCCCTTACGATGCATTGACTGTGCTTCACGCAAATCCCAGAAATCACTGTAATCGGACAGAGAGGCTTGTGCTGAATTGACAACAGTAGGCAAGTGCTGCCACAAACATCTGGAAAGCACGAGGGCAGATAAGCTGAGGGCCAGACCCACCAGATGGCTTTTCATGAGCTGTACAAGTAAAAGCTAATGAACATTTCTTCCACTTGCATCATCCCAAACTATTCCACCACACTATTTTCCAGCGTCTCCACCATCCAGCGTTAGGTCACCTGCGGCTCTGATACACTACACTATGACACGTGAGTGTCTAGAGGTTGAGAAGAGGCTGACTTAAACACCGTCTGTCTGCTGAGTCATGGAAAAGATGGACGTGTGTCCACCTGCATGTGTTTGTCTGGTGGCGGTCGGCGGCATGTAAGCATCCCCCAAGCTCCCTCCGCTCATCTGTATTTTTGTCCTTATACTTACGTCAGAGTGCCTAAACAAGGCCGTCTACAAATGGTCTCACTAACTAAACTAAACATCAGGGTAGAGCAAACAGATAATGACCCTAGGCCACTGTGACCTGCCCAAAACACTGTGAGAGTTCACCTTTCCCTAAAGTACTCATTGGCACACTCATGGCAGGTCTGGATGTTTACATGTGTTATGTGTAGTAAATGTGTGGTATTCTGTAGGAGAATATTTTGGCACGAGGTTACCTGTGAAGGCCTTTAATACCTGAGCATGAATCGATGTAACAAGAAGAGTCATGCTAGCAGCTCAGTGAGGCTATATTTAGGTACAGTGGTGCTTCCAGCTAAATGCTAACATCAGCATGCTAACGTTCAATATGTACAATAACAATGCTAACGCTAATGTTTACCAGGTTCATCGTATTAGTTTAGTGTGTTAGCGTGGATGGATAACTACCGGGCCTACCGGGCACAGCACCAGGGCCAGAAGTGTGAGGGGCCCCCTGGTCTTCATCTACAAAATGTCCCTCAAAAAGACACGTACCAAGCAGGGAGATAATTAAAATGACCACAAAGAAACATAAAACGACTACAAAGAAACACAAAACATCTACAGAAACATAAAAATGACCACATCGAGACACAAAATGACTACAAAGAGACACAAAAGGATTAAGAGACAACTACAAAAAGGGGCAAAACGATCCAAATAAGTTTAAAGTGAGACAAAACAACCACAAAGAGACACAAAATGATCACTAAAAGACACACAGCCACAGGGAGATGTACAACGACTACAAAGAGATACAAAACATCGATAGAAAAACATAAAAATGTCCACATCGAGACACAAAATGACTACAAAGAGACACAAAATTATCACTAAGAGACAGGGAGCCACAGGGAGATGTATAACGACTACAAAGAGACACAAAACATCGATAGAAAAACATTAAAATGTCCACATCGAGACACAAAATGACTACAAAGAGACACAAAACGACCACAAACAGACACAAATAGACACAAAACGACCACTCACAGATACAAAACGACTACAAAGAGACACAAAATGATCACACACAGAGACAAAACAACTACTAAAGCCAAAACAATTGATTACTTATCAATCAAGTAATCATGTTTTTAAGAGAGAGAAAAGACATTTTCTGGCTTGTCAGTTATTGTAAACTAAAGATTTGACGGTTTCGAATGGTTAGCCAGACAAAACGAGATGTCTGAAGATGCCAACTTGCACTTTATTGAGGCGGGTTATCTTTGAGGCGGGTTATCTTTGTCAATTATATTGTCAATCATCAATCAATCAAGAAATGAATCACAGATATACACAACAGATTAATTAATAATAAAGATAATCTTCATTATTTATAGAAAAACAAACAATCCTCAACCCTTAAATTACATACATTTGTTCATGTTTTTAATGGGAGCTGTAGTTATTTTCTGTGCTTACAACATACTCATAGTTTAACTTTGTTAACATCACATTGATTTTCATTTCTAGTTATAAGTCATGTAGTGGATTGAACGTGGGAAGTAAGCTCCAAGAGCATATCTGTTCTACTGCTACTACTCCCATCTTTAACAGAACACTCCAGAGCAGAGACGTGTTTGTGACACAACAGACTATAATTTGTTGATTACAGAACATAAAAGTTGACCTTGACAAACCTATTGGGCAACCACCATAAATGTTGACATATTTTGGGACAATTGAGCTGAAACAGTGGTCTGTTTACTCATTGCTTGATAACCCTGACAGCTACAGAGATTTAGTGCCACTTAAGGGGCCTTGCGGCGTGGACACAAAGAGATGACTTTTGTCTAAGCCTGTGTTTAGTGCGTCTGTCTGAGTTTGTCAAAGTGAACATGTTTGCATATCTGTGTTTGACGATAAAGCACTGTCGCGGGAGAGCACAATTAGGACCCAAATGCAGACCTTGGAGACGGTATCAGGGTATGGAAACGGTGTTTATTGAAACGAGTGCTGTCAAACGATTAAAATATTTAATCGCGATTAATCGCATTTATGTCATAGTTAACTCACGATTAATCGCAATTTTTTTTTGCATTTTAATGCTCTTATCAACATGAAAAAGTGGATTGGCTTGCTTTATTTTATTGAAAAACAACTGCCAAACAGGGCGGTACAAATTAAAATTACTGCACATCTCAGGTAAACAAGGGTTTACCTGAAATTTACATTGTGGAAAACAATAAGCTATTTTTTTTTTTTGCCAAACAAAACAGAATGAGTGCAGATATGTGAGCATCAGGTTGCATCAGTATTAGTGGAGCAGTGAGCCTCTACACATCTTTTTAAAACGGGGTTGTAGATTTGATACAATTCATGTTCAACGTTGATCTGATATCTGTTTTCTGTTTTGAGAGACGCCGCAGCAGAAAGGACGTCACGGAGACTTCACCTGAGCAGGAGAGCTGCTCTGTGTTCAGAGAGCTGCTCAGGTGCTCCTCACATGAGGGCTGCTGTTGCCATCTCCACCCTGGGAGCGTTTAAAACGCAGATATAGCGGTCTGCTTTTCACGCGACATATTTGTCGACCCTCTCTGTCCGCTGCTGTGTGTCTATGCGCGCACACGCGTGTCTGTGCGCATCAGGCGGAACTCTGCTGTGCGCGACGCAGAGCAGAGGAGAAGTGTTAACGCGATCATTTAGAGACCGACGTGACAAGCTGCCCACAGTGTGGATAAGATCAATAAAATACGGCCGTTTAGTTTAATAACAGAACAAGGTGTAGACCTGTTCTATAGGAAAGAGAAACTTAAATGACGACTTGTGATCTGGCGCTATAGAGAAAATTACAGGGGGGCAGGGGGTTTCTTCAGGGGAGCGCCCCGCCGAGGCAAAATCCCGGACGTTTTTGGAATCCCTGAAAAAGAGGACGTTGGTCACCCTACGTTAGCCTAGCTTCCAAGCCCAAACGGCGTGCCTATTGTTTTGCTTCCGGTTGACCTACATCCGGTGTGGTGCTCGCGAGAAAAAAAATTGAAAACTTAAAATGCGTCAACGGCGTTAATAAAATTGACGCCGTTAAAATTGGTTTGCGTTAACAACGCGCTAATATGACAGCACTAATTGAAACCCAAGGGTGTGTGGGGAGCCGGTGGTGCGAGTCCCGTGGCTCGACACTAGTGGCAGGCAAGATGTGCAGGTTGCGGTGTGAGTCTGGAGGCTCGACACTGGAGGCAGACAAGGCAGGCAGGTTACAGGTGTGCAGGTTGCGGTGCGAGTCTGGAGGCTCGACACCAGAGGCAGGCAAGGCAGGCAGTTTCACGGTGTGAGTCCCGTGGCTCGACACCGGAGGCAAGCGGCTCACCGCGTGAGTTCCGTGGCTCGACGCAGGAGGCTGGGGCGGTAGGTCGCGGTGTAAGTCCCGTGGCTTGACACCGGGGATGAGGGCGGACAATCAGGAACTCTGGGAGCGACAAGAGAAGGAGTTAGAGACAACCCAGACAATGGCGAACCTCACAGGGCGGCAGTGATGGCTACCGGGGTTGAAGACGCAACAGACTGACAATCCAGGCCTGCAGGACCAGGGTTGATATACTGCAGGTGACGAGCCAGATTGTCTGCAGCTGTGTGCCAATCAAGGGTGCGACCATGGGAGGTCTCAGGAGGCGGGACCGAGAACACGAACACATGGCACACAAAACAACCAGGGGAAAAACAGACACAAGAGGAGAGGAGATTTGGAGGAAACAGGTTTAACACACAAAGGGTCAGACAGGGATCCTGACAAGCACAATAGATCACAGATTACTGAACTTGAAGTAAAATCCATGGCATAACACACAAAAACATTGCAATATTATCTGATTGGACCTGCAGCGTCAGCATTTAATATAGAGTTAATGCCATTTAAGTCAATTGAAGTGTCAAACTTTTCAAATGAAACTGTTAACTGGGCAATCCTGAACGCACGCAAGTGGGTGTCTTCTTGGGGGGGTCGACACAGCTGAGGTGTCTGTCACTCTGGACTCTTCAGGGCCCTCTTTCCTACATTAAGAAATTCATCTTTGATAAAATTCCCTGAAACCTCAAGAGGAGGATGTTGGGTGTGTTTTTTTTTTTAACCTAACCGCCACTCCGACCTCCTCCCTATACGTGGACTTCCGCTGACTCATTTAAAACGTATTTGTAAAAAAAGCAAACATAATCCACAACAAAATACGTTTCCCTCAAAATGGATTTCACAATGAATTTCACAATGAATGAAATGATGAAAAGTCATGTCGATACATCCAATATTTGCTGAGACGTTTCACTAAAAATCACAAATGATAACCTCAAGATGGCGCTAGAATAAACGTTGAGGGATCACCAAAGTCATTAGGATGAATTCTCTTGGCACCATGAATGAACCTAACAATTCATTGAACAGTTGTTGAGATATTTTAGTCAGGAGCAAACAAGTGGATCGACGGTCCATCGGGCCAACATAGACAGCAAGTTTCGTTGTATGGGAACATTGCTTTTTCTGCCCTGCGTCATACTAAGTTCCACTAAAACCGCTATAAATACAAGTCAGTCACCAGGTTCCTTCAATGGAAATACATTTGAATGGACAAAACAACACAAGGAAAGTGCGGCCGTGGGATGGGGTGAACTCTGTGTACAGGCGTCTTGTAGTGTGCACTATAAAGCCACTTTACACCAGCTGACAAAAAACGTATGTAACTGTCAAACAATGTTGTAAACCCGAGGAAAATTGAGGACCCACCCTGGCTACCAGAAACAATCAAAAACACCATATGATTGATTAAAGGGTTTTTTATTAGTGAGAGTTTACTGTTTTAACACTTGCAAACTGTTTTATTGGGCCTGCTGGTAAAAGTTAAAGTAACTGAATCAACAAGAGCAGCTAATGCGTTACAGAAGATACAAGTGTTTTGTTCCTGTTGCGTTACAATACAATGCTAAAACTGCAGCTCATTTCTCTCTTCTCCCTGAACTCGTGGCACAACTCTCATATGCTTTAGATATGTCCTTACATGAAGTAGTTTGAATTTTTGCCAATCAAAAGATCAAGGCCTAAAATACTTATAAGATATAAAATACAAATCACGATATAAAAGGGCGTGTTCACTTGCATGTGAAGCCTAGTATAGAGTAAAGGGCAAAGATATGTCTATATGCTGGATTATAGTAAACTTGTGACTGTTCTCATGTGAGGCTGTAATAAAACTGTTGCTGTGTTAGATTACTGTTACGTTAAAAGCACTTAGTACATGGAATTCTTTTTAGCACTGTACAATGAGTGCAAGAGGTCAGACACTTTGCTTGCTTTATAGCGAAGATTATGATCCTTAAAATAATTTGTGGTAATCTTTCTATCAAATGATACATGTGATCCTGATAATGTTGGTAAACTTTGAACGCTGATATGACGTGACATGATTTGGTTTTGCGAGCACGTTCCAGGGACACTAATCTTTGTTTCGAGAAGCGCTGCTCTGTTAAAGTCACCGATGCACCGGGAAGTCAGAGATTGAACCAGCAGCCAATGGCATGCTCTCGCTCATCCCACAGCATTTCCTCTCCGGCTTAAACCCTCTCTGCAGCTCAGACAAGCCGGCACACGAGAGAGGAGAGCGGCAACATAAACAACCTGTGGCGTTTACTCAGCAGTTCTCCACCTTTTCGTCAGAGCGCTCATAACTGGGGCATGGAATTTGTTATTCATGACCCGATCTAAGAATAACTATGCAAAAGGAACTTGACAAGACTTGTCACCTTGTGATAATTATAATTTTTTTGTTTTGAAGTGGGTCAATATTGATGTTTGTAAAGCATACTCGAGAGCAGAGCCTTATCCTTATCCAATTTTCCTTGCGAGCACTTTTGGAAAATGATGGAAATGGCGCAGCCGGGTATTCTGGTAAATCTAACGGTGCTTCAACCACAGTGACCTTTCATGTCCTGTTATGTATTATGTAACACCACTTGTCCTCCAACTAACCAGAACTAAAAGGTGCCTAACACGAAATTCTGATCATAACTAGTGCCCTCACACGACTCTGAACATGGTGACACCTGAGTCGACTGCTAAAGCTAACGGTGCAAACAGCCGCAACAGTGCTGACACTGTGTTTTTTTAAACCTGGTTTGGAACCAAAGGGTGGGCGCAGTGCTTCCCTGGCGACAACGTGGTTGGGGGGCGGCGTTACCAGCTGTAATAAGACTGTAACAAGACTGTAATAAGCCCGTCCAATTGTTTCATTCAGTCCAAATGACCAAAAATGTCAATGAACTTCTTTTCACATGCTTAGTGAAAAATGGATCTTGAGATGTAAAATCAGTTGACTGCCACTTTCAGATCTGCCAAACAGGATATATTTATGGTAGACTAGGAGGTCATGAATATCTATAGGCCTCCTCTCCTGTGTTACCACCTGGCAATTTTATGCTGATTATGCTGTTGTTTTCAGTGATTCCAGAAAACAAAGCCCTATGTTAAACTTTAGTGAGCAGCACTAGTTCGTCTCATTAATGTCAGAAATTGCCTCACCACGTTTGCCTATAACTGAACATGAATTATTTATTATAGTTGTAGGCAGCGCAATGGTTAGTGCTACCTTCAAAGCGACGTTCTGGTTGGAATTTAGTTTAAACTGAACCTGATATGTCTCCATTGTCACATTAAAAGCCCTCAATACATTGCAGAGGGATTGTGTTGCATGGTTGCACAAAAGCAGAGCCAAGAGACACAAAACAAAAACGCTGCCAAAGAGCTCGCTTGTTCTGCAGGACTGAGAATAACGATTTCTGACGGCAAAGAATTAAAATGGTTTCACTATTCCTGCAGCAAAAATAATAATGTTCCTTGCCACAAAACACAGTTCCCAAAGGTTGTACGCAAAAGTCCACGAGCTTAATGCGCTGTTTGCATTAACACTGTGACTTGATGGAGTCTCAGAGTCAGAATGGGATCAGGATTCAGAATTTGCACGGTGAACAAATAGGTTTCATAATGCAATAAATCACCTCAGCAGGGTAGCACCTTGCTTTGAGGCTATCAGTCTGACTGCATGGTAATCTGCCTCTAGCATTTTTCAAAAGTATGCCGATTCACCTGCTAACAGCAAACCGTTAACGTTAGTTTTTAACTTTAAATTAAATTAAATTAAAAAAAGATAAACGTCCTAAGTTAGTAGATGTTTGAATAACCCCAAGGTGAATATGAGGCAATGAACTATTCAAACAACTAAGTTTCTGTTTTACTTTTTTTTGTGCACAATGTACTTTGAAGAGAGACAGATATCACACAAAAGAGACTGTTATGCATTATGATTCAAATGTCTCGTTGAAGCATAAAAATGACATGAATGTGTGTTCAAATAAACCATCCTATGAAAATGTATTTTTGACGGAGAGCATGGACCCGAAAACATTTGGTCCGCCGATTTAGACAGTTTGGGAACACACATTGTAAAGATGCATGCTAAAAAGAAACATACACCGACAAGAAGCAAATTAGCTGGCTGATTGTGCAGGTTTCCTTCCCACCAAGAAGCACGGGGAAGAAAATCACAACATAAACATAAAACAATGGAACTAGGAAGCAGTTCTTCAGTCATTCCACATGGTCAAATCACTGTACACACCTACACACGCTAAATATAATCCTTTACAAAGGGATTGCATACAATATTACTTACCAAACAGGAAGCACATACTATAAACACTTTTCACGGATTGAGAGAAAACTAAATGGCTATTCAAATACTGGGTGTTATCAATGGAATCGGGCTATCATTTTAAGTGTAATGTACTTCAGTTATAATTATTCATTGCCATAATAATAATGAGATTGGGAATTTATATTGCTAAATGAGGTCGGAACTACTGAACAGTACATTAAATTAAGAAGTCTGCGGCACTTCTGCCTATGATTGGTTAGTAATTGTTGCCTCACTTGGGTTGGGTTTAGTCATGAGGAGTGAAATTGGTTCGGGTTAAAGTAAGAATGGGCGGGTAAACCAATCAGAGGCAGTTCATATCTTTGCCACGGTAGGAAAAAGTAGTGTACGGCATAGTGTATGGCGCAGTATAAAGGTATTTTGCCGCGTAGTGTACAGTGTAGCATATAGAGTAGTGTACAGTGTAGTGTACAGTGTAGCATTTAGCAGTGGGCCAGACCAGTATAATCATAGCATAATAACGCATACATAATGACAATATTTCTCTATGTTTAAATCATTGGTGAAGGTTTTTGGATGATAAACCCTATTTTAAGGTCTTTCTACAATAAACTAGAAACATAAAGACCAAAAATTCAGACATCAGCCCACTGTTTACCTGCCTGGGCTCTCCTTTGTAGATTCCCTCGCTTTGTGACGCCACTTTCATGACGTGATCCATTTTTACCGACTTGCAACACAATGCCTCCTGGTGCAAAATACAGTAAAATGTCCAAAAACGTTATCCTCCATTTGCAGCTTGCCTCCCGATCATTGATGGTGCACCGTCTGTAGCCCCCACAGCAGGGATCCAGTCCACTCCGACCCGGTCCAGCGCTTCAACAAGAGAGCTAAACGTGTCATTTGCTGTAGTGATGTCTGTCATGGGTATCAACTCAAGGAACTCCTCGGTGACCGCCAACGTCTCATCAACACCACGAATGAATATGGCCAGTTGAGCAACATCTTTAGTAATGTCAGTGCTCTCATATAGTGTAGTGTACAGTGTAGCATATAGCATAGTGTACAGTGTAGCATATAGCGTAGTGTACAGTGTAGAATATAGAGTAGTGTATAGCGTAGTGTACAGTGTAGCATATAGCATAGTGTAGGTGTAGGAAACTGTGTACGACATTGTGTATTGTGTCATGTACGCTGTAGTGTAAGGTGTATTGTGCAGCGTAGTGTACAGCATAGTGTACAGTGTAGCATATAGCATAGTGTACGTAGAGTGTGGCGTAGTTTTGCAGGCTGCCATTCAGATGTCCTTTGTCGAGCTAGTGACACTTCCCTCTGGCCAACCAGTGGTCTGCAGTGTTTAACATCCACCTTATTGTATCAGCTCAGCTCACTTGGAACCTCTACCGTGATGGTACCAAAAACAGTAGCAGGTACTGTCCATCATTTTTGCTAACGGAAAACTAAAAAAGAGCGACTCGAGTAGAGCTGTGCCACTGTTCAGTGGAAATGCGTCATTGGCTGTCCTTATCTAAGGCATCTTTAAGGCAGATGCTCTTCATGTTGATCAAGAGTAACCTGATTGAGAAATAGTCTGTTAAACAAACTTGACATTTCACTGACCCAGAAAAACGGCAGATCTGTTTGCAAAGTGAAATACACAGCTCTCCAAATTTCCCAACTGAATTCACTGAGGCTTTTTGTGGAGATAAACTTTGATGACCCTGCAAAACATTGGGGACGACTTTGGTTTTTGATAGAAAACACACAAGTATTGCAAGATTTGTAATCATACTTGTCTATTAAAGCGGGTTGCAGGATTTCAAAGTTACAATCTGAGTACGCAGCAGAAGCTCTGAGCTTTCCAAGATCTCTAAAAAGATGATGTCCTCTTGAGACTTTTGATCACCAAATAAAACATGTGCTAATGCATCCACAGTGTTATCTCATTTGGCTCTTCTGGTTGTCTTATCTGAAACTCCGGAAGTCCCCATGCATCCCAAGGGACTTTTTACCAGACCACCATGAAAGCCTTCACCAGCTCTACAGCTCAGTATGTGGTACCTCTGAACATCTGCACATGTTGGACCTGAGACTTTAATTTTGTAACTTGCATGTATTGACTTGCTGATATTGTCAACTGGAAGGGATCAATGGGACAACATTTAGAAAAGATACATCTCTTAAGATATAAGGAAAAACAATCAGTGGGCTCCATTCTTTCACTTCACTTTTTAGTAACATGAAAAAACTGAATTTACACTCCCCAAAATGGTTGAGTGCTGTTAATCTGATTCACATGACTAGAACTCCATACCACAATGGAATGTTTGGAAAGCAGAATATAATATGACTGAATATAATATGAATATCAAGTGAAATGATAGAGGATGATATCGATTGAATCTCTTTTACTAACCCTCTTTTCTTTGTTGTGACTAATATGTTGTGTTTTTACCCTAGGTAAGAAGTTCAAGTTTTCCTTTGGGTGTTGATACTACAGAATGAATGGCCGTTATGTAACAAGTTGCGTGTGGCAGGACCTTGTTTAACATGACCAGCAGATCTGAAACCAGCACATAGCCGAGTCAGCTGATTTAAAAGTGCATGCTTTTGCACAACTCCATGAGGGCCTTTTCTGCATGCTTTCTGTGCAGGAGTGAGATGATAAGACTGGTGTGACTGAAGATGTATATGGATCCAGCTTAGCTTACCCAAAATAATTGAAACGGGGGGTCAGAAGGTCTGTATGAAGGTTCCAGCCATAACGCCAGTGAATTGTCATTTTAAACACTTATATAACATGTTAATTATTTAGCTTTTAAACTTGATTTAGCCTTTATTTAACCAGGTTTGTCCCATTGAGATCTAACAGTTCTTTTACAAGGAAGACTTGGCCAAGAATAACAGCCACGCTGAGGCAACAATTAAAGCACACAGAATTGAGTAACATTAAAACTCTTACCATAGATTTGAACTCATTCAGGATTATTTTATTCTAGGCATAAGATCAGTCTGTAAATGTGTTCCATGCAGTATAGCTACAGAAAATCTAAAAGCAAATCAAGAATAACTTTGTCGATAAAAACATACCAGTGACTGAGCCGGTGTGTACATAAAGTAGGCCAGTTCACTGTTATAAAACACAATTACAGGTATGAGATCTGCACAGAATGTGAGCCTAACAGGGCAAGGGACAAAGCAGATCTTGCCCTCAAATGCAAACTGAAGATACAAGTGTGATACAAGTTTCAATCCACGTCTTCAGTCGCCATGTTGAGAGCCATGTGGAGGCAATGGGTATGGTCTGAATTTTGTATTGAGCACCTTAAATGTAGGCAACCTCTGATTCCGTAAAAAGGAACGAGTCGATTGTGTTCAAGCACATGACGTTTGATGTTTGATATTTCTGTTTTGTTTTCCCTGCCGTGGGACCCAACAAGTCTTAGCTATCCCAGCTATTGGTTGGTTAAAAGAACAGGTTAGCACTTGCACTGCAACCTGCACAGATCTGTAAACGTACAGCCTCCTATACGGTCTACTACAGTACTCCTGTGAACATAACTCTAGCTTTTATATAGTTCCACATGCATTTTGAAAATTAGTGATAGTAGTGAAAGTAGCAATTCTTGGAAGTGATCCTGATGCAATGTCTTGTTGTCTTGCATGCCGTGAATTCTCACACACTCGCAAACCTGCACTGTTGTATTAGACCACAAGTACATTGAGGTCTTGTGAGGACAAGGATTTTGGAAGTGCAAATCAACATGATTTTTCTTGTTCAAAACTGATTTTAGTAGTTCAATTCACAGTAGTTCAAGCCACAAAACAAATTATATCTGCGCTCTAATGAATATGGAACTTGTATGAATTAATATCATCTTCTGAAGTTGCTTAAAAATCCAGACGCAAAAATTGTAATGGACAGAATGACTTATTTTGTATTCTGATACAAGTTATGGCTTAATTATTATATTAGCTACTTAGTTTTGTAGTGTAATAAACGCACTTTGGTTTCTCGCGAATTTCTAAAAGTGCATTGTAAAAAAAATAGTAAGTCCTTCAAAGTTTAGAGCAGCGGTACACCTGCAGTCTCACCAAATAAAGGAACATGGGCCAGACTGCAGAGTCGGTGAACCCCCCCTCTCCTCTCCTCGCTCGGTTTTCTGGGCGGATCTTCCTCTCTCCTCTACTCCCAGTTCACTACTTTACCAGGCAGAACTTCTTCGGCTGCGCACGTGGAGAGAGAGAGAGAATACTACTGCGGTCCCGCTCGCGCTCAGCCCCCTCCGCTTTTTTCATGACTACTTTCAACCCTGCTGAGTCTCGGGCCCAAATGCTGTCTGCCGCGGCGCGATTCATGCACTTTTCAGAGTCCTCTCGCGGAAGGAGAAACATTTCGTGAGCCGTGCTGAGAATGAGTCCCGCATAACTCCGGTTATTGTGGTTATCTACCCCCCTCCCTCCTCTCTCCCTCCCTCTCTCTCTCTCCCTCTCTCTCTCTCTCTCTCTCTCTCTCTCTCTCTCTCTCTTCTCCCCCCCTGTCCCGCGCTCTCAGAGTTGAGTCGTTGTACATAAGTATGGTAGATAAAGGCCCCTTGTTGACCTCTGCCATTATTTTTTACCTGTCCATTGGGGCAGCAATTTTTCAAGTCCTGGAGGAGCCCAATTGGAAGCAGGCTGCAACAAATTATACTGCCCGGAAGGATACAATACTTAAGAACTATCCCTGTCTGACGAAAGATGATTTGGACAAAATATTAGAGGTATGGTTCCACTGAACACTTTTGTTTTCTATTGACACTGTAAAACGCATCCTACTGTAAACCATTGTGTGAACCGCTGCAGGTGTAATTTCAGTGCCAATGCAAATCGTCTATTCAGGTGTTGAATGAATTGATGGTATCGCTGCACCTTTTTTGACTGCTGACTCGTGAACTGCTGCGTAAGCTTATCATCCGGTTGAGTTGATTTGCTGTTGTAAACCTTGACAGACAGTCTGTCTGGAGCGGTGCCTGTGATACCAGGGCGTTGAGGGTAAATCTGTAACCCTCAGTACATGGTGTTCCATTGCTAGTAATTCTCATTAAAATGGCAGTTGCTCAACTGGTGGCAAAGCCGGTGCCATTGCCTCTGTGGCTGCACTGTGGGTGAACACATGGTAAGTCAAAACAGCCTGCGATCCCACAGGTGTTTGGCCCCATGACATGTTGTTTGTCCACTTTCATCCGTTATCAAGAGGCTTTTTTTACAGTCTCGGTTCGGTCCATTTGTGAGTGCGACGAGAAGACGAGATCTTCAAAGTCCCTCACCGAAGAAGAACAAGTGTGCGGAAAAGAAGGCTTGATCCATGTGTTTGCAGGCTACACAGTGGTGTATATGCAACACGCCACCTCAGAGGGATCCTGTTTCCTGCATGAGTAACACCAGACGGTGGTTCATTTCTGTTTTTTTGTTTCCTTTTTTTGGGGGAGCTTTTTGCACTTTCAAGTATGACCAGAAACCTGTCTCAACCTGTTCCCCCTTCACGGGCCCACTTCAGTATTAGGGAGATTTATTATCCCCTCACCATCCCCCCATTCTGCTTCCTTCTGCTGTTCCTTTCTGTGTTTTGTAAGGAGGGGGGGGTCTGAAAGGGATATGCCGTGCCACCCCCATTCATGGCATCTCTGTTCCAACCAAAATCCAATGCAATGGCCAAATCTGTCTCTTGGTGTAGTCTGGGGAATATCTATAGTTAGATTTTGGACTTTTTTGTTTTGTTTTGTTTTGGTAGATGTTGGGGTAAAAGAAAGCTGTGGAGTCGTTTTAAACTCTTTGTGAAACTGAAACTTGTCCTGCTCCTGCACGCTCTGTCAAGGACAAAGGGGTTCCACAGCACCTTCAAAAGATCAGATCAAATCACATCTTCCTACCACCCCCACCAGTCTGCATAGACACCTGTTGCAAAGGCTTTGGAGTCGGTATATTAAAACGGGTAAACATCCAATATATTGCTCTTGAGTTGCCTTCTATCAACTTTTATTTGCGTGACGAGCAGAGATCCTCTGAGGTTTCCATTGTGGAAACTTAGCCCGGCGCGTCAACGATTAAAATATATAAGCTGGCTTAACGAGAAATGGCGACACTCTTGTAAAAGTTAGTCTTCTGCTGTTTTATTAACAAGGAGTTTACTATTAACTACGGGACCCTTGAAGTGGTCACAGTTTACAGATTGGATTTTATGGCCCATCAATGCTGGCTGTTGAGGAGCTGTTGTAAAAGTTCAGCGAGGCTGCACACATTAACAAAAAACACTGCAAACAAGAAGTGAGCGCTCGGAGCGTCCCGGGTCGCAGCGGGAAGCGCGAGCAGTGTTTGCTGTGTGGTGTCGCCCAGAAGCACATGTGGACTCGGACGGCTCCAGATAACAATGAATGTGTAACAGTTAGCATGGAAATGGTTATGTCATGCTTAAAACGTTGTGCTGCAAATTATTGATTGGTGATTTGTCCAACCAACCGTCGAAAACTTAGATATTCAGTTGACTGCTGTTATATGACAGTGAATGAATGTTGTTGTTGTTGTTTTTTTCGGGTGGGGGCTTATTTTGCCTTTATTTGACAGTGCAGCTGAAGAATGGAATGGGGGAGAGAGGGGATGCAGCTAAGGTCCGTGACTTGGAGGACTCAGCCTTCAATTCAATCCAGTTTATTTGATATAGCCCAACATCACAAATACAAGTTTGCCTCGGAGGGCTTTACAATCTGTACACATAACATAACTGTCCCGGGACCTCACATCGGATCAGGAAAAACTCCCAATAAAGATAGTAAAAGCCCTTTCACAGGGAAAAAAGGGAAGAAACCTGAGGGAGAGCAACAGAGGAGGATCCCTCTCCCCGGATGGACAGAAGCAATAGATGTCATGTGACCAGAATGAATAACGTAACGGAGTTACAGCACATTACATGAATATGACAGAAGTTAATCATATAATGAGTAGTAGGCATGGTCCGTGATCCAGATAACCACCATCCATGAAGCAGAAGGAGGTAGAGAGGAGGGGCATCAGCAGGGCCATGGCAGCAGGTAGGACCGGTTCCAGACAGCCAGGAACCATGGAAACTTGAGGCGAGGAAGCACAGATTTAGTAATGTGCATTGAAGAGACAATCATTTATCCAGAAGGAGAGAAAGAAGAGGAGAAGAGGCCTTGGTACATGTGTCCCTGTGTTTAGCATTTTTGGACTGAATAAAAGTCAATCGCTTCTCAAAATGGTTGCAGACACATCTTCTTTTGATCAGCCAATCGTTGCGAGCGCTGACATAAAGCAAAATTAATTTGATATTTGAAGTAATAACATGAAATAAATACATTAAATACAGTTCCCCACAACTCTATATGAAATTACAAGTTGAACACGTACATAGCGAGGCATTGTATGACATTTGAAAACTTTAAAGGTTCCTTCTCTTAGTGCAGCTTTTGGTTTTGCAAACGGCCTTTTTGCTTTTGCTTTTTTGCATGATGGTCCCATCCGTTGTGCATGACTTGAAGATTGCGTGTGGCCCAGAAGAAGAAGAAGAAGAAGAAGAAGGAGTGTGCAAAACACTGCTCAGCACTCGGTTGTCACATGCGAAAGGGAAACTTGGCCCCCTCGTCCGCCTGAAAAGGCACAATGAAGTAGCGCTCTGTTCGCGGGGATAGTCATGTGCCCAGGGGCCGCTCGCTGGAAATACTTTTGAAAAGTAAATAAAAAAAAGAGTTACACTGAAGTCACGGAAGGTAGCAACTATTTACATGTCATGGGTTTAGGTTGAGGCAATGAATTGACAAGACAGTGATGCCCTTTATTGCCTTGTATGCCTAATTTGATTAAGGATATTGTCGGTACGATGTGAGAGTCACCATTTACGTCAGCATACCAACACTGATCTGGAGTGTCGAAATTAACTTGTAATGTTTACAGAATGTTTCAAGAATGAATAAAAACACCACATGTTGCGTTAATGAGGCAAGTTTTTCAACCTCACGCGGAATTAAAGCAGCGGCTCACAAATCCGTTAATGGTGCAATATGCTCTGCTTCACAGATGGAAGAATCCTTTCACTGTTTTTACGGCTTTTATGTCTACCAAATAAAGAAAAAGCTGGAAAATGGACACAAGTTGTCTGTACTCTTTCTTAATCAGCTTCGGTTTCTCCGTAACGTACATTTATGAAGATAAAACGGCATTCCACACCTTTTCGGTCCTCCCATCTCTCGATTGTGAAATCTGAGCATTGTTTCTCAAACGCATTGTTTGCCAGCCATCTATCCGCTGTCTCAGAGATCAATGTGTAAAGGCCTGGAGAAGCCTGAGTGACTGTGGCGTTTTGCAAGTCGGGTCAACACTTGCTGCCCACGAGTGGCTGTGGGCGCCGGGGTGGGAGCGCTGGGCTGCCAGCTGTCCTGATAACAGTTGGCGTTTGTCATTGTGGTGTTCACTGGGCTCTGTTTATCAGAGTGGGCCGGTGACAGATGCCTGCATGCTTGGCAATGTTTTCAGATCCACAAAAGCAAAGGAATCCTTTCAGAGTGTGTCAGCATAAAGCACCACATTGTGAGTTTTCAAGTCAGCGTTTTGTATTGTATGCTCAATGAGTAAACTATTATTACTTTCAAATCAATCAATTGAATGTGATTTGCGCTAAAACTTTTAGTGCAGATTGTGTGTTTTGGAAGCATTGGTAGCAGAGAATGTTTTGCTTTTTCCACCAATAATGTTTCTGTCAATCAATAATCGTTTCCGGCTCCAATCATACATACGGCAAAGGTTTTTCACTTGGCTGGTATTTTCACTGAGGTGTGTCTGTTGTATGTTATGACTGCAGCGAGAAGTGTTCAATACTAGTAAAATGTCAACTTTGGTAAAAGCATGAGATCTTGCTGCCACGTTCTTCTACCTCAACAAGGCCACGAGTGAGTGAGTGAGTGAGTGAGTGAGTGTGACGTTAATCATTAATGGGGCTGCAGGGTGTTGTTTTTGTGGTTTTATTTGAATATGACATTTTCAGACGTCCTCCCTCTTGCTTTCATTGGTCATACACAAAATGCAGCTTTGATATTTAGATTAACACCAGTTGGAGAGATACAGCAGCAAAATTGCTGGATTATTTTAATGTCGGTTTTTCCATTTTCCATTTTTTTTTTGTGGCAGAAGACACACTGGTTATAGAGAAGCGTCTTCCATGATTCTACTTGGCTCTGCCAGGGTATCCATATCCATGTAGCCTGGTAGGCGGCATGTAGAGAAGCCAGTTTAACAACCTCTTCCTGAGCCTCTTCTGGCTCAGCCTCACACATTGCGTCTTGTATCTTTCTCCCCCGGTGCTGGTGTCTTTTGTCTCCTTCTCAGGGTTATTTGTGACCTGAAGTGACCACGAGTTGACCAGTAGATGTCCGTTTCAACCTTTTTGAGGACCTTGTGCGCCACCAAGCCTATTCCGCCATATTTGATCAGTCTTTACTGAGTGAGTGCTGTAGTCTCCCTCCTAGCTTCTGCACAGTAGCAATGCATTATATCTAAAGAAGAACAGTTAACGCATTCACCTCCAAAGTCTGCCTTTTTTTTAAAGGTTAAGTTCCTCTACTTACGTGATGTAGCTTGCACTCTGCCCTCGATGTATTCCTGCGAGTCAGCGTTTTGTACGTCTCAAACCTCAGCGTTTTGTATCTGTCAGGCAGACTGTGAACATGTGCAAAGCCCCCTCATTAGGCCAGTATGAGGACGGTGCAGAGCCGAGCACACAGACCACAGACATGACTCACAAACATAACATTTGTCACTTTTATTTTTTATGTTTTCCACGCAGCAAAAGAAAAGTAGCTCAAAATGTTACAGTCTTGGTTAATGGTGATACAATGTCATATTGGCTGCACCAGAGGAGTGAATGAAGGAATGGTTGCTTGTTTTAAGGGGATTTACCAAAAGTCTGTCATTTGAATTCTAAATTGACTTTCTTGTGGCGAGACTCGCCTCATCACTTTCCATTAGTACAAGCCCCAGTGCTGGAAACATAAAGTACATGCGATGCCCTTTATCTTTTCTGTGGGGTGATGAGTGAACACGCGTGTTTTAGTAACCTGCTTTTGGTCTGACTCACTCTCCTTTGGTCGGGATCCCAGTGTTTGATTAATACGCTGTATGCCTCACTGTGTGGGAGAGACTGGGATTGTTCTTATTTGTGTAAGGCAACATCAGGCTTGACTTAAAGACTGCTTTTCTAACTTTGTCAAAGAAAATGATCCTGAGACATTACATTTTACACATAATAGTCGTGTTCTTCGTTGGTGCAGCAAATCTGAAATACCTCTGAAACAGCTGGCACGTTTGTTGTTGGATACCTCAGTGATGCCGTCTCCTGGCGTGCTAATAATGACTCACGGAGTGGTACGCACGCGTGTAATCAGATGTAAACATAGAACCCAATTGAATTGATCGACCCCGCTGTCACTGATAAACCATCCAGCTGATTGGTGCATCCCTACCTGACACCTGTGGTGTCTGTTTGTTTTAGTTTTTTACTATTTGTCCAAAAGAATTGTTGCAGAAACATTTTGATGTGACGATATACATTGAACAGATTACTATTGCGATAAACACGTCTCTCCTTTTTGTATATTAGATGCAGCCAATCCGACCCAGTTGGAGTGCTGTCGTGTTGACTGGTTCGTTAGGCCAACGTAGAAATGCAGCTGTGGGGTTTCAAAGGTTGCTGTAATCATCTTAAGCCCAGTAAGATTAGGTCAATAATGAGGTTGCCCATGCATAAATACATAACCAGTAATTACAGTGGATTCAGGAGGGTTGTCAAATGTGGAAGTGCGTAAGCAGGACCGTGTGTTGTTTTCCCTCTTTAATTTCTGGCCATGGTTGCAACACAAACTGGGTCATCACACCGCTGCTGTCATTCTAAAGCACAACTGTGTTGTTTTAGCAGACAGAAGACTGGCCTTCCCTCGTGCTGGTAATTACAGAGCAGTGCTGTCACAGACCTGTTATTATTAAAGAACCAAGAATCTTCCACTGATTAAGGGCTCATACGAATTTTGCCATCCTCTGCATAATCCCCACTATATTTCCCCCCATCAAGCACAGTTGGAGACAAGAAGAACTATAGGGGGGCGGTATGCATTGTCCCACCACACAATTCTTTTTTTGCAAATGCCCAACAGGGGGGGGAATCAGTTTCTGTTGTGGCTGTTCAGGCACACATATGGTTGAGAATGATTGATGAAGCATTTTCTGGCTCCTTTGGATGTCAACACTGAAACTTCCTTGTAAGGAGTGATCTGACGTGTCCCATGCTCTAGTGGGTTAGCGACAAACTGAGCACAAAACCTTATTTTCCTGAAGAATTCTTTTGTATGTATTCAGTGCAATGTTGGATCTTGAGAAAGAAAAACAAACTCCTAAGGAATCTAGTAAGTGTTTAAACAAAGCACCATCTTGGCATTATGAAATAGCTGCTGAAGCCTTCCTGTGTTCCTACCAAACAAGCAGTGGTCGGCACCATTAAGCCCTCTTGGCGATGGGGATTCTCAAGGGTGCACCTCATCAATGCCACTGGCGATACTATCTACATATCACAGGAAGGATGTGGTGGAAATAAATGTAGCTTGCACACAACAAAATTCCTGTCTTTTTAGCTTAAGCTTAAACTTTGTTTGCCGTAGCGCGAGCATCTGCTGACTACGAGCGAGGGCCGAGCGCGTATGGAGCGTTTATACTCAATGAGCTGGAACTCATAGATACGCCAATAACCTAAAGGTGTAACTGGCACACAATAAACCAACCTTCACAATGTCGAGGAAGAATTGTATTTAACTATACACACATATCTCTTATTCATTAAATATTGAATGCCTTTTAAATAATCTGTGTAAAGAAACACGTTAAGTATTACAAGCATTAATAGGAAACAAAGGTTGAATATCCTGTCAGCAATTTGATTTGCCTGGCAAAATATTTACTGAACTGAAGATTTTTAAGAGCTCCTGTTTAAAAAAGAAGAAGCAAATTGGCCTTCTTTATAATATCCCAGATATGTAAATGGTAAATCAGAGGTGCACGACCAAGCACCGTGACCACTTGCACCACACATGATTACGGCGAGTATAAACTACGCTTTAGTCAGATGGGACCCTTGTTTCTTATAATTGCCAGTTGGTGGCACCTAATTTATTTGGCCTCCATTAAATTATCTTTAGTTGGTATCAATCTCATACTCCGATGTGTTTCTTTTGTGTCCTCAGGTGGTGTCTGATGCTGCAGGCCAAGGGGTCACTATAACTGGCAGCAAGACCTTCAACAACTGGAACTGGCCAAATGCTGTTATCTTTGCCGCCACTGTTATCACCACTATCGGTAAGTACTTTCTGTATGTTCAACAGTGAGGAGTCTAGTTCTGATGGGAGAAAAGAGGCAGCTCACTTGACTGTTTCAGAGAATGAGACGAAAGTGATGTATTACATTGTTCCATTGGGACGAAGTCTATTGCAGACAACTGTTAGATGTTTTGCCAAAGTGTGTATAAATCAAAGGTACGGGACACAGAGGAGATGGACTTAATTTTGCTATTTCCATCTCCTCCTATAAAGTCACTCTAAAGTAACTTAAGTAGTTGGTTTAAACATCCCAACCCTAATCACTTTGCTTTCGCTTTCTGAAGGATATGGGAACATTGCCCCCAAAACGCCCAAAGGCCGTGTATTTTGCATCTTCTACGGCCTGTTTGGTGTGCCTTTGTGTCTTTCCTGGATCAGTGAGCTGGGAAAGTTCTTCGGTGGCAGAGCCAAGCACCTGGGCCAGTATCTAACCAAGAAAGGCTTTTCACTGGTAAGTTGATAGGAGCTTTTCCTTGTGTGGTATCACAAAACCTGCACCTGAAGTAATGATTTATTTTTTATTTTTTCAGAGGAAGGCGCAATTTACCTGCACGGCTATATTTCTCCTCTGGGGTGTGCTGGTGCATTTAGTCCTTCCACCTTTTGTATTTATGTCCCAAGAGGGTTGGACATATATTGAAGGCTTGTACTTCTCATTTGTCACCTTGACCACGATTGGTTTTGGGGACTTGGTTGCAGGTAAGCTGAGAAATACATTCTGGGTATTAAACCGATTAAACCAGGCCGTAACTTTGGATTCAAATGACAGTGGACTATTTTGTTTGTCTTTGCAGGTGTGGAACCAAATACAGAATACCCAACTCTTTACCGTTACTTTGTGGAAGTGTGGATCTATCTGGGGTTGGCCTGGCTTTCTTTGTTCTTCAACTGGAAAGTGCGGATGGTGATCGAGGCCCACAAGGCACTGAAGAAGCGCCGCAAGCTGCGCAAGCTATCTCTCGATGAGCTCCGGCACTACAAAGAGTCTCACAAGGCTGCCCTCCGTCTGCCACCCAGTCCTAATGACGTCAACATCTTCAGCTTCCTGTCCAAGAAGCAGGAAGGCTACAATGACTTGATTAAACAGATTGGCACCAAAAAAGATGGCAGGAACAACGGCGGCAACACCAACACCATAAATAAATCCAAAGATATTGGTCGATCCAAGAGCTGCAATGATTCTCCCATGTTCAACGGACACACCATCCTTAGTCTGGATCGATCGCCGCGCCAAAAGAGGCGCTATAGTTTCAGTGACCGAGTCACTGTTGCTTTTTCAAAGTCCAAGAACTACCTCCTGGGCTCAGACAACGGTTTGCTGCTAACAGAGGACCACGTAGAAGGTGACTTAGAACTCGACCAAGGCCAAATGTTTGAGAACCAGCTGGACAAGGACGTACACCTGGAGGACGGAGGGGTGGGAGATTGTGGAGCAGGTGGTCGAAGGACGTGGGACTCAAAGGAGTACCATCCCCTCACATTCCAAAATGCAAACATTACTTTTATAGACGAGGAGAACTTTCTCAGCAATAACTTGGAGGAGGAGGAGGAGGAGGAGGAGGAGGAGGATGATGACTCGAAAGCAAAACTATCCATTACTACATGTGATGAAAACATTGAAACAAACTCCAAGGAGGAGCATAGTTCTGAATCTGAAGGGTCTGTGTTCACTAGTGACTGTTCAGAACACAGCCACTCCTATGAGAAACTAGTGGAGGAATATGCAAAGGAGGACAATACTGAATCTTGAGATATCACAAAGCCTTGAGCTGCCTTAAGTCAACCAGTCTTCCTGGTCCCGTGTTGTTGACTTGGCTGGCATTGAAGTATTCTAATGTGAAGTGTTTGAATGGATATCAGAAGTCCCATTGCACGTTTGGGGGTCTGATAATGACTGCAAAGCCGAGATCAAATTTCTATGAAATGTTCTGCTCATAGCTGAGAACTGGAAATCCCCATCATATTGACTGTCCCTATACATCCTTGAACAATCTTCTCTGAATATGGATGGCAGAGCATGACACCTAACCCATGAGTATGTCCAGACAAGAACTATTTACCATGAGTGCTTTTTGTTCTACTCACAGGCTGATAAGAATTTGTATGTGGAAATGTAGATTCCCCATAGTTTCTTCTATGTATATTCACCATATTGGTGTTTTTGTAATATTTATTCAAATGAAGGACATAGTAGCTTTTAGTCAATGGCTGCATGGGTTTATATGTCTCCCATTGCACAATTCCACCAAATGAGGACAGTTCAAAGTCTGTTTCAGTGCAGACTTTCTTTTTCAAACCTGAGCCAAACATTTGTCCTGACAGAAAATGAAGGGGGTTAAGGGCCATTTCTCCTCTGTTTTTTTCTTTGGTATGTCACTTGTTTCTGTTGTGAAGTCCTTGCTGACTTGTTGTGTCTTAAGATGTATGTTTATTTTGATTGTGAGCAATAGAAATGTGACTGCACTAGAGGTTAACAGTGACGCATAGCGACGTCTGTGTGTATAGAACCAACTGAATGAACTTGGAAAGGAAAATCATTAATTTTATGAGCAGAGAAGTATTTATAGCAAATCTGAATATCCTGCCAGAGAAACTCTCTAAACTATCATTTGTTAGCCTTTTTTTTTGTTCCAAACCTTTTTGACTGCTGTATAAAAAAAAAGCTTTGTAAATGATCCTCCCATTGGGACATAATGCATAGCCTTGCAGATTACCCTCAAATTGCTTCAGGGAACAGCAACTTTGTATTGTTGCTTTGCTGTTGATGTGTCAAGCGTTGATCTGTGTCTTCTGTGCTATCTACCATGGCATTGCATAATGGAAATGGCAACAATATTCCCCAATTGTTTTTCCCTTTTCGCTTCATTTTATTTGTCCTGTAAATACTGGCTGAAAGCCCTTCGGTAGCCACAAACACAGCTCCGCTCGGGACGGGCCATGGCCTTGCCGCTCATGTTTGTCTTTGGGGCCTTGCACTTATGACGAGGTTAAGCCAAGGTCAACTTGTGACCGATCAATGCTCTCTTGACGTATGTTTAAGTCGTGAGACGCGAAGCCAGCAGTATCGATGCTCTCAGTTACTATATTGTGTTTCCCCCGTGTTCCATGTGTACACAACACCGTGAACTCAAGGGACCGAAATATTAACTTGAAACTTAACTTGTAACTTAAAACAGTGTTACAGTACGCTACTTTGAATTTGGAACTCCTCATGGATAGTATACTGTAAATATAATCCATAATTTGTAGGATTTAGTTTTCTCCTAACTCTGCCGAACAGATGACTGCTGTTCGGGGGAAATTCCTTAAAATCCACTGCAAGGCAGGGATACACAGTACAATGTAACATCTGTTGAATGTACTTGTAATCTTCTCAGTGACTCATTATATCTTTCCCACTGGGTGTTTTTAAACCGCTCCCCCTCGTATTTCATTACAGGGCCGTCACTTACATCTATGTGAGCATTCCTCTATCTTTCTCTCATTTTCACTGGTTTTCCTTCATTCCCTGGTTTAGTGTTGTGATACAGTACAATACATTGCAATATGGTACTTTTCTGGACTAAATTCCAAGGCTGTCTCCAGATTATTAACTAAGAACAGGTTCGGTTGGTTTAACCCATTGCCCCAAGCTTTTCTCTTAATGTTGCTCCAGTGTGTATAACTCCAGTTCTGTTGTGTTTCTTTTCATTTTGTTCTTGTTTTCTTTTTTAAATGATTAAATTATTCAAAAAAAGAAGAAGTTTGCATGTGAATTCCAAACAAAACTGTATATTTCATGTAAATAAACATTTAATAAAACCTGAGTGTTTTTGTGGTCCTTACGTTATATTAAAGTGGCTATTAAAGTTTTAACATGGAAGTTCCCGTTAAAGCCTTGACAGCTGCAGACTTGCACGCAGACTGCAGGCGTACATAAGCAGACGTGCTTTTATACAGAGGGCGGTGTCTGCATACACAGGCACGTTCCACACATGCGCAATAGGAAAAAGTGATGCTGAATTCCTCTCAGGTATGGGGAAGGACACTACTTAGTTGTGGAAAGTGTAGGATCCAGTGTTTTCAGGATATCTGCATCTAATTTGGCATTCATTTGTTTTATGAAAGAGTAGCCCTTGAACACAGTTAACATTTTGACGTGTTGTTTTACATCTAAGTAGTTCATTTGGGGGAGGTAGCTGATGAAACTGAATTAAAGGGGACATATACGCCCATTCTCAGGTTCATACTTGTACTGTATTCCGAGCGACCTACCTGAAGACTCCTGTACACGCCTTTCAAGACAGATGACCTGTGATGACCTGTGGTGACGTACGTGGAGCCCTGCCTTTAGAAGTCCGTCACCACGGTTATCCCTCAGGTCTTTCGCTCTTCACCTCACGAGTACCCCTCTGCTGAGTTGGGCTAGTTGGCTGCAGCAACGGTTCCTGGTGGTGTTAGCCTCTGGTGGCTACCCGCAGGAGTTTGCTGTCATAAGCCTTGTGTCTCGTGGTGAGCGCCGGCCATAAACGGGGGAGGAAGAAGTCTTCTGATCGCCCCTGTCCTCAGGGGTGCGGCACAAAGCATGGCCCGTCTGTCTGGGGATCGTCCATGTTGACGGAGCCTGAGCCCCGTGCATTCTGCCGCTAGCTCTGGCGCTCAACCCTGGAGAGGCATTTGTAGAAAGAGGGCTGGGAAAGACCATTGTACTCCAAAATCCAGCTTTTTTCTGGAGCTTTTATGGTTGAAGTCCTCATTGGTAACTGGGTGGACCACGGGGGAGTATACCTTCCCCTTCTGTACCTGTGTGGCTGAGCAGCTGGAGGTAGAGTGGCCCTCTCCTCCACTGGTTCAGAAGTTGTGGGTTTGCAAGGTGTTCATGTTCCCAGATTTTGTCTCAGGGTTGAGCTTTGGAGGGGAACAATGGTTGATCCCGCAGTTATTTCGTTATTCTAAAGAAAAGGTGGGGACTGCGTCCTACTCTGGAATTGCGAAGTGTTAAACAAAGCCCTCTGATCATACAAGTTACAAATGCTCGCAGTCACACAGCTACCGAGCGCAATTCGCTCGAGGTCTTGGTTCACAACTATTGATCTCACAGAGGAGCAATAATGCGGATCACAGGCAGGTTTGCATTCAAAGACATGTCCGGCCTGTCACTCCCCGTCCGCACCTTCACCAAATGTGTCGAGGCGTTAGCTCCCCTCTACTGATCCAAGGCTCCCCTATAGGGAGGGTGTCCACAGACGCCTCCCTGAGAGGGGACGTCCAGACCCCCCTCTGGACGTCGGCACAGTGCAAAGCCGCACACCCACCGCTTGGAGCTACTCGCATCTTTCTTAGCTCTAAGGCATTTTTGTCCAGTTCTGGTGCGCAGGCCCGCTCTGATCAGGACGGACGACACAACATTGGTTTCCTCCATAAACAAGAAGGGAGGGACCCGTTTGCTTCCCCTGCGGGAGCTGTCTCTCTCTCTGATGTGAGTAAGTGTTCATTTCCTGTCTCTCAGAGCCGACCGTGTTCCAGGCCACCTGAACCTGCGGGCGACCTCCTCTCCAGGGGGGCCCACTTTGGAGAGAATGGATCTTGTGTGCGTTGGTGTTGCGTTCATATCGCTTTTAGCAGGTGCAAGTTGATCTCTTAATTTAGGTTAGGATGGTTTCAGGCAAAAATGTCTCTTTCTATTTCTTTCTTTATCCCTGTATGTCTGTTTCTTCAGGAGTTGTCTGCGGGGCTGGGCTACTTCCTGGAGAGAGGCCCGCAAAACGCCTATGTCATCCACTTTAAGAACGGGTAAGAGAAGGAAACAGGTGGTGCTGTATAGATACAGGAGGTCGGGAGGAAAGGGGAAATCAGTGTCTGTAGTGTAGTGTCTGATCCATAAAACAGATCATTTCAGGGAAAAACATATTTACCCACAGAATAACCCTTTTGTGGGCAATTTTTTTTTCCATTTTGCAGTTATTGTGTTACAAAGCTGCTAAAAGGTTGATAAAAGCAGAAAAGGGAGAATGTAGACATTGTAGATGGTACCTACCCAAACAAAATTCTGGTATTGAGACATCGATCACACAAAAAAACAAGAACATTTGGATTATTAATGTTACCTTTTTTTTCTGACCATAAATACCTTGAAGCTTCAATAAGTAACTTTAATTTTATGTTGATTTTGGTGGTCTGTGTGGTTAAAAGCGGGAGTGATTTTGAACAGGCATAAGGAATACCTATAAACACTGAGCCAATCTTCTTGCCGATGGTCTTGTTTGCTTATCAAGGTCATATAGAGGCATCCGTATCTAATACGGTTGGTTTCATAACCAGTTAAAAGTTCCCTGCAGTAAGTTGACAGCGTGCCAAATTGCATGAAATAGTTCAAACATATATTTATGCTCAGAGTCCTGACACTTGAGTGTTGATGTTGAGGACGTCCTCATGCAAAGGGTCAAACGCTGGGATCCAAACAAACATCTGCTCGCGATGCTGTTAAATATTCACCCGTTCACTGACACGTGCAGAAACTGGAAAATGTTTTGGACACAGTATGGAATATGCACTCCTATCTATTTTGAGATATCTTGTGTTCACACACTGCAGACTCTGACGAGTGTCTTTCCTTCCTGCTTCCTCCTTCAGTATTAAATATGTATCCTTGTTGCACAGTCAAACCTGTATTAATGAATTTTGCTTACAATAACAGCCTTAGAGTAAATTCAAAATGTAATTGAGAGTGCAAGGCCGCCATGATAAAAACACCTGTACAAACACATGTAATCTACCTGGGAAGTTCTTCTGCAAAATTTGCATCGGGGATTCACTTTTCTTTTCTTTTTTAGGCACACCTGGCATTGCTCATTATGCACACAGACATCAAGGTCACGCTGTCGAACCAGTGAGGCACTGCAAAGGGAGCAGAGAGCTGATATGCAAACACATAATAACGACGCTGAAAACCCAATAACGAGAAATAACATTCAACACAAACGGGGGGATTTCTGCACATTTATCTGTGCCTGTTTACATTCGAGTATCGGTTAATGATTGGAATGCGACTGGATTTCAATAAGCATGGAGCCAATGGAGCCAAGCTGTTGACATATCCTGGTGTGCCAACAAAAACATGAGATTAGCTTGTGCATAACAAGTTATTGTTGTTGGCATAGGCTAAAACTGAACGTCAATGCCTGAATGGATTCGGCAGAATACCCCTCCCTGGTTCCACCAAAAGTGACGGAATTAAATCTATAAAACACTGACATTTAGGAAACTGTGAAATGAAACAGAAAGCGCATTGATATATTTCTTTTTTATAACTTTCTGACATTCGATGTTATTGCCTCCCAGTCTGATGGAACAATGTTTCATTGCATTTCCACCGTCAATGTTTCACTAGAATGGGTGGTGCGAGAGAACCTTTGCCCTTATAAATGTTAACTTAGCTGATGATGGTTACTGAACCCAACTAAGGAGAGGGCTCGCTGTGGAAAATGTGCTGAGCCGGGTGGAAACCAGAATGTCTCCTGTTACTGCGGGATTCCAGTCACAACATAAATCAACCCCCTTTCATGTCGTCACGTTCCTCACAAATTACGATGAATACTGAGGCCGTTGTTGTTTAATTATCCCAAAGTGAACGGGTGTGTGAGGGAGTCTGCGTGTTTATTACAGTCAGGCGGTAATGAGGCGGCGAGAGGGATGAAAGAAAGGTCCTCCAACCGGTTATGGTGCAGATCATGGTCCTCGCCTTCACCTCTGAGCTACAATTGCAATAAATCAAATATTAAAATAGTTTTGTGAACTGATATGATTGGATCAGGGCAGACACAGTAAGCTTTGTGAGCACAGAGCAGCATGTGGCAGCGAAAAACCCAGATGTCTCCCTCTGGAGAGAGACTTCCGTAGTTATTGTAACCCAAACTACGATCTCCCCCTTCCCCTAATGAAGTCAGTTTGTTGCCTAAACCTAACCAAACGGTTTCCTGTGAAGACAGAGGTTTATTTTGAAACGGTCGGATGCATGTGACGACGAGAAATGGACGTGTGTTGCTGAACAGAAAGAAATCGGAAACACACAAACACACTTGACTGCACATGAAAGGTAATGCTGCTCTACACCTTTCCCTCTGTAACTCCTGGATGTGTAAATGCGCTTTTGTTTCCTCACAATTCTGT
Organism: Myoxocephalus aenaeus; assembly: GCA_038501785.1. NCBI lineage: Eukaryota > Metazoa > Chordata > Actinopteri > Perciformes > Cottidae > Myoxocephalus > Myoxocephalus aenaeus. The sequence goes on from JBAMJR010000042.1 coordinate 1,375,733, forward strand.
CATATCATCTAAAAAGGTGATGACACGTCTCCGCTGACCAAGAAAAACAGCTGCAGGTTTAAATATTCAAAGCTAATTATTCTGCAATAAAAGTGAAATGTTTGAGCAGTGCGCAGACCAAATCAACTATTTCAATTGAAACAACCCAAACTATTTGCACCGCGGCAGCTACCTTAGTGTATGTCGGACGACATAACTCAAAACACAAAAATAGGTTTTCAGGGCGTCTAACACTGAGAAGCTGTGGACAGAAAAATATCCCGCCCTTTTTGGGGCTACTTACTTCATAATTTGTACTAATTAAATTAGAACACGATATTCCTTTGAAAGTTTTAATGAACCACAAAATGCGTCTGCAATAACATCTGGACTAACTGCAGTCATGAACGTTGGTAAATTGAAGAAAAATAAAATCACGACACTGTGAACTTTAAAGCAAATTGTATATTACGCTCACACACGGGAGGTGCTAGAAAAGCACCACAGTGAGTGCCAGGCGTCACATTGCAGCTGTGGACGAGCGGGGCGGGCGAGGCTCGTCTCATCATCAGAAACACATCACCAAATGCAATTTGGGAGACGCCTCGGGGACGGTGAAAATTGGCATTTGGTTGTTGGACGGCACTCAAAGGGCTGATTCAGGGCCAATGTTGCCTGTTAGTTCGCCCCCTAAAAAAAAAGAAGGAGTTACAGTACATGAAATACTTATCTCATGGCCGCGAATGCCCTCATGCTCTTTTTGCAATAACCTCAGGCGGGTTGATCAGAGCGTCTCGTGTCTGGGGTTTCACAGCACTACATTTCACTACGTCAGCAGTGATGTTCTGTCTGGTCGGGGGATTTCAGAGCGAGATTAGATGAGGACGAGAGATCAGGCGGCGGCTGCTCATCTGAGACAATATGCCTCCTTCTCTGTTCGCTGACTCCCTCTCTACTGATAGGAGCTGGAAACTTGCACCAAAACCACACTAAACGTTGAAAACCTTACAGTAAAACTGAGCAGAAATAAAGCAGCAACATATTGTTATTGAAGACCTCGGCGCTTCCACTGCAGACGAGTTCACAGAACAGACTTTATTTGTCATAAAAGAGTTACCACATGACTGTTTGATCTTTGGATCTATTTTACTGTCTTAACTGCCCCAGCACACATAATACATTCAACACATCTGGATATGCTGATTGCAATAGATATCAATAAAATAAACACATTTATGCAAGATGCATATTAAAGAAGTGGAAAAAGTAGTACAATTTCCATGCAAGCTTTTCAGTTTCAAAGAATACCAATATGGAGTTTGGGGAAGTTGCCTTTCAGCCTTGATTTAATTTTCTGGTCCGCAGTTATGGAAATATAATACACCCGTCCCAGCAGTTAACTACCCACTATTTATATAAAATAGTAAGATAAATCTACAATGTTTACTTGTAAGAATGCAAAAGGACTAGGATTTTCACCAAAGGCCAAAAAGCCGAGCGGAAAATGAACCGTTGGTGCGATGAGCTGCTAACATTTTTGCACAGATATGTTGAATGGCATAACACAGCCAGCCACCGCGTGCCAAAGCCAGCGCGTGACTTTGCCATATTAAACTCAGAACATCTCATTTCTTCCACAGGTTGAAGACAAGAGGCCTAATTTGCACTCTTGATGACCTGCGTGTCTCCAGACCGCGTGGGCGTGCGTCTGTGCACTCCTCGTTTAAGGAGTCTGATTACACCAGGGGTCCCTGAAACCGGCGGGCCGGCCTCCGTCCTTCACACCGCACCGCTTCCTCCAGAGTTTGTGTTTCCCAGATGTCGAGTGTACTTGTGAAGAGATTACAGCGGGAGCGGTCAGCGAGCACACTCAAAGCCGGAGCACACAGCCGCCACATTGCTTCAATGTATGCCGATATTGTGTGTCACGTGACGATAAACAAAATGATTATCTTCTTAATTCAATTTACTCTAATTCCACCATATGAATCTCATTGGCGTCATATTACGTGCGCATAAGTTAATCATTTCTTTGAATAACTTCCGAGAAAGAAGCAATACAAAACAAACCTTTAGAGCCCAAGGTCTTCCTGGAGTGACGCTTACGGGTGTCTGAATGAATCAATGCCATCTCTCTTTGTGCATCAACAACACGACCGTCCTGGGACAGAGGGGTGCCAGCTCACTTCCTTGCCAAAAGAGGAAGAGGGGGAACCAGATGGAGATTTGTTTTCTTTTGACTGTGAAACAGCTGACGCAATAAGCAATGGCACTGGACCTCTCTGACACCCAATTGTTTCCTGAGTTTCTGTGTCCGGCCTTCCGGACCGGAAACTTTTGGGCACCCCCCAGAGGTCAGTTTGTATTGGTGTGTTTAAGTGTGTGTGTGTGTGTGTGTGTGTGTGTGTGTGTGTGTGTGTGTGTGTGTGTGTGTGTTTGGATGTGAGAGCTGGGCGGGATTTTTTGTAAGAAGGCAGGAAGTACATTGGCAAAATTCCCGTTGCTTTTTAAAGAGCGCTGGAGAGGATGGGGGGGAAAGGACACTGAGCAGGGTTGAACAATGCCACTAACAGCTGGCCGTGTTGACTGCAGGCCTTACGGAGGAGAGAAAGTAGTAACCTTGACCTCTGACCCCGCAAGACTTCACCACTCAAGAGAGTCCAACAGTCACAAGCTACTTTGAAAGAACTGATTTTTAATTTGTTTTGGCCCATGGAACATTTACACGTTAACTTCATAGATTAAAAGAAGGTAATGATTTATTTATTTTAAATGGAGGGCAACAAGACAGGTTTGTCAGTACCTAGAATAAAAAAAGAAAACGGGATGATGAGGTACTGCTTTCTCGCAGTTCCATCAAAAGACAATGATACAAAGCAACAACTAGACCTAAAGCACAATAATTCAATAATTGCAAAATCCAGGCGAAATACCACATTTTGATGCACAGTAATGGACCTTAGTTTTTAGATTTAGATTTGTAGGTTCATTATCTAACCCTCTGTCTGAGCAGCGCTGGTCAATAAGGTGTATAATCAGAATCAGAATAAGAATCATTTATTGGCCAACTACGTTGCCCATACAAGGAATTTGACTCGGTGAAAGGTGCATAACAATAAACATAGATATTGAATAAAACAATAAAAATATGATAAAAACAATAAACATAGTGCAATAATAGATAAATATGGTAAACAACAAACAGATAACAGTAATTTAGAACAAGTATAATGAGTGCATGAAATCAATTTCTCATGTGTGCTTGTGATTTCATCCTACTTCATTAACCTACATTACTGCACCCATGCAGTGTACCCTAAATATAGTTGCCGTATATGAAAAAAAAAGTACATAATTTTTTATTCTTTCCCAAATCTTCACCAAGCAGCAGAATAGTTACATGAATACAACGTAGTTACATAACTGAGTTTGGAGTTTGACTTGGTGTCGCAGATAAGCCTACCGTATGCCTATAGTACTACAATGGAAACATGCCGTTGTGTCCTAAGAGTACTACTGTACACTAACGTTGAGCACTGGTAGAAAACAATACGGAGGAGCTGAGAGGAAGAGGCGCAAGATCCAACATGCCACCCGCAGAAATGTTACTCTACCGCCCTCTAGTGGACAAAACATACCAATACACTTTACAAGAATTTCCAAGAATTTCCAAGAAATCTGATTGTCAGTTTCAAATACAATTTTTTTAATGTAAAAACTGATCATTAAAAAATAGCTGTTTAATTCTGTCATATCATTTTAATTCTTCTTTGAGGACCAAATTGCGTCATACTGCTTTTATTTTGAAAATGTCGACTCCGCTTTCACCAAGGACCCGGAAGCACTCTTGTGTTATTACGCTAACGATGTGTCATCAACACACCAGAATTAGGGTGGAAACATCAAATGTGGGGGGGGGAATAAGAGCACCAGGTTCCCGTTGACACTTTTTTTTTTTAGGGGCCAGTTTAAGACAGTAAGTAGCATTGTCTCTGTGAGCAGGCTGACTCAAAGTTAACGCGACAGCAAACGGCTGAGCTCCGCCGCTATCTTCCACAGCTGGACCGTTAGCTCGCGGGCTAACTGGCTGATTCCCTGTCTGTCCACTTGACGGGACGGGAGAGAGATGTCCTGCAGCCTGTTGGAGTTCTGTCGGCTCCAGGAGCTCAAGACGGTCCGGGACTACTTGTTCCTCAGCCAGAAAGCCGAGCCGGCGGAGGAGAAGAATCCAACAGGTGAGTTACGATGCGACGCCCAGTCCAGGTAGCTAGCTCCCTCTGGAACTAGCGGACACAAGTTCAACAAAGCAAAGGCTAACTAGACTAACACGGCGGCTAAAGGGTGTCTGTAGGTGACAGGTGAAAGAAATGCTCTTCACTACTTAAAGTAACCGCCCTCTTTATGCGGAGCAGGGTTGTTGTTGTTTTTACCTCGTGCAATTCTGTCTATAAAGTATTATAATACAAATTATAAATACGACCCGGATCTGACATGTAACAAAAAACCCTACACGCATTCCTTTTAAGAACAGCTGTTCCTGATGACCTGACTAATAATCCGGACACATCACTTGATGGCCAGTCTTTGTAAAGAGAATGATGGACCGAGCTTAATCTGAGCTCTGCTCACAACAACAACAACAACAACACCACCACCATCAGGCCAATGGGAGGCGAGGAGGAGAAACGGGTCTGCCCTTTGGTGCTATGAGTCATCCCACAGAGGCACCTGCAGGAGGCGTGACTAGGGAGGACAGAGGCACAGGCACAGAAGGAGCACTTGTTGGCCCTCGAGTCTTCACTCCGTGGATGCGTTCAGACACACGATGTTGCAGCGCTGAAGCATCGACGGCATCGACACGCTGCACTAGGGCTTAATGCGTTATGTGTGTCCATGTCAACGGGGTTTCATTCTGGATCACTGTGTTTTTAACGCACTGTTGAATGCTTTTAGGTTATTTCGCTGCAGCACAACCTTCATCAGTCCTTCCCACTCTCATTTAGTTGTAACGGGTTTTGGTAGAACATCATTAGCATGTCTGTGACTTTAGCACAGGATTTCACCCCCCTATAACAGTTTAGTTATTCACTGTTCATGTTTGCTATGCGTTGGCTACCAGAACAGTGTCAGTAAGTTTACCGGGTCATATTAAAAGTCTGCATGATGTCAATCATTATTAATTGGATTTCCCTATTCCCCTTTTCCCTAACAGAAAATGAGTTGTCCTGGGAATCTTCGGACTGGGAGGCGTCATGGGATGGTGGAGAAAACAAAGAGGAGGGAGCCTCTTCTGCCACAATGGTCTGTCCTCTTGTGTTTCATTCTCCGGTCTAACATTGTCATAACAAAAGACAAAAAACATTGACAATAGCGCAAAAGCTGCAAACCACTTTGTGGAATATGAGAAACCGACCTGAGGTGTTGTATGTGGTTATCCCTCGTATTGACAGGAAGAGGTTTTCTCCCACTGACCTTCCTCTTTGCCCCACAGGTGGAGGAGGAGACCACAGGCCAGAGGGCCCCTTGGCTGCAGGACTGTGTAGTGTCGCTGTCGCCCTGCTCCGACCTGCTAGTAGTGGCCCGCGAACAGAAGGCCGTCTTTCTCTCAGGTCAGATACGCAAACACACACCACAGTTGTGGTTTTGCCGGTACGGTCCGAGCTTCAACCTGTTTGATTTTATGCAAAGTCATTTTTTGTCATTATGACGCATTCTGGCAAATTTCAAAAACAGCCTTCATCAGCTACCTGTGCCGACGGAGTCATGGCGCTAAATTCAGGTTGTGTTGTATTAGTTATAAGCAATATGACAACGAGACCTGGTATCGAAAAGGCCTCCAATTAAGCCTAAAATGCTGGATCAGATATCGCAGAGTACGCAGGTCTATGCATACATATACATACATATGATTTATCAGCTAGATTACATGTGTTTTTATGGGGTGATGAGAAGAGACAAGAAGAGTTAGTTTAAAGAAAAGTAAAACTGCACCAGTTGTCGCTCCACTCTCAGTCTCCTTATGCTCCACGTGAGTGGGACGCTTCAGTATATTTGTTTGATATTAATCGGTTGTTTAGTTTAATATCAAACCAGTTTTTACACCGGCATAACACACACACCCTCATCTCTAAGTGCACAGAGGAGTTATATATTTTGCTATTGATTCTTCCAGCTAAGTGGCGTACAGATGACAGCGGCCGAGAGGAGATGACCTTGGCTGTGTCTTGGACTGGAACCCTTAGCACTGACGAAGGGTAAGCGTAAGATTAGATTAGCTGGAGGAGGAATGAAAATCACAACACAACCATTGATGGGTTAGCATTGTATCTCAGAGATAAAGGCAAATGACAAGGACAACTACAGAAGGGACACATTGAAAAGGGATATTGGTTTGACTGTGGAAACAAATGAAACATGAGTTTCTGTGCCTCAGAGAGAGAGAACCACATCCTACTTTGTGTATGTTTTCTCACTGCAGAGAGTGTGTGAGCAGCTCCATCTGTATACCATTGGCAAGCCAGAAGAGGTAAGAAATACTGATGTAAGAAATAGAGGAGATGCAGAATGCTGTGTGTATGTGTACCTGACACTGTGTGTGTGTGTGTGTGTGTGTGTGTGTGTGTGTGTGTAGGAGCTCCACAGGGCGGCCCGATTGGACATGTGTAGTTGTGGGTTTCACTTCCGGCTATGTCCGATTCTACACAGAGGTACCGTGCCAATCTTACCTTCTTTTTAATGCACTACATTTTCAGATATTCAGCAGCAGAAAGAGAAAATGAAACGAGTGTGTGTCGAATGTAACGCCGGTTGTTTCTCATCAGAACGGGGTTCTGCTCCTGGCCCAGCTGCTGCACGAGGACCCTGTGTTGAGGCTCAAGTGTCGCACGTACGAGATCCCCCGTCATCCCGGAGTAACTGAGCAGGTGATGCACGCATTGAACATCAGCACTGTGAAGCAAAACTCTGTTCAGATTCCAAGGAGCGGTTTGACGTTTTGGCAAATACACGTATGCTTTCTTGTCAAGAGTTGGGCGACAAGATATCTGTACGAAAAAACAACTAAAGTGAGCAGCCAGGTACCTGAGCGCAGCCTCTTCTGGTTCACAGTGACTCCCGGAAGTCAATTCTCCTGGTTAGAAATAGTCTGCCTCCTCCAACTATAACAACAAACTATAACATGTTTTATTAGTGAGCTTTAAAGCTCACTAATAAAGAAAATGTCTGTGAGAATAATTATTTAACTGAGGAGCCTTTGACCATGTCCCTCCATGTTATTCAGCAGCTGTATAATTATGGATTTTCATCTATCCACAGCATGAAGAGCTAAGTATCCTCTACCCCGCCGCTCTGGTCACTATCGACGGCTTCAGCCTCTTTCAATCTCTGCGTGCCTGCCGGAACCAGGTGGCAAGAGGTACGTGTGTGTGTGTGTGTGTGTGTGTGCGTGTGTGCGTGCGTGCGTGTGCGCGTGTGTGCATGCGTCCGTCGCATGCATCCAGCCAGGAGTGTTCACGGTATGCGCATATGCTCTTGTGTTCATATTGTAGGATACGAGTCACACATACAGGCTTATACAGTTGCTGTTTTTTACTTTCTCCATCCAGCGACAGCAGCAGGTAGTGATGTGATCCAGCCTCCTCCCCTGGCCTATAAGAAGTGGGGTCTGCAGGACATGGACACCATTGTGGACCACAGTAGTGTGGGTAAGAGACTCAACATTCAAAACAACAAAGAGCATTCTTCATAACGCATGTGAGAAAATGCTCCTCACAAATCTTTGACAACAAAACCTTCCAGAGGGAAAGGGCAACAGAATCGCAGTGAAAATGTTGTCTTCAAATGACTAAATGCCAGCGAATATGGGTTGAAGCTGAATATTTCGGGAGATAGATACACATTGCACATTGTGGATTTGGGAAAGGATTACAACCATCTGTTTACAATAAATGTAAACGCTCTTAAGTTATTGGAAATGTTTGGATCGCACAAGTCAGAAACACAGCCGCCACTGAAATCTAATTCTACAGTCTAATTGTGTTATACTCATGATATTCTGATCTTTATCTGCAACTGTGCAGGAATACCGGGTTTAAATACAATAAATAAACATGCACAAAAAAGAAGAAGTGCAGCATTTTAATGTTGCTTTAGAATTAGATTGTTAACAAAAGTACATATTCTGGGAAGAGATTATTTTATTCAAAATGGAATGGATGAACTGCTGCTGCTGATTCCTGTTCCTCCCCGTTCTCTCCATCCCTCCTTCTGTTAGGCGTCATGACGCTGTGTGTGTTTGACCAGATGAAGAATGCATCTATCCTGGGGGGGTTTAATGCGTCGGTCAAGGGGAGCCCCCCCGCCATGAGCCAGTATGTCACTGTGGGAGGTGGGCCGTACACCGGCTTTTACTATGCTGTAGAGGTGAGTGAGAGAGACGGAGGAAGTCGGGCTGTTGTATTTCCCACAAAGAATGGTCGTAGGGATGAATAACTCCTCTCTCTGTTTGTCTTCAGGGAAGCTCCCAGCCTCTCCTCTCCCATGTGGCTCTCGCTGTGGCCAGTAAACTCACCTCAGCCCTCTTCAGTGCTGCCAGGTGTGTGTGTGTGTGTGTGTGTGTGTGTGCAAGCAAGAGCTTTATTATTGACCATAAACGTCATTTTACTTTTCTCAATAGCCGTCAAAGAAAGCAGGTGAAGTAAATGAGTTATAAACCAAAGCAGCAGCACGAAACTAACGCCACATTTCAGCATTTTTTAAAGACAACAGAGTTGTCCAGTGTTTCCGTGCGCCTGTGTGGGCATTCATTTCTTGTCTCATACACAATTGAAGGCTGAATGCAGCAGTATTGACAACGTTGTACTGCTGTAACAGCACAAAGCAGCCCAATCAATGCTCTGAATTATAACCAGTTATCCGCTCATGGCCATCTTAATCCATACAGGGGGGAGTTTGCTTTCATTCCCATCTCCTTTATTACTTTCTATATGACAAACGTAATACATCTTAATACTCTAGTCTTCCTTACTCCTGTCTTTTACATCATCATATTTGTCTCTTGCGCTTGTCTCTGTGTTCATGTTTCATATTTTCATCTCTCTCTGGCTGTTTTTCCTCCCAGTGGATGGCTAGGTTGGAACAAGCACAAGAATGAAGAGGATGCGGTTCAGAAACAGAAGCCCAAGGTGGAGCCTGCCACAGCTTTGGGGATCAGGTAACAATCCTGATATCTCAACACAAACGCAGCGATGCGCTTTGTGCCTGATCGACGTTGGCAATACGAAGCTTGTTGATTTCCCCTCCGTCGTCCTCTCTTTTAAATCTGACCTCTTGCGCAACAGATTTGGTCTCCCAGACTCCCGTCGTCACGGCGAGTCCATCTGCCTGTCCCCCTGCAACACGCTGGCGGGAGTAACGGATGACTTTGGTCGAGTCACACTGCTGGACTTGGCCCGGGGCATTGCCATCCGCATGTGGAAAGGTGAGGACGGAGCAGAGAGGAAAGGCCACAACATGGTGGTTTTGAAAAGTATCCATGTGGTCCGATAGACCTGCTTCCCATCAAACACTCGTAGACTCCTCCTTCAAAATCACAAGACCATTCATTGATTTAACCCCAGGTTACCGAGATGCTCAGCTGGGTTGGCTGCAGGTTCCGGAGGAGCGCGGCGATCGGGAGTTCTCCCCCTCGGCCTCCCTTCCCAGACGCCATGCTTTGTTCCTGGTCATCTACGCACCCCGCAGGGGAATCCTGGAGGTGTGGGGGATGCAGCAGGGGCCTCGAGTCGGAGCCTTCACTGTGGGAAAACACTGCAGGTACAAACAACGCTAAAACGGAAGGCGCTCTGACGGCTATTTCTGAGCCTCAAAAGCGTCACAGACTAAGCAGCTCGTGTGCATTTTCACAGGTAGTACCACAGAAGAATATACTGGACGCTCGGTCACACAAACTGGGGGATAGAACACAATATAATAGATGTCAAATGTTGTTGTTTTGTGCGTGTGCACTTCCAGGTTGCTGTACGCCGGCTACCGTCTGATGGGGGTGAACAGCGTGACCAGTAAGGGCTGGCAGCTCCACACCCAGCAGGTGTGTCTGCTGGATCCCATCACGGGAGCATTGAGGACCGTGAACATCCCCTTCCACCTGGCCCTCAGGTTGGTTCACAGACGTACATGAAGCTCAGAGATACTGTACTGGCATGTGTTTTTAATATAAAGCATACTACTTCATACTGTATCCCACTTGTTTAAACCGAACAGAAAGCAAAGTGTTTATTTGACAAGTAGCAGTCTTAATGGGGGTTGTGTCCCAGACTATTCTTAGTAGGGACGTGTATCTTTCCCTCTCAGGGACCATCCAATACATATCTCAATAGATGCAAAAACGATACAGTTAACCATGCAGCAAATCAATTCAGTTTGATATAGCACTACTTTGATATGATTCAGATTAACTTCATTCACGTAGTATTCTCATGAAATCAAATGTCATATATTTCCCATACTGGTTTGGCTCAATGCAGCTCATCGGCCATGGTTGTAATTTAATGGCAATAACCTTTTTAATTTCAACCGTTGTTTGCCTTGAGTCTGTAATGACGTGTTACATGTAAAAGATGCTCAAGTGGAACTATTTCTGATTATATAGGTTTAGGACGGATGTATCGTTTTTTGGACCGGTTCCCCTCAAAATTCGAGACGGAGGCAGAGTTTTGTATCTAAGACTCAATTGATTTTCTGACATGTTTCGGTTAATCTTTACGCCCCTACGTTCTAGTAATATTTGTATTATGTACCTCGGCTATAGACACATACTTACAGGAGCCATTATAAGATCTTGCTAATGAATGATCATCATTTACTTTCACATCCAAGGTTTTCAAAGGTCTTCGTATTCTCACAAAAACTCCATCTTTCTCCGTCTTCCCTGTTTCAGTGACAAGAAAAGCGAGCGCGCCAAGGACATGCACCTGATAAAAAGACTGACGACTATACTGAGGAGCAGAGGGGTGGATCCTGGTAAGAGGTGCAGGAGGGCGAGCTGAAGGGAGATGTGGGCGTGAGACCGGTTTGAATCTGTGCACTTATATGCGCCTACTTTTTCCTTTTCAGACACTTTGGAGCGCGAAGCCAAAAGTGTGCTGCTGGATATCAAACACCCAGCCATTAAGAAGCAGGTACAAACAAAGACAAACACACTGACTCACGCAGTAACTTTGTGGGAACGGTCACATTTCTAACGGCCTTCCCTCCTCCTCCTCCTAGGCTTTGGAGTCTCTGCTGTCCAACAAGAATGCTCCTGTCTCGTGTCTTACCAACGTCACATGCGCCTTAAATGACACTCTGAAGCAGCAAGGTTTATTATGAAGTAGAAATATTGTACTATACCAGTAAAACATTACGTACACATCCAATGGTTCATCTCTCTTCATCGCAGACCCTGAGGAGTTGGATGAAGCTTTACTCCAGCTCTGCTCCTCACAGCTGAAATTGCTTCAGCTCTACACCGACATCCAGAACCTGCACTCTGGTGCGGACCTAGATGCCTGCTCTGAAAATGTGAGGACACACGCATACACTTGCTAATGGCTCCGGCGTGGACGTTTTCAAACTAAAATAAGGGCTACGATGCAGCGACCAATTAGGGCAGTGTTATTGCTACGTGGTCATTGTTACTACTCGTAACTATGATGAACTCTTAACACATGGTCTCCCCACCCAGCAGGACTCCCTGGAAGGCCTAGAGGATGAATTGACCCGCGTTGGCCCCACCCTGCAACGCTACGCCCAGCTCACCGCCAGACCAAGTGTTTCCTTCGCCCAGGACTCGCCCGACTCACCCCTGCCAGCACAAGCCTTTCTCTCCCAGATGGAGTGCACCGACGACGGCGGGTTGAGGGTCACCCGCGGCTCTGAAACCGAATGGAATCATCTCGGTATGGCAACATATGTATGCACATAGTACGACCAGACCTTTTACACGTGTTATCCAAGCAGATACCGCGACACAATCAAGGGATATGACGCTATGCGTAGCATCTTGGTCCTCTCGGTATGACACCATTAAATTTGGCAGTGAGACGCTGGTATTGTCTGTCTCACACAAGTGGAATTATATTGCGTGTAAAAATAGGATAGGTCGGGTTTACACAAGAAAATAAGCTTTTGATAAACAGAAATCCCACTGACACACAAATCCAGACTGAGGCCTTTGCTATTGTGTCCTTTGCAGGGAGCTTTATGTTCTGGGGGTGTCTGTGTGGAAAGAGCCCTCCCCATAAAATCTGTGACACCCTGCAGCAGGCCGGCATCAGTCCACAGCAGCTGCTGGTAAGATGGAGGAAAAGATTGGTTGACATTAAATTGAAGCAGCTGATGAATTGTGACAAATAAGTGGATTAATGCAACTACTATGTGATTTTTGAAACTTTGAATGCTCATTCCTCTAATATTTATCTTTGACCCTTCTACACCTGCTCCTCTTCCGTTCAGTCTCTCTTGCTAAGTGTGTGGCTACAAATGGAGAAGGAGGTGCTGGTGAAGCCAGAAGAGGCCGTTAGAAATCTGCACACGCTGCTCATCGCCCTCAGCGACATGGAAGGTGTGTGCTTGTGTGTAGTGACTAATTTGCAAAAGTGTCGATCCACAAAAAAAGAATAAGAAGGATGAGGAGAAGGCCGCCAACGCTTCATTTTCCTGGTTTCAGGAGCAGTCGAGGAGTCGTGGGACCCCCAGTCCATCTCTCCCTGGTGGCAGCAAGTCCGCTGCACATGCATCCAGTCCCACAACGCTGCTGCCGCTCTGCTGGCCGCCTTCGTCGCTCACCGCGCTGCCAAGGCGAGCACCACGAGCCGGGGGGACAGCAAGGTAGGGGAAGTCTCATGCACACACACACACACACACACACACACACACACACACACACACACACACACACACACACACACACACACACACACACATACGTACACAATACGTAAACAATACACACGTACACACGTACACACACACACACACACATACGTACACAATACACACGTAAACAATACACACACACACATACGTACACAATACACACGTAAACAATACACACACACACACACACGTAAACAATACACACGTAAACAATACACACGTAAACAATACACACGTAAACAATACACACACACGTAAACAATACACACACACACACGTAAACAATACACAATACACACGTAAACAATACACACAACACACACGTAAACAATACACACAACACACACGTAAACAATACACACACACACACACGTAAACAATACACACACACACGTAAACAATACACACACACACGTAAACAATACACACACACCACACACACACGTAAACAATACACACACACGTAAACAATACACACACACACGTAAACAATACACACACACACGTAAACAATACACACAATACACACGTAAACAATACACAATACACACACACGTAAACAATACACACACACACACAAACACACGTAAACAATACACACACACGTAAACAATACACACACACACACACACACACACGTAAACAATACACACACACACACGTAAACAATACACACACACACACGTAAACAATACATACACACGTAAACAATACACACACACACGTAAACAATACACACACGTAAACAATACACACACACACACACACGTAAACAATACACACACACACACACACACACGTAAACAATACACACACACACACACACACACACGTAAACAATACACACACACACACACACACGTAAACAATACACACACACACACACACACGTAAACAATACACACACACACACACACACACACACGTAAACAATACACACACACACACACACACACGTAAACAATACACACACACCACACACACACACGTAAACAATACACACACACCACACACACACACGTAAACAATACACACACACCACACACACACACGTAAACAATACACACACACACCACACACACGTAAACAATACACACACACACACACACACGTAAACAATACACACACACACACACACGTAAACAATACACACACACACATACACACACACGTAAACAATACACACACACACACACACACACACGTAAACAATACACACACACACACGTAAACAATACACACACACACACACGTAAACAATACACACACACACCACACACACACGTAAACAATACACACACACACACACGTAAACAATACACACACACACACACACACACACACGTAAACAATACACACACACACACGTAAACAATACACACACACACACACGTAAACAATACACACACACACACACGTAAACAATACACACACACACACACACACACACACGTAAACAATACACACACACACACGTAAACAATACACACACACACACGTAAACAATACACACACACACACACACACGTAAACAATACACACACACACACACACGTAAACAATACACACACAGGCGTGCACTCATCAGTCTCTGGGCTGATCTTCTTTATTTACCAGTTGGTGCTGCCCCACCTTCTTCACCAACACTAGAACTTCTTCTCCTCACCGACTCCGCCCGCTTTCTGTGTTTGCGTGTGACAGTTGCAGTCGGAGTGGGAGGCGGTGTCCCTCGAGCTGGAGCAGTGGGTGGTGTGCGTTCGCCAGCTGGAGGACGTGCTGGTGCTGCAGACCCTGCTGTTGGTGCCTCCTCCTCAGGGAGCAGCAGGGGGCGCCGCAGCACAGTGCTCCATCAAAACACTGCTGGAGGGAGGCACAGGTAAGCTGTAAAGAAGAATATCCTCAGGGATGTCTGCAGGTAGAGAGGTGAGCTGTCAAAAACACAAGACAGCGGTTCTTTCTTGCTAGTTATGCCTTATGTTAGTTTGGGAGGCAAATGAGAAGAAAAAAATCTGGCCATACATTTTTGTCTATCTAAACATGAAAAGAGAAATGAAGGTTTTGCCTCGATAATCTTTCTCCATTCCTTCAGAACCTTTTTTTTGTTTTGCATAACTTACTAACAAACACCTCTGTACCTTGTGATAAAAGTGCAGTTCAACTCACTTGGAGGAAAAGATGAATGCTTATCCTCCTGTTAGATCATGGTGTATCGGTGCACTTTAGCCTCTTGTGGCCAACATGAGTATTACAACAACAAACAACTGATCTTGAAAAATGACCCTGACGAAAGAAAAACGTCACGTTTTTTTTTCATCAACTGTGAAAACAAACAATGTTTCATTATTATCAAAAAATTGGATAAAACAATTTAGATCAGACTTAAAATGGATCCCTAGAATGTTTTGTTGTCACCTGTCCCGTGATAATCTGGGTGTGGCTACATAAAACAGATCTTATATTTTTGTCATTAACGTTAAAGGGGGCATCGCCGACAGTGTCTCCAAGTGGGTGTTCAGACACGACTTGGCCCCAGAGCGACTGAAGGAAATTCTCCAAAAGAGAGAAGACAAAGAGGCAAATGACCAACTGGAACAGAGGGCTGGAGAAGAAGGGAAGGAGCCGGAGGAGAAGAGCCCAGAGGACACGGACAGGACAGCAGGTCAGGACTAACTGATCAAAATGTGGATATGAACTGATCCATTGGCTCTCATGTTCAGTAGATATACCTGTGCATTTATTGTTCATGTTATCAGTAGCCTTAATAGGTTCATGCAGCATGACTTGAGCCGTGTTATGACAGTACACACACAATGTCACAAAGCTTCTTTATACCCTCAAAGCCAATCCAAGGCAAACAATAGTCCTCTGTGTTTTCCAGAGCTGTTGGTGGCAGTGTGCCAGCGGTTCCCACACTCCCTCTCACCTGACTTGCTCTTCGCCCATTCCTGCTGGGAATATGTAGTGCAGTGGAACAAAGACCCAGAGGTGTGACACACACACACACACACACACACACACACACACACACACACACACACACACACACACACACACACACACACACACACACACGTGTTTTGTTAATGATAGTTCAAAAGTAAGTAAGACAGCCATTCAATGTTTTCAAAACCAGTGTTTATCTTCAGTTAAAACCTGGGCCAGGTTTTCTAAATCCAAGGTAACATGGATGACGAATACCCAATGACCGATTGTTCTTAAATCTGGACCTGCTTCTCTTCCTAGGAGGGCCGATACTTCTGGTTGGCTGTTGAACATTTGAAGCTAGTCTCCAGTCCACATATCCAACTAGGTGAGGGGCTCAACTACTTCTTCTTTTTCATGCTTACTACAAATATACACATATTTCAATATAATAATGTATAATCCATCTAATAATATTTGTATCTATAATAGTTGGAAGCGGTGTGGTTTTCCTCAGATATGCATAAAATAACAGCTCAAATATGTGAGCGGAAGTACTGTTATTACCAGAGGTGACGTTAATGTCCCCACTTAGTTAATCGGTCGCCTACCTTCTGAAAAGGACCCTCACTAGTGTGTCACTGGCCTTCATTGAATCTTCCTCACAGGTATTTCTGCGATGATGTGGAGTACGTTCATTGTCAAGCGTTTCTCAGCTGCAGCCTTCCTAATGGAGAAGGTAGGTCGTGCACATGAAGTGCACATGAAGTGCACATGAAGTACACAGTGCGTCTGAGAGGCTGCATATAACATGTTAACATTTCCTTTTCCCAGGTGGGGAAGGCACCCAAAGATCGCTTATGTCGACGGGTAAGTACGTGAAGATTTGACAAGATTATTTTCGACGCAAAGCGTTTCAATTCTAGTATTTAGCTGCATGTTTTTAAGGACG